>CAJQUN010000279.1:0-600000 GCA_907163345.1 Haberlea rhodopensis
TTTGGTCCATCAGTGATAACGAACCACATGTCATCGTCTTGGGCACTTAGATGTGCTTGCATACAAATTCTCCAGTCATTGTATTCATCCTTCTTGAATATGGAAATCTTGTTGAATGAGGCCATCAGTTTTCGGTAATTTCCCAAGATTGAGAAGACCTAAGCTCTGACACCACTTGTTAGGATCGAGGTAGTGTTTAGAAGGGGGGTTGAATAAACACTAGATTCAATTTCGATTTTGCTCGGGTTTGCTGGCAGACTGTTAAGTACTGCAGTAGCTTCTCAATATATTGCAAGTCAGCAGACACTTATTATATGTAGGGTCTTCCTACCTTAACATCATACTAATAACATATTATGGACTAAACATGCATTCATAACCTCTTAGGGCACCGGTTGTAGCTTTGAGCTAATAACATTACAGGCCAAAAATAAAATTTCAAAACTTAATAATTACATTCTCGGTAATGAATGTTAAAGCTATATAATTACACTACTCTTAGAGTAAAGACTATCAAAATCCCGTATCCTATGTTCATTCATGCTCCTTTTAGCTCACTGTCTCAACCCGGCCCTTAGTCCTTTAGTCCAAAAGTGTACCTACAGGAACAACCCATCATGAGCATGTACATCATTACTTAATATCATAAGGTAATGGCATATAAGCAAATGAATGAAAAATAATCGTAACATATACTTCCTGGTTAATCGTATTAACCCACTTTGGTTGTCCCTGTTTCATAGTCATGCATATAATCATTAGTTCTTGACAAAAATGATTAAAATCATTCTTCACATATATGCTCATAATCAACAATGTTATTGAGAAATGGGGATGTTTCTGGCCTTGTTATGTCCGCGGAACAATTGGCCCCCTCGCTTCGACATATAGCGGTACTGTGATTACCCCTCGCTACACCTTGATAGCGGATGTAATCTCCTCGCTAGCTATGTCAGCGGTAAGTACCTTCCTCGCTTTCCCATAACAACTGCCAGTACACTCAATCATTCTCAATAATATAGTTAAACACATACATCATCATCACATCATAAACATCATCATCTTATACTTACTTATCATGATCATCATCATGAACATCATATCATCTTTACTCATCATAAACATCATCATCATAAACTTACTTATCATGATCATCATCATGAACATCATATCATCTTCATTCATCATAAACATCATCATCATAAACTTACTTATCATAATCATCATCATAAACATCGTAAATACTTATACAATTATTGCGTAGACATAGTATAAGAATGTGTTACCGTCCGATGCCCGTACGTTTCTTACGTACCTTAATTCCCAAAAGTGGAGAAATTGGAGAACTTTATCTCCTTGATGTTGTGGGTACCTGGGATGGTTCTACGCATTCATACAAACCAATATTAGAAGCTAAACAATAGCCAAATACCAAAAATTCAACAAAAATCATCATTTTCCACTTTTTAAACAGCGGCGATCGATCGCTTAAAATGTGGCAATCGATCGCCTGACTGTTTGCCTCACGGCGATCGATCGCCTGCTGTGTAAATCGCTACTGGCCTTCGGCGATCGATCGCCTCATACATGGCAATCGATCGCCACCTGCTGGTGCGCGATTTTTCACCATTTTTGAGTATTTTTCAAGCTCATCCTCATACCCTTCAAACCCAAACTTTCCAACAACACAAACATCATCATAACTCACTAAAACCCACATAAAACACTTCAAAAATCATACCCCAACCATAAACAACATATACCCAAAACAAACCCACATAAAAACACAAAAAGCTAACACATTTCAAAACTAAACATCATAAAAACTTTAGGAATGGTTCCATACCTCTTAAGGACTCCAAATCCTACAATAAATCTCACAAACAAAGGTTTTGTGAAGATTTCTCCTTCCACTTTTGCCAAGTTTCGAAAATGAGAAAGGTTTTAGGGTTGGGAAGTGATTTGGGGATTTTAAGAGTGATTGGTAAAGTGAAGGGGAAAAGGGGTATAGTGGGGGGTGTATGGGTTATTAATTAATTGCACCCCAATAATTAATATGATGTATAAAATACCCCAACATGGTATTTAAAAAAACATTTTTTACAAAAATGCACCAAAATTTCTCTAGCTTCATATCTTCCTCATAATTAACACCCAATACAATTTAATCATGTTAACACCCCATTTTCTAACATGCATAACGTGCACCCTGAACTGCAACCCGGGTCACGTCTACCATGTGACTAAGCATTTCAACATGATAATTAATTTCAACACATAAATCAATTATCAACATTATTCATCATATAAACATAATTAATGCCCAAATTGCAATTAATTAATTTCGGGGCATCACAATACTCCCCTACTTATAAGATTTTGTCCTCGAAATCGCATGCACTTACCCAATAATTAAACTAAACATAAATCATACCAGAAAATAGTTCCGGGTAATGCTGCACCATATGCCGTTCCGTCTCCCACGTAGCCTCCTCGACACCCCGACGATCCCACTGAACTTTGACCATCGGTATAACCTTGCTTCGTAATCTGCGATCCTCACGATCCAGAATTCTGACCGGTCGTTCTACATAGGATACATCTGAGTCCAACTGTACTTCAGTAGGCTGTAACACGTGAGACAGTTCTGGCTCATACTTCCGTAACATAGAGACGTGGAAAACATCATGAATACCGGATAAGGACGGTGGTAGAGCCAAACGGTAGGCCAATGTACCGATACGCTGCAATACTTCATACGGCCCAACATACCTCGGAGATAACTTCCCCCGCATACCAAAACGGACCACACCCCTGAAACGTGAGATTTTCAAAAAGACCTTGTCTCCCACTTGGAATTCTATCGTCGCCGCTTATTGGCATAAGCCGCTTGCCTATCCTGGGCCGCTTTCATCTTTTGGCATATCCGGTCCTCCGACCGCTTTACTAGTCAAGTCCTCCCAATACAGCGGTGACCTACATCGTCGTCTGTAAAGAGCTTCAAAATGAGCCATTTGAATGCTCGCTTGATAGCTGTTATTATACGAGAACTCTACTAGCGGTAATGAATCTTGCCACGGAGTATCAAACTCCAACACACATGCCCTCAGCATATCTTCGAGCGTCTGTATAGTACCCTCCGTCTGGCCGTCTGTCTGAGGGTGATAAGTTGTACTCAGTCTCACTTCCGTGCCCAAAGCTGCTTGGAGACCCTCCCAGAAATGTGAAGTAAACCTTGGGTCTCTGTCAGACACAATCGAGACTGGAACTCCATGTAACCTCACCACATCCCGTACATATAATTGGGCCATCTTTATATATGTGAAAGTCATACAGTAAGGGATGAAATGAGCTACCTTCGTCAGCCTATCAACGATCACCCAGATCGCATCAAATCCAGAAGCCGTCCTTGGCAAGTGAGTCACGAAGTCCATAGTGTGCTCCCACTTCCATTCAGGTACCTCTAAGCTCTTCAGCTCGCCACCAGGCCTCTGACTTTCTGCCTTTACCTGCTGGCAGATCAAACATCTTTTGACAAAAGCGATCACGTCATGCTTCATCCGTCTCCACCAGAACTGGCCACATAGGTCCTTATACATCTTTTTTCCTCCTGGGTGGATGCTCAACCTGCTGCTATGAGTACGGTGCAAGATCCCTTGACGTAACTCTGGTGCCCTCGGCACTACCCAACGGTTGCCAAGCCTCAAGGAACCATCTTCTGCCACTCTGAACTTTGATGGCTGTCCTTGAAGTACTATCGATGACCATCTCTGAACCTCATCATCCGACCTCTGGGCTTTCCTGATAGCCTCAAATATGTCTGGCTCAGCCAATAAGGTCGGCACTCGCACCGACGATGTGTCCACATCGAAATCATAGCCCAGATGGCAATAAGAAGTCATCATAGCTGATAAACACATAGCGTCCTCAGCAGTACTCTTCACCTTCCGACTTAAGGCGTCTGCTATCAAGTTTGCTTTACCAGGATGGTACTCAATTTCACAATCGTAATCCTTGAGTAAATCCATCCATCTTCTTTGCCTCATTTTCAGCTCCGCTTGGGTGAATAAGAACTTCAAGCTCTTATGGTCCGTATAGATGGTAAACATCATACCATAAAGATAATGCCGCCAAGTCATCAAGGCGAAAATGATGGCCGCCAGTTCCAGATCGTGAACTGGGTATCTGGTCTCGTGAGACTTCAACTGCCTCGAAGCATAAGCCACCACGTGCTTATCTTGCATCAACACACAGCCCAAACCTTGCAGTGATGCATCTGTGTACAAGGCAAACCTCTTAATCTCAGAAGGAATCACCAACACTAGTGCTGTCGTCAAACGACGCTTAATTCTTGGAAGCTTTCCTCACAAGCTTCGGACCAATAGAACGGGACTCCTTTCTGAGTCAGCTGTGTCAACGGCTTAGCGATCTTAGAGAATCCTTCGACGAAACGTCGGTAATAACCCGCTAAACCAAGGAAGCTCCGTATCTCGGGTATAGAAGTGGGTGTCGCCCACTGCATCACAGCTTCAACCTTCTTGGGATCTACAGATATCCCGCTGCTAGATATAACATGACCCAAGAACACTACACTGCTCAACCAGAACTCGCACTTGCTGAGCTTTGCATATAGTTGATGATCCCTAAGGATCTGGAGTACCGTCCTCAAGTGCTTCACGTGTTCCTCTTCGGTCCAGGAGTAAATGAGTATATCGTCAATGAAAACAATGACGAACTGATCCAGATACGGTTGGAACACCCTGTTCATCAGGCTAATAAAAATAGCTGGGGCATTCGTCACCCAAAAGGCATGACTAGGAATTCATAGTGCCCATATCTAGTCCTGAAAGCTGTCTTCTGAACATCATCTCCTCTTACTCGAATCTGATGATACCCCGACCTCAGATCGATCTTACTATAGAGCCTCGTACCTTGCAGCTGGTCAAACAAATCATCGATCTTGGAAGCGGATACTTGTTCTTTATTGTGGCTTTGTTCAGTTATCTGTAATCGATGCACAGACGCATCGAACCATCATTCTTCTTGACAAATAGGACTGGTGCACCCCAGGGCGATACGCTAGGGCGTATATAACCCTTATCAAGGAGTTCTTGCAACTGAACTTTCAACTCCCTTAACTCCGCTGGTGCCATCCTATACGGGGCACGAGAAATGGCAGACGTCCCCGGTAGTAATTCAATCTCAAACTCGACCTCTCTCGTCGGCGGGAATCCGGGAATCTCCTCCGGAAAAACATCAGCAAATTCCGCCACTACGGGTACATCTTCAACCTTTAAGTCTTCTTTCTTTTCCGTAACATCGATAGCATAGATCAGATATCCCGTATGGCCCCGTTCCAACAACTGTGCCATCTTGACAGCAGATATCAACGGGATCTTAGAACGAGAACCATCCTCAAAGAATGTCCACTGGACTCCCATATCAGACCTAAATCGGACGGTCCTCTGCCTGCAGTTCACAACTGCCTGATACCTGTTCAGAACATCAATGCCCACAATGCAGTCAAAATCTGACATTCCCAGAACAATCAAATCTGACCTTAGCTCGTTATCCTCAAAATAAATGAGGCCATCATAGACAATCCGATCAGTAATCAAACTTGTTCCAGCGGGTGTCGAGACTACAAGAGGCGTGGGCGATGGAGAAGTGCATATATGGTGCCTTTCCACAAAACTTGCCGACACAAAAGAGTGTGACGCACATGTGTCTATCAATATAAAAGCAGGGTGCGTAAATAAAAGACACGTACCCGCTATCACTTCCTCCAGAGCCGCTGTAGCCTGCTCCCTTGTCAAAGCATAAACTTGCCCCTGAGGTGGCCCCATAGGCTGACCTCCATACTGCCTCGGTACAAACGGTGGTCTGTGATGTACTGCTCTGTCCGCAGGCCTCCCCGCAGAGTTCTGTTGTCCCTCTCGATTGGGACATTGCCGAGCAAAGTGGCCTTTATTGCCACAAACATAACAACCGACGCAGTCTTTCGTAGAATGTGGTTGCCCACAAATAGAGCACCGAACCTTCCAAATCTGTCTCCCTGAGACTGTCCTCTTCCCGACGGGGCATCATTCCTACGGCTTCCTTTCCAACGATTCTCGGGCCTCTTACCACTAAACCTCGAAGCCGATGTGTTCCCCCTTGGCTTGAACTGATCACCCCTCGGCCTTAAATTATCAGAAGTAGATTTCTGAGGGGGTGCTGGAGGTGGTACATCATCAGGATATGCACCAACTCCCAGTTCAGCTAGCTCAGCCCGTGAAAGGGCGTCATCAAAACAAACAGGGCCATAAGTGATCACCCTGTCATACAGTTCAGGCCTCAAGCCCTTCATGAAGTTCCTCATCTTTGCTTGAGTACTTGCGGCGATGTGGGGTACATATCTGAGCAAAGAATAGTAATGAAGAGCATAATCTGACACAGGCATGTTACCTTGCTTGAGGTTAGTAAACTCATCTTCCTTAGCCTGTCTTGCAGCAGCTGAAAAATAGTGGGTCAGAAACCGAGTTCTGAACAGCTTCCAATTTATTTCTTGACCCTGAGCCTCTTGCTCTATCACTGTGGTCTTCCACCACATCAGCGCCTTCTTGGCCAATTGGAACTCCGCTAGCCTTATCCAGGCTGACTTAGCACAAGGAGCCGCCACAAATATCTGTTCGATCCTCTCTAACCACTCCTCAGCCTGTTCCTCTGTCTAAGTTCCTTCGAACATCGGGGGTCGGTATGTCAGGAACTGAGCCAAACTTACCTCCCCGGGTAGTAACTGTTGCTCAGAGGGTTCTTCACCCAAGGCTGGCGGTGGCAGGGGATTGGTACGTCCAGCACTTGCATTCACACTCACCGCGTCTCCTATGTCGATATTTGCTCCCATACTGCAAGACAAGGGTTAAAAACAATACCCAAAAGCAGTTCATATAATGCATCGTTAGAGAAACAAAACATGTTAGTATAACATCATATACTTCATATGCAACACATGCACAAAACATGTTTAAAAGTGAGCACCTAGCTAACTTATTGCTAAGGCTACCCTTCACTCATTCCCGGGTTATCTAACCACTGCTCTGATACCACTAATGTAGGGTCTTCCTACCTTAACATCATACTAATAACATATTATGGACTAAACATGCATTCATAACCTCTTAGGGCACCGGTTGTAGCTTTGAGCTAATAAAATTACAGCCCAAAAATAAAATTTCAAAACTTAAGAATTACATTCTCGGTAATGAATGTTAAAGCTATAGAATTACACTACTCTTAGAGTAGAGACTATCAAAATCATGTATCCTATGTTCATTCATGTTCCTTTTAGCTCACTGCCTCAACCCGGCCCTTAGTCCTTTAGTCCAAAAGTGTACCTACAGGAACAACCCATCATGAGCATGTACATCATTACTTAATATCTTAAGGTAATGGCATATAAGCAAATGAATGAAAAATAATCGTAACATATACTTCCTGGTTAATCGTATTAACCCACTTTGGTTGGCCCTGTTTCATAGTCATGCATATAATCATTAGTTCTTGACATAAATGATTAAAATCATTCTTCACATATATGCTCATAATCAACAATGTTATTGAGAAATGGGGATGTTTCTGGCCTTGTTATGTCCGCGGAACAATTGGCCCCCTCGCTTCGACATATAGCGGTACTGTGATTACCCCTTGCTACACCTTGATAGCGGATGTAATCTCCTCGCTAGCTATGTCAGCGGTAAGTACCTTCCTTGCTTTCCCATAACAACTGCCAGTACACTCAACCATTCTCAATAACATAGTTAAACACATACATCATCATCACATCATAAACATCATCATCTTATACTTACTTATCATGATCATCATCATGAACATCATATCATCTTTACTCATCATAAACATCATCATCATAAACTTACTTATCATGATCATCATCATGAACATCATATCATCTTCATTCATCATAAACATCATCATCATAAACTTACTTATCATAATCATCATCATAAACATCGTAAATACTTATACTATTATTGCGTAGTCATAGTATAAGAATGTGTTACCGTCCGATGCCCGTACGTTTGAGTATTTTTCAAGCTCATCCTCATGCTGGTGCGCGATTTTTCACCATTTTTGAGTATTTTTCAAGCTCATCCTCATACCCTTCAAACCTAAACTTTCCAACAACACAAACATCATCATAACTCACTAAAACCCACATAAAACACTTCAAAAATCATACCCAACCATAAACTGTTGGGATATGCCCTAAGACAAGTCATTAGATAATTGTTTAAGACATACAATGTTTATGGATTTATGAATGGCAATTCATTATTATATGTTATTCTTTTAACTGTGCATTGTGAATTAATATATATGTTAATGTCCTTAGAATAATATTGTATTATTCTTAAAGATGTTCCTAGTCAAGTATTATCATGAAAGGGATAATGATAATACGTAGAGACTAGTATATGTTGATCGATGAATTGTTCATTGATATGAGATATCAAATCAACATATGGGTACATGTTAGAGAACGATGTACTGAACAGACCCACCATGAGAATGCAACATGGATAGTTATATGATCGTCATATGCAATTCTCATAGTGATAATAATGTATGTAATCCTTACGACTTGTGATCATCAGAGATCCCAACATAAGGAGTTATGTATCTTGATATCGTCAAACGTTACCCGTAACAGGGTATACTATAAAGGCGACTATTGGATACACTACGAATTATGTAGAGGGATGTTGACTGATCGAGATAGGATTTGTCCCTCCTATATAACAGGAGATGTGTTTGGCCCTTGATCAAGTGAGAACTAAAATGCATGGCCATGCTCGAATGAGTCGATATGAGATATCGAGCTTATTCGTTTATTCTAGTTCTACTTGGGGATCAAGAAATAAAGATTGGATATACGAGTATGACTATTCCATGACTCGTGTTCAATCTAAACACAAAGGACAAAGGGATTAAGTTACATGGTTAATATTATCACAAGTTCTAAAGGTTATGTCGAGTCATTGACATTCTCGTAATTTGGGTAGCATCGATGTGTTGCTAGATACCGCTCAATGCTTGCGACATAAAATGAGATTTTATGTCACTGCCAACATTACGAGATCCTATCGGGTCGCACAAAAGATTAAATCGAGAAGGGAAATTAAATTCATGGGATGAATTAAATAATTAAGAGGAGTCTTAATTAATAATCATAAGGATTAATTAAATCATGGGCTTAAGCCCATGAAGCTTTAAGAAAGCCTTTAATTAATCATATTTAATATGATTGCATGGAGTTTAATTGTAAGACAAGATCAAAACACAAAGGACAAAGGGATTAAGTTACATGGTTAATATTATCACAAGTTCTAAAGGTTATGTCGAGTCATTGACATTCTCGTAATTTGGGTAGCATCGATGTGTTGCTAGATACCGCTCAATGCTTGCGACGTAAAATGAGATTTTATGTCACTGCCAACATTACGAGATCCTATCGGGTCGCACAAAAGATTAAATCGAGAAGGGAAATTAAATTCATGGGATGAATTAAATAATTAAGAGGAGTCTTAATTAATAATCATAAGGATTAATTAAATCATGGGCTTAAGCCCATGAAGCTTTAAGAAAGCCTTTAATTAATCATATTTAATATGATTGCATAGAGTTTAATTGGAAGACAAGATCAAAACACAAAACCCTACACAAGCTAGATAGCTCACGGCCGCCGACTTCAAGAGGAGCTCTCGGTTTTTTTTCCTTGATAACCGAGGAGTGATCTTGTTGTTTTGGTGGTGATCTTCGATTGTGAATCGAGTTAGCTTCGTGTATCGGATTAATAACTTGTCTAGCAACGTGTTATTAATCCATCCCTTCACTCGATTTGATCGTGTGGATACCGTTGAGGCAAAACCAATCGAGTTTTGCTTAGTGACTCGGAGAAGGCGTAAGACGTGGTGCAGCTCCGTGGATTCGGTCTCAAACACGCTACAAGGGTAAGACACTTGTAATTCTCTAATCCGATATGAATCCCTATGTATAGATCGCTGGTTTGTAATCCCAAAATTTTATTCCGCTGCGTTGTATGCTCATGGGGTAACTAACAGTGGTATCAGAGCCGTGTACAAGGCTCATATCGGATTTTATGTGGTTAAATAGTTTAATCATGTTAGAATTTATACATGCTATTTAAAACTGTATTTTCATATATGATATGGAAAAATCGATTTTGTGAAAATCATCGTATGATAATATATATGATATAATTGACGGATCGAAATATATGATAATTCGTGATCAAAAACCGGAACATTGGCTCGAGTGTGGCTCACGGCCGACGCCACCTAGGTGCTAGGGTTTCGAACCCTAGTCACCATGGCTCGGCCGCCGCATCAAATAGGCTAGGGTTTTTGAACCCTAGTCAAATAAGCCTCTCGGCCGCCGCTTAAGGGCTAGGGTTCGGACCCTGGCTCGAGCATGGGTCAAGCCGTCGCACTATCTAGGGTTTTGAACTCTATTGGCTCGATAAAGTATTGAGAAGGTGCAAGTTGGCTCGAAAGAATCGACATGGTGCAAGGCGGCTAGGGTTTGGAACCCTAGCAGCGCCGCACCCAAGCCGCCGCATGGACCATGGCTCGGCCATGGGCTAGGGTTTCGAACCCTAGGCCCACTATTGGTCCAGCCGTGGGTTTTGGTTCGAACCATGGTGGTTCGTGTTTTAGTCGCTTTAGTTCGTGGCATGTGATGTCCCGAGCGTACGATAATTTTTCAAAAAAATTATATTACAGTTTTAATTAGAATTAAATTTAAATTGTTTAGAATTTAATTAATTAAATGTTAATGCATGCTTTATGTGTTGTTTGAGCATGGTGCGTGGTTATAGCCCTTTGACCTATTAGATAGGATTTGTGGATGTTTGTAATTTATAATACGACCTGCGTGTCGTGCCTTTCTCTATTTCATTCTAAATGTAATCCCTCCCCTATGTTCCCCTCGAATGTGAATCGAGGAATTCTATATCTTGTAAAATAGTGTAGTTTATTTTATTGATGGTGATCAATGAAGATGGAGCATCGTGCCGGGATGAGGAGGCCATTCACAAATTGGAGCCAAAGGAAGGTGCTTATGAAGTTACCTTAGGTTGACTCATAGGAGTTTCTCATTGGCTTGAGAAACTCATTAGTAGGGGCTATAACCATGTCACGTTTTAATTATGTATGTTGATGCATGATTTATCTTTTGTTTTAGTTTGATAATAGTATTACACATATATGTAGATATGTATACAACTATATGTAGTGGACATATTTTAAATTATCAAATTAATCATGAGATCAATAAATCCCTCTAAAATATTAAGTTTTAGATGCCTTCCAAATAAAAGTACTCGTCAATAACTTCGATTGTACATGTGTGGGTTTGCCAAAGCAAAGCACCGTGGCAATCTTAGTAAGGCGCGAAAGGATAAAAGTGATATCCGTCATACTTTAATTGGGTACGACTTAACTAGGTTATCTCAATAGGATTGGGAACCTAGAGGCATGGGTTGGATTATAATTCATTAGATGAATTGAACAAAGTGTTGTTCGTCCAACTATCCAAGAATTATATGTGATGTAATTGACAAAGTGTTGTCTACCTAAATAACCGAGTCTTGGGCGATTAGCCAAAGCTAACTCAAGATTAGGCGAAATATGGATCTTGGCCCACTAAAAGTTTCGAGGGTTGATATTTTTCAAATAAAATAGTGGGAGTATCATTTAATATAAGACCATGTTAAATGATTTAAATCATAAACTTATTTTGCATATTTATATTGTAGATATCCATGGCAACTAACAACGTTACTAGCACTTTATCACTGCGATCGGTCCTTGAGAAGGACAAATTAAATGGGACAAATTTCCTAGACTGGCATAGGAACTTGAGGATAGTCCTCAAACAAGAAAAGAAACAATATGTTCTAGAGGAACCCTTGCTCGTTGAGGAACCTCCCCTAACAGCTACAAGAGCTGAAAAAGATGCTTACAAGAAGCATCAGAGTGACGCACTTGATGTTGGGTGCCTCATGCTTGCCACTATGAACTCTGAGCTTCAGAAGCAACATGAGGAAATGGAGGCGTTCGATATGATCGAACACTTAAAGCAGTTGTACCAACAGCAAGCTAGACAAGAGAGGTATGACGTCTCTAAAGCGTTATTCCAGTGCAGGATGGTAAAAGGAAGCTTAGTTGGAACTCATGTGCTCAAGATGATTGGGTACATTGAGAATCTGGATAAGCTAGGTTTTCCATTGGACCAAGAGTTGGCCACCGATGTAATCTTGCAATCGTTGCCGGAGAGCTTCAGTCAATTTGTAGTAAATTACAATATGACTGATATGGAAAAGACTCTGCCCCAGTTGCTTGGTATGTTGAGAACATATGAAGCAAACACTAAGAAGACTAAGGCCACAAATGTCCTTATTGTGAATAAAGGCAAAGGAAGGGCCAAAGCTAAAGGCAACAAGAAAGCAAAGAAAGTCTTTGCTAAATCTAAGCCAAAGTCTTCTGCACTGAAGCCAAAGGGAGGGATAGCAAAGGAAGGGAACTGTTTCCATTGCGGTGAGACCGGCCATTGGAAAAGGAACTGCAAAGTATATCTGGAGGATCTAAAGAAAGGAAGTGTGACTTCCGCTTCAGGTATTTTTGTTATAGAAGTCAATTTATCTACTTCTTCATCATGGGTATTAGATACTGGATGTGGATCTCACATTTGTGTAAATGTGCAGGATCTCAAAAGGAGTAGGACATTGGCGAAAGGTGAAGTTGATCTCCGAGTTGGAAATGGAGCAAGAGTTGCTGCATTAGCTATAGGAGATTATCATTTAGCTTTACCTTCTGGTTTATCGTTGATTTTAAAAGACTGTTATTTTGTGCCTTCAATTACTAAAAACATTATTTCTATTTCTTGTTTAGACAAGTATGGTTTTTCATTTATAATAAAGGACAATTGTTGTTCTATTTATTTAAATGATATGTTTTATGCTAGTGCACAAATGGTGAATGGTCTTTATGTATTAAATCTTGATATGCCTATCTATAACATAAATACTAAAAGGATTAAAAATAATGATTGTAATCCGACTTATCTCTGGCACTGTCGCTTGGGCCACATAAACGAGAACTGCATATCTAAACTTCATAAGGATGGAGTATTAGATTCATTTGATTTTGAATCATATGAAACATGCGAATCTTGTTTAATGGGCAAGATGACTAAAGCCCCTTTCAAGGGACATGTTGAAAGGGTAAATGTTTTATTGGGACTAATACATAGTGATGTATGTGGACCAATAAGTACACAAGCTAGAGGTGGTTTTCAATACTTCGTTACATTTACTGATGACCTCAGTAGATATGGGTATGTGTACCTAATGAAACATAAGCATGAAACCTTTGAAAAGTTCAAAGATTTCAAGAATGAAGTACAAAACCAACTTGGCAAAAGTATCAAAATCCTTCGATCAGATCGAGGAGGAGAATACTTAAGCCAAGAGTTTCATGACTATCTAAAGGAGTGTGGGATAGTCCCACAACTCACTCCTCCGTATACTCCACAATGGAATGGTGTATCCGAGAGGAGAAATCGAACCTTGTTAGACATGGTTAGATCAATGATGAGTCATGCAGATCTTCCGATATCGTTTTGGGGACACGCTCTAGAAACAGCGATTTTCTTACTGAACCGTGTTCCATCTAAATCAGTGGAAAAGACACCATATGAGATATGGACTGGGAAGCGTCCTAGTATGTCTTTTATCAAGATTTGGGGTTGTGAGGCTTTCGTCAGACGTCACGCCACTAACAAACTTGGACCCAAATCTGATAAGTGTTTATTTGTGGGGTATCCTAAGGAAACGAAAGGATACTATTTCTATTATCCCACCGAGAACAAAGTAGTTGTTGCTCGGACTGGTGTATTTCTTGAAAGAGAATTTATTTCTAGAAAAACCAGTGGGAGAAAAATAGAACTTAGTGAAGTTCAACCACAAGAAAACACTGAACCTGAGATTGAGATGGAAACAGAGCAGGCACCGCAAGCTGTTGTGGAAGAAGCACCTGCTCAAGAGACACAAGCCCAACGTAGGTCTGTAAGAGAACACCGGGAGCCACAGAGATATGGATTTCTTGTGACTCAACAAGGTGACTTACTACTTATTGATGAGGATGAGCCGTCATCTATCAACAAGCTATAATGGGCAATGATTCTGAGAAATGGCAAGAGGCCATGAAATCTGAGATGGAATCCATGTATGCAAACCAAGTATGGACTTTGGTTGATCCACCTGAAGGGGTACGACCCATAGGGTGCAAATGGATTTTCAAGAAAAAGACTGATATGGATGGTAATGTACAAACCTATAAAGGTCGGCTGGTTGCAAAAGGATTCAAACAAATTCATGGTATTGACTATGATGAAACCTTTTCGCCAGTGGCCATGGTTAAATCCATAAGGATCTTACTTGCAATAGCTGCATTTCATGATTATGAAATCTGGCAGATGGATGTCAAAACAGCTTTCCTTAATGGAAATCTGCTCGAGGATGTGTACATGACACAGCCCGAGGGTTTTGTCGATCCAAAGGATGCTGGAAAGATATGCAAGCTACAACGATCCATTTATGGATTGAAGCAAGCTTCTCGGAGTTGGAATCTTCGTTTTGATGATGCAATCAAAGAGTTTGGTTTTATCAAAAATGAAGATGAACCTTGTGTCTACAAGAAGGTCAGTGGGAGCGTAATCATTTTCCTAGTGTTGTATGTAGATGACATACTTCTTATTGGAAATGATATCCCTGCCTTGCAATCTGTAAAGATTTGGCTAGGGAATTGCTTTTCGATGAAAGACTTAGGAGAAGCCACCTATGTATTAGGAATCAAGATCTATAGAGATAGATCGAGAAGGCTTCTTGGTCTAAGTCAAAGTACATACATAGACAAGGTGCTTAAAAGGTTTAGCATGCAAGAATCCAAGAAAGGATTCGTGCCTATGACATATGGTATTTATCTCTCGAAGGAACAGTGTCCTTCAACACCAGATGAGAGACAACGCGTGAGTAAGATTCCATACGCATCACCTATTGGATCTATCATGTATGCCATGATATGTACTCGTCCCGATGTATCGTATGCTTTGAGTATGACGAGCAGATATCAAGTTGATCCAGGTGAAGGTCACTGGATTGCTGTCAAGAATATCCTAAAGTACTTGAGAAGGACTAAGGATACATTCTTGATTTATGGAGGTGAGGAAGAGCTCAATGTAATGGGTTACACTGATGCAAGCTTCCAAACCGACAAAGATGATTTTCGATCGCAATCTGGATATGTGTATTGCCTGAATGGAGGTGCTGTGAGCTGGAAGAGTTCAAAGCAAGAAACAGTAGCCGATTCTACAACGGAAGCTGAGTATATTGCTGCCTCGGATGCAGCAAAGGAAGCTGTTTGGATGAGGAAGTTCATTTCTGAACTTGGAGTGGTGCCTAGCATTAAAGATCCGATAGAACTCTATTGTGACAACAATGGAGCGATCGCATTGGCTAAGGAACCAAGATCTCACCAAAGATCCAAGCACATACTTAGGCGTTTCCATTTCATTCGAGAAATCGTTGAAAGGGGAGATGTTAAAATATGCAAAGTACCAACAGATGATAATGTATCTGACCCATTGACGAAGCCACTGTCACAGCAGAAGCATGATCGTCATACTAGATCTCTAGGCATTAGGTATATGTCTGAGTGGTCTTAGTGCAAGTGGGAGATTTGTTGGGATATGCCCTAAGACAAGTCATTAGATGATTGTTTAAGACATACAATGTTTATGGATTTATGAATGGCAATTCATTATTATATGTTATTCTTTTAACTGTGCATTGTGAATTAATATATATGTTAATGTCCTTAGAATAATATTGTATTATTCTTAAAGATGTTCCTAGTCAAGTATTATCATGAAAGGGATAATGATAATACGTAGAGACTAGTATATGTTGATCGATGAATTGTTCATTGATATGAGATATCAAATCAACATATGGGTACATGTTAGAGAACGATGTACTGAACAGACCCACCATGAGAATGCAACATGGATAGTTATATGATCGTCATATGCAATTCTCATAGTGATAATAATGTATGTAATCCTTACGACTTGTGATCATCAGAGATCCCAACATAAGGAGTTATGTATCTTGATATCGTCAAACGTTACCCGTAACAGGGTATACTATAAAGGCGACTATTGGATACACTACGAATTATGTAGAGGGATGTTGACTGATCGAGATAGGATTTGTCCCTCCTATATAACAGGAGATGTGTTTGGCCCTTGATCAAGTGAGAACTAAAATGCATGGCCATGCTCGAATGAGTCGATATGAGATATCGAGCTTATTCGTTTATTCTAGTTCTACTTGGGGATCAAGAAATAAAGATTGGATATACGAGTATGACTATTCCATGACTCGTGTTCAATCTAAACACAAAGGACAAAGGGATTAAGTTACATGGTTAATATTATCACAAGTTCTAAAGGTTATGTCGAGTCATTGACATTCTCGTAATTTGGGTAGCATCGATGTGTTGCTAGATACCGCTCAATGCTTGCGACATAAAATGAGATTTTATGTCACTGCCAACATTACGAGATCCTATCGGGTCGCACAAAAGATTAAATCGAGAAGGGAAATTAAATTCATGGGATGAATTAAATAATTAAGAGGAGTCTTAATTAATAATCATAAGGATTAATTAAATCATGGGCTTAAGCCCATGAAGCTTTAAGAAAGCCTTTAATTAATCATATTTAATATGATTGCATGGAGTTTAATTGTAAGACAAGATCAAAACACAAAGGACAAAGGGATTAAGTTACATGGTTAATATTATCACAAGTTCTAAAGGTTATGTCGAGTCATTGACATTCTCGTAATTTGGGTAGCATCGATGTGTTGCTAGATACCGCTCAATGCTTGCGACGTAAAATGAGATTTTATGTCACTGCCAACATTACGAGATCCTATCGGGTCGCACAAAAGATTAAATCGAGAAGGGAAATTAAATTCATGGGATGAATTAAATAATTAAGAGGAGTCTTAATTAATAATCATAAGGATTAATTAAATCATGGGCTTAAGCCCATGAAGCTTTAAGAAAGCCTTTAATTAATCATATTTAATATGATTGCATAGAGTTTAATTGGAAGACAAGATCAAAACACAAAACCCTACACAAGCTAGATAGCTCACGGCCGCCGACTTCAAGAGGAGCTCTCGGTTTTTTTTCCTTGATAACCGAGGAGTGATCTTGTTGTTTTGGTGGTGATCTTCGATTGTGAATCGAGTTAGCTTCGTGTATCGGATTAATAACTTGTCTAGCAACGTGTTATTAATCCATCCCTTCACTCGATTTGATCGTGTGGATACCGTTGAGGCAAAACCAATCGAGTTTTGCTTAGTGACTCGGAGAAGGCGTAAGACGTGGTGCAGCTCCGTGGATTCGGCCTCAAACACGCTACAAGGGTAAGACACTTGTAATTCTCTAATCCGATATGAATCCCTATGTATAGATCGCTGGTTTGTAATCCCAAAATTTTATTCCGCTGCGTTGTATGCTCATGGAGTAACTAACATAAACAACATATACCCAAAACAAACCCACATAAAAACACAAAAAGCTAACCCATTTCAAAACTAAACATCATAAAAACTTTAGGAATGGTTCCATACCTCTTAAGGACTCCAAATCCTACAATAAATCTCACAAACAAAGGTTTTGTGAAGATTTCTCCTTCCACTTTTGCCAAGTTTCGAAAATGAGAAAGGTTGTAGGGTTGGGAAGTGATTTGGGGATTTTAAGAGTGATTGGTAAAGTGAAGGGGAAAAGGGGTATAGTGGGGGGTGTATGGGTTATTAATTAATTGCACCCCAATAATTAACATGATGTATAAAATACCCCAACATGGTATTTAAAAAAACATTTTTTACAAAAATGCACCAAACTTCCTCTAACTTCATATCTTCCTCATAACACCCAATGCAATTTAATCATGTTAACACCCCTTTTTCTAACATGCATAACATGCACCCTGAAATGCAACCCCGGGTCACGCCTACCATGTGACTAAGCATTTCAACATGATAATTAATTTCAACACATAAATCAATTATCAACATAATTCATCATATAAACATAATTAATGCCCAAATTGCAATTAATTAATTTCGGGGTATCACATTATAGGGCGGAAGACGTCTGCTGGACTTGTGAGTGATAATAACTGACTGGTAAATAAGCAGTAAGTAAATGACACAAGTATTGTTTCTGGAAGTTCGAAGTACAACGCTTCTACTTCTCCCCTTCTTCCCTTGCAGGAAGGTTACACTAGAAGAACTTGGTTTACACTTTACAGTATACAACCTTCTTAGGCACTCACACAGTTTGGCCTAAACTCCTAGCAATCACAAATTCTTAATTTGATTACAATGATTTCTATGACACTCACACAAAAAATAAACTGTTTAACTTAGAGTGTTCTTCGAGCAGCAGACTCAGTTGTAGCTAATCTGTCACGATTACAGTAGTAGTGCTTGTCTGCTCTTGCTGAACCTTCAGATAATATCAGTGAGATGATTTTCTTTTTGCGTTGAGGTGTTTCTTTTTGTTTGATCAGATGGTTCAGCTAACCACTTCATTCTTCACTTGGGCGTATTTATAGACTTATTGATCTAACGGCAACTTGTCTATATTTGGAAGAGATCCATTTTCTGTTACCATTCCATATTCTGATTGTCTTCTTTCCGATTTTGTTTAGCAACGGCTCTTTTATTCTGACGCTAATGGTGGCGGAGATATAGCAGGGTGCGCCGCTCTGTTGTACCTTTGTCAGAATAGGTTGCACTTGTTTTGTCTTGTTGCTTTGTGCTCTTGCTGGATGGTTAGACCTATGCTAGCTTTCTTCTTTCAAATGGTCTTTCATTCTTCTGTACTCAGTAGAGGTCTGTCGAGTAGTTTTCCATCCAGTTAATGTTTGTCCGGCAGATGTCCATCCGGTAGATGTTTGTCCAGTAGATGTTCATCCAGTTGATGTCCATCCAGTTGATGTTTGTCCGGTAGATGTCCATCCGGTAGATGTTTGTCCAGTAGATGTTCATCCAGTTGATGATTGTCACGTTGATGTCCATCCGGTAGATGTTAGTCACACGGTAGGTGTCTGTCCCCAAGTAGGTGTTTGTCACCAATTGATGTCTGTCACCCGGTAGGTGTCTGTATCCAGTAGGTGTCTGTCCAGTTGATGTTTGTCACCCCGTAGGTGTCTGTCCAGTTGATGTTTGTCACCTGGTAGGTGTCTGTCCAGTTGATGTTTGTCACCACCAAAACATAGAAATGTTTTCCCAACACATGCATAATACCCAAAATATTCCATTTTATAAGTTTAAATGCTAGCCAAAAACTCAACCGAGAATTCCGTTTTATTAAACTTTGGCTCCAACCAATCCATTTATAAGTATAGCATTCCCATTGGAATGTGACATAGTCCCGGAAATGGGCCACTTAAACCTCGATTCCAAAATCCCGACATTTTCCAAAATTTTTGAAAAAACAACATCCTGCGAGCGGTGATCGATCGCCGAATTCACCGCGATCGATCGCCACTGACCAGTGGCCAACCAGCGCTTCATCGCTATCGATCGCGAGTCTCCGCGGTCGATCGCCAACCCACTCTCGATCGATCGCCGAGACCTCGCGATCGATCGCCAGCACTGTTCATCTTCACGAAAAATCCAGCTGCTCGTCGCCATCGATCGGCACCCCTCGGCGATAGATCGCGACCTGCGATTTTCCGAAAAACTTGAGCTTCCATGGTGTTTTTCACACCCGAACTCAAAACCAACACCCCATACACCATCAACACTTCAAATACACAATTTAAAGCCAATAAAAACTCTAAAAACTCAACTTTGGATTTTAACCAAAAATCCCTAAATCCAAAACCAACCAAAACTTCAACCAAACTCTACAATACTACTACCAAATCGAAGAATAATGACGGGAAGGTTAATATCTGATTATCTTCGAGAAATCCGGCTCTAGAGCCAAGCTACCAACGATTTTCCACCAAGGGAAAAAGAGGGAAAATGGGGGAAGGGTTAGGCGTGGATGAGGGGAGAGAAGGAGGGGAATGATTTGTGTTATCCCGTAACACCGAGTCCACTTGGTATATATAGTTCCAAAGCTCCAAAATACCAACTCCTCCACAAATACATCATGACTCATTAAAAATCATCTGTTTTGAATAATTACCTCCCAAACTCTATTTCCATTACCAGCCCCAGTACAAAGTACTCCGGACCCCAAATCCCACCAAAGACCAAATTCCAAGGTTATCACCACGATGAGAATACCATCTCATCCCTTGGATCCAACGACTCCAAATATCGGATTTAAAATCCCTGAAAGTCCCAAAACCGCAATTAATTCATAATCGCCACAATTAAAATCCATTAAGGATAATTACCACTCCGGGATTAACACCATTAATTCCCGGGCATCACAAAGAGATTCCACAATTTAAACCAAATTCCCTCAATCACAACATAAGATCCTTGATTTAGAACTCACCATTAAGAGCAGTAATTCAATAAAGTGACATAAGTCAACAAAACAAGTCATGATACCCATTTATTTACACACTACACATGCTTCCGAATGTAACACATCTCATACCATAGCCCAACACCCACCAAATATTACAATGGCTACAAGCCATAGAAGTTAGTCCTTTTCAACCCCCACTAACAAGGCTTAGACCCACACTTGAATCTCATTTAAGCATATTAACAAACACCTTCCATGCATGATTTTAATATTCATTTCTTAACCAACAATAATACTAAGCAAAGACATAATTCCACAATTTATTTTCAACAATCAACCATCCAATAAAGTGAGTCACACTTTACTTCCAACAATCAATAACATTTATCATACTATCCAAATTCCGATTTATCATTCCTCATTGACAATACTCCATCTAACCACATACATGTATGTACTTAACACATTTACACTTAATTAATGTAGGGATACATAATTACTTGCATCAACACCATCTAAATTGATAGCATCAATTCCCTCAAAAACAGCAGCAAAGTATCGAGCATAGCAGCAGATTTGTAAACCCATATTAGCATGATTTTCGACCATAAAGAACAACAGAATTTTTTCATCCATTTAGCAGCAGATTTTCGATGACCAGGCAGCAAGAAATCGACTCAAACCTAAAGCAGTAAAAATCAACAAGGATTCAATCAAGGTACAACAGGAAATTTTCAAACCTAAAGCAGTAAAAATCGAGCCCAAAACATGCAAGGATTCGGCCATAACACAGCCACAAATTTCAAACATTTTCACCTCAGATTTTCGAACACCAAAATCCACAAAAACCCAACCGAAAATTCAAATACGAGAAAGGTAAATGGTGTAGGATGATAAGAGGCTTCTTTACCTCACGATTTTGGCAAGAAAAACCGAGCTTTGATAGCCAAAAATCCCAAGTCCAGCTGCTATCGGTGGAGGCAACGTGAATGGGTTTTGGGAAAGGGTGTTTACCGATTTTTAGTGGGTGAGAAAGTGTTTGTTGTGTTTTTTTTTATTTAACCCTAAATTTAATCCCAACCCTTGAATTATTATGTCATCTCAATAATAGGTTAGATCTCTACCCTGTAATAAATATCCCATGGTTTATTATTTCAAGAATATCTTCTAATTCAAATACGCTACAATTCAACCCGCGTATTTTATTTAAATTCGGATCCAAACACGATTCCCAAAATTTAAGAATCTCATTAAATTTAATTTAATACTATAAAGTCAACCCCGGAATTATTTATTCCTTTCCAGACCAAATTCAATTCCCAAGAATTTAATTCTGTAATTATCTCATCATTTACCTCAAATAAATCTACTAATTAAATACACTTAGTTCCAGGCATCACAGATCGCGAACTGCGATTTTTCGAAAAACTCGAGCTTACATGGTGTTTTCACACCCAAACTCAAAACCAACACCCATACACCTTCAACACCTCAAATACTCCATTTAGAACTAATAAAAACTCCAAAAACTAAACTTTGGATTTTTAACCAAAAATCCCCAAATCTAAATCCAACCCAAACCTTAACCAAAATCAACAATAATACTACCAAATCGAAGACAAGGACGAGGGGAAGATTAATACCTGATTATCTTCGAGAAATCCGGCTCCCGAGCCAAGCTACCCGTGATTTCTCCTCCAAGGGAGAAAAGAGGGGAAATGGGGGAAAGGGTTGGGCGCAGAGAGAGGGGAGAGAGAGAGGGAATCCGTGCAATGACGGAATACCGAGCCTACTTGGTATATATAGTACCAAAACTCCAAAATATCAATCCCTCCACAAATACATCATGACTCATTAAAAAAGCATCTATTTTCAATAATTACCTCACAATCTCTATTTTCATTACCAGCCATAGTACAAAGTACTCCGGACCCCATATCCCACCAAAAACCAAATTCCAAGGTTATCACCACGATGAGAATATAATCTCATCCCTTGGATCCAACGACTCCAAATACCAGATTTAAAATCCCCGGGAGTCCCAATACCGCAATTAATTCATAATTACCACAATTAAATTCCATTAAGGATCATTATTACTCCGGGATTAACACCATTAATTCACGGGCATCACAGAGAGAGAGTGAGAGAGAGATTCTAAATAGTGTCATCGTAGTTGCTTCTAATTTTTGTAATTATTATACCCATAAGTTGAAACAAATAGTGGCTAATACAACATATGAGAGAATTCATGTATATTTGGATTTTGTCAACCTTCGGTCAATTTTGCCCAATGATCCACAATATGTTACATCTTTTTTTTTTTTTTTGTGATCACATAATGTTGAACTTGAGGAAGCTCGGGCCTTCCATGTACCCATGCTAGTGGCTAACCGCCTCTCACTTTTATGTTTATGTTGCTACTCAAACAAATCCAAAGCATAAAATGTGACGGCCTACCCAGACTGGTCGCCCGCCGTGTTCAATTTCTTGAACACAAGGCCACACATAATTCAAAAACTAAATATCACTATGAACTTTTATTTAGCGGAAACATTTTAATTCTTATCGGATGTTTGACTTAATAATTTTTACCCGTGACTTTTATTTTAGAAAACTTTGGGCAGAGTCTCCTCTTAAAAATTGTGCCCGGTGATCTACCAGATCACTACAACCACAATACCAAAATCATAACAATAATATAACTAAACCCAAATAAGTCTCAATATCCAAAAACAAACTACAATCATAATAAAATACTCCATGTCCTCAAAATAAAACAAAACCTCTCAACATAATTAAACTTTTCATTGCATAACTAAATATTCTCCGCATCATCTAAATCTTCAACTCCATCTGTAATATGTCACATTACAGGTAAAAGTAAGTTGCAGCATTTTTATAGTAAGCATAATAAACATTTGATAAAAAGAATCAAAACATCATTTTTCATAATGTGACGAAAATAATATACTTTCATATCAAAATAACCTTCACACATATATGATTTAATCCGAGCAGTCAACGGAACTAAATTTCACAAAAACAGAATCATAACAGAAATAACTGCACAGATAACCAACTAAACGTAACGGAAACGAATAACACTATCATATAATGTCTTAACATTATAGAACTAATCATTAAACATAGCCATGCTGTAATGAAACAAATGCATACTCAATTACGGATGTGACACAATGATATCATTCCAGACTATACCCGCTGGAAGGGTATCAACAGATATTATACCCCCTCTGTCTTTGGGCAGAAAGAAATGCGTTTCTTTATTCTCGTCGCCAACGAGCCGAAAGTATGCGCGTTTTTATCCTCGTCGCAATGCGAGACACAACAAATGAAAATATCCACAGTTCACAAACTTCAAATTGTATTCACCGAATCAAGACAAACATGGCCTTTCAAAATAGTTTTTCACACACAATAAAATGTTATTCAAAATTCTATTTTTCAACAAAATACGTTTCTTATCAAAAATCATCTTTCAAATAATTCTTGCATGCTTACTATCCGAAAATCATTTCAAAAATAAATACTTAAAATAATTTGCGGAAAATTGCAACCTCCTTTACGTACTTCAAAGCTTCCTATCAACGATGAATCTACAAACCTCCCAAAATCTCCAAGATATCAAGGATTTCCTATTATCCATTTCAACAATATTAAAATCATATTCATTTAACTTGGTTCAACACAACCTAACAAAATCCTAACTCTTTGAAATCCATCACCATTTTCGAACTAAAATACATAACATCTTCGGAAATAAATTTCCAGAATATTTTTCGAACCAATATACATCACCATATCATCTCCTCAAATTACAGCCTAAATCTTTGAAATACAATATACATTTTCGAAATCCCTTAAAATCCAACATACAATTTTCGAACAAATCACCATCTCAATTCTTCAAAAAATCAGTATCATATTCAAACAAAATACCATTGCAGTTCTTCAAATTATCAGATACATTTTCGATTCTTAAATTCCAGAATTTTCGAACAAAATCTTAAAAATTGTTTTTTCTTGACAATTAAACCACTAAAACTTCAATTTAAATCCAACTAACCTAACTATAACAAAAAAAAATCGAAACAGCAAATAAAATCGAAAACAGAAAAAAATTTCGAAACTTAAAAAAAAAATCGAAGTTTCATACCAATCTTCCTGATTTCTGTTCAAATCCCGATTTCCTCCCAGACGTGCGCTACAGGATTTGAAGAATTTTCGAAGCTAAAACTAAGATCTGAAAATTTTTGGAGTTTGAAATTGACGAAAATCGACAAGTTTCGAAAAAAAACTGAGGCTTCTCCCATGGTTACGGGGTTTAATTAAGGTTGATGGCTTGAAGGTGAAGGGGCAAGGGAGATGAAGAGTGAACGATGACTGAAACGGACGAGAAGAAATCGAAACTGGAAGCTGGAACGGAAATGACGAGAAGAAATCGAAACTGAAATGAAGAATTGTGTTCGGCTATATCACTCTTTAATTAACATTAATTAAATATTATTACTATTATTATTATTATTATTTATTATAATTATCATATATTCTTATTATTTATTTATTATTATTAATATTATAATTTATAACTTGCACAATATTTGGGTCAATAAATTCCTTAAAAATTGAGTCATTACAATCTCCATACATTCTAAAAAGTTTCGTCCTCGAAACTTGTATTGCATTTTACATCTGGATATTTAGCATATAGTTCTCCTCTTTTTCCCATGTTGCTTCATCAGGTGAATGATTGCTCCATTGAACCTTTACAAAGGGAATTGTCTTAGTTCGTAGAACTCTCTCTTGACGGTCGAGTATCTTGATAGGATATTCTGAATATGTGCATTCCTTCGATATCTCAATCTCTGTTGCCTTAAGCACATGACTTTCATCTGGAACATACTTTCTGAGCATCGAGACGTGAAATACATTATGTGCTCGATCTAATTCCGGAGGTAGAGCAAGTCGATATGCCAAAGTTCCTATTCTTTCCAAAATTTCATATGGTCCTATGAATCTCGGACTTAACTTCCCATTCTTACCAAACCTCATTACTCCTCTGAATGGTGAGACTTTCAGGTATACCTGATCTCCTTGGTGAAATTCTAAATCTCGTCTGCGAACATCAGCCCAACTTTTCTATCGACTCTGAGCTGTAAGTAACCTCTGTTTGATGATGGAAACATTTTCATTCGTGAGTTTGATCAACTCTGGTCCTTCCAATACCTTCTCTCCAACATCAAACCAACACTGTGGTGTTTGACATTTCCTCCCATACAAAGCTTCGAATGGTGCCATTTGAATACTGGATTGATAACTGTTATTGTACACAAACTCTGCCATCTCCAGATGACGATCCCACTGTCCTTGAAAATCCAAGATACACGTTCTAAGTAAATCCTCGAGAATCTAAATTGTTCTCTCAGACTGTCCGTCTGTCTGTGGATGGAAAGCTGTGTTGTATTTCAAATTCGTTCCCAACACAGATTGTAAACTCTTCCAGAATTGTGATGTGAATCGAGCATCTCGATCAGATATGATACTAACTGGTATCCCGTGCAAACACACCACTTGATCAATGTAAAGCCTTGATAAATCATTCATTGATGTAGTCTTCTTCATCAGTATAAAGTGAGCACACTTAGTAAGTCGATCAACAATAACCCAAACTGAATCCTTTTGTGTCGTAGTTTTGGGCAATCCGGTCACAATCCATAGTAATATGTTCCCATTTCCAGTTTGGTATGTCTAAGTTTCTCAGTGTTCCTGCTGGCTTTTGTCTTCCAACTTTCACTTGTTGACACACTAAACACTTAGACACAAACTTTACGACATCTTGCTTCATTCCTGGCCACCAAAATAATTGCTTCATATCTTGATACATTTTATTCTGTCCTGGATGCATGGCCAATATTGTCTGATGTGAATCTTGTAAGACTTCGCCCCTGAATGTTGATACAGCTAGAACGAATAGTCTATCATTGAATCTCAAAGTCCCATCTTCATGCATTCTAAAATTTTCTTGGTTTGTTTGAGCTCTTTGTAAGAAAGTCTGCCACATAGATCCTTTGATTGTGCTTCCTTAATCCTGAGAATAAGATCAGGTTGCACCATGAGATTACACAACATCGTCATCCCATTTTGGTCGTCTCTTGATTCGACATTCAGATTTAACTTTGACATCTCGTCAATGAGTTTCTGTTGCGTAGTCAATAGCATTGATCCATAACTCTTCCTGCTTAATGCATCTGCTTCACATCATAGTCCTTGATCAGCTCTAACCATCTTCTCTGTCTCATATTCAACTCCTTTTGAGTAAAAATATACTTTAAGCTCTTGTGATCAGTGTAGATATCACATGTGGTTCCGTACAAGTAGTGTCGCCATAACTTCAGTGCAAAAACAACCGCTACCAATTCCAGATCATGAGTGGGGTACCTTATTTCATGTTCTTTCAACTGTCGTGAAGCATATGCAATTACCTTTCCATTTTGTATAAGCACACAACCTAACCCTTCTTTTGACGCATCACTGTAGATACAAAATCCTTCATGTCCATCAGGCAGCGTAAGAATAGGTGCCGTCACAAGTAGATCTTTCAGCTTCTCAAAACTTGCCTGACACTTAGAATCTCATTCAAACTTTACTCCCTTTTCTTGTTAACTTTGTAAGGGGTAATGCAACTCGAGAAAATCCTTCCACAAATTTCGGTAATATCCAGCCAATCCCAGAAAACTTCGAATTTCTGTTACTGATGTCGGAACTTTCCAATTGGTAATGGCTTGAATCTTTGCTGAGTCAACTCGGATTCCTTGAGTATCAATGATGTGTCCAAGAAATGATACAGAATCCAACCATAAGTCACATTTCTCGAACTTTGCAAATAATTGATGTTGTCGTAGTCTCTCCAATGTCATCTTCAAATGTTCTTCATGTTCTTCCTCTGATTTGGAATAAATCAATATATCATCAATGAATACTATGATGAATTTGTCGAGCCATTCTCGGAATACGTGATTCATTAATGCCATAAATGCTGCAGGTGCATTCGTAAGTCCGAAAGGCATCACTAGAAATTCATAATGTCCCTATCTGGTTCGAAATGCAGTTTTGTGAATATCCTGCTCTTTGATTCTGAGTTGGTGATACCCAGATCTCAAATCAATCTTCGAGAATATTTGTACACCTTGTAATTGATCGAACAAATCGTCAATCCTTGGTAGCGGATATTTATTCTTCACAGTGATTAGATTCAACTCCCTGTAGTCAATGCACATTCTCATGCTGCCGTCCTTTTTCTTTATAAACAATACCGGTGCTCCCCAAGGTGACACACTAGGCCTTATGAAACCTTTATCTTGTAGTTCCTTCAATTGCCCTTTCAATTCTTTTAGCTCTGCTGTGGCCATCCTGTAAGGTGCCTTGGATATCGGTTCTGATCCCGGAATAATATCAATAGAAAATTCCGTGCTTCGAACTGGTGGCAATCCTGGCAAATCCTCTGGAAAAACATCTGAGAATTCTTTCACCGTGCAAATCTTATTTATTTTTGCTTCCACTTCAGAGACATTGCCACAAAATCGTTCATGCAAGCTCACGCCTTCATAACAGATCTCTTTACCCGAATTTGTTTGTAGATTATGATCTTCGGTAACAGTCAATGCACGCCTTTGCACTACTCAACCAATCGATTCCAAGAATTATGTCAAATTCTTTCATGTTGATGATGAACAGGTTGGCTTTGAATTCTTCGCTTTCCACGATCAGTGTTACATCATTGCATACATATTTAATTTTGACTGTCTTTCCTAATGGACTCAATACTTGCATTAAATATAGCAGTGGACTGAAGTGCAAATCAAGTTTCTCCACACAAGATTCAAAGATAAAGGAATTTGAAGCGCCAGAATCAAATAACACATAAACATCTTGATTCAAGAATTTAAATTTACCTCCGATCAACTCATGATCCTCTTCAGCACGGACAACATACAATCTAGTTGGATTGCGCTGTTGTTGTCCACGTGGTTGATTTGTTCCTGTGGTTTGTTTCAGACTGGGACAATCTCTAATCCGATGTTCTTTAGATCCACATTTAAAGAAACCTCCAGAGTTCCAGTAACATTCCCCAGTATGACTCTGATTACACTTGGGACAAACTTCATTCTTCTTAGTTTCAACTATCATCTGTCTACGAGCTGGCGGTCTCTGATCTCTGTTTCTGAATTCAGGTTTTCTCTTTCGATTTTGAGGAGTCGCTAGATTCCTCAGTTCAGATTCCACGAACAATGCCCTCTCCATGAGTATATCAAATTTGGTATCCCTGAGAGGTGCTACTTTGAGCCTGATGCCAGTGCGAAGACCTTGTCTGAACCTTGTAATCTTGCTGTTCTCAGACTGCAAATACAAAGGACAGAATCTGCCCAGCTCTTGGAACTTCCTCAGATATTCCAGCACAGTAATATTCTCGGTTTGTCTCAGCCTCAAAAATTCATCTTCTTTAGCCATTCGGACAGCGTCAGGGAAATACTGTTGCAGAAATTTCTCTTTAAAAATCGTCCAGGTATGAGTTTCGTTCCATACTTACTTCCACTGAGGTCCACCAATGCTTTGCATTTCCTTCCAGAAATGGAGTCACCACTGTAACTTTCTCCATCGGCAATGTTTATGGCTTTCAGTAGTTCTTCAATCTTGGTCAGCCATTCCTCAGCTTTCATTGGATCAGTCTCGTTTCCAAAGTTCGGTGGTCGGAGTGCCCGAAATCTCTCAAATTCAGTCCTTCTCTGTGTTTTCGGCTGTAGTGGTGCCGAAACAACATTTTGTTGTAACACTCCAGCTATGATGCGACATATGTTCGTGATGTCCACCTCATTCATTGATCCCACGTTTATATTTGGGATTCCATCTTGACCTTGATTCACATTCCTATCATGACCATCTCCTGAGTCGCGATTCGAGTCCTGCTCTTGGCTACCACTCTGATTGCTACTGGTTCTTCCTCTAGCCATTTGAAATCTTAAAATGAAAGTGAAATTTATTGTAATATTCGTAAACAAGGAAGATAGATAGTCAAACCTAAATAACTTCATTCTTAAGTCCAAAAGTCTAATCTCAAACATATAACAAAGATCTAATCCAAACAAATAACAAAGGTCTAAACCAAACTTATAAACTAAGGCTCTGATACCAACTGTGACGGCCCGCCCAGACGGGTCGCCCGTCGTGTTCAATTTCTTGAACACAAGGCTACACTTAATTCAAAAACTAAATATCACTTTTGTGATGACCAGGGATTATAGATGTTAATCCAGGAGTGTTAATAACCCCTAAAGTTGTTTTACGTGGCGATTTGGAGTTTAATCGCGGTGTTGGGCCTTCTGGGCTCGTTTATTTGGGTAGTTGGGATCGTTGGATCCCGAGGTTGAGATTGTATTCTCATTTGGGTGAAAAACCTAAGAGTTGGGTTTTTAGTGTGACTCGGGATCTGGGTGCTTAGTGTGGACACCGGTAGGGGGTTTTGGAGTTAGAGAGAGAATTTTTGAAAACAGATGATTTTTAATGAATCATTATGTATTTGTGGGGCTATTAGTATTTCGGGGTATTTTTGCTATAAATACCAGTTGAACCCGAGATTTTCATTTTAAATTCATTTCAGCCCCACCTTCCCGTCACTCTCTCTCCCCGCTGCCTTCCCGTCGCCCCCAGCCCCCGCGCACAAAAGCCGTGCGCCCGCCGTCGTCCGGCCGCCGTTTGGCGCGTCCGACCCACCGTTGGATTCGACTCTCCGAGGCGCAGCTTTCCACACCGGCAATTGAGAGTTTCGTCGTGAATCGCGCTTGGGTTTTCCAGAATTGCGCAGACGCCCAAAATTCTAGGGTTCTTCGATTTCGGTCGATTTTCCTTCCGATTTTCGATTGGGTAACCTTCCTTACCCCCTTTTTCATGCTTCTCATGATTTCCCTGCTATTTTGTGTTGTTATGGTTCGAATTTGTCCCTAAATTCGTTAGGGTTTGAGTTCAAAATTTGGGGGTTTTGGGCAGGGGGTGATGATTCTTGTTATTGATCGATTATTACATGTTTTAGATGTATTATGATGCTTAATTGGGTTCGAATTGAGATGTTAGGGTTCGAAATTTTAGAGGTGGTTCTTGAACAATTTTCGATAATGTCTCATTCGATTTCCCTCCCTCTATATATGCCCTGCCCCGGGTCTTTTAAATGGTAAATTGTCGTGTGTTGACAATAATTTTCTGTATGAGGATTATGGGTGTGCTTGAGCATGGGTTGCATGTGATGACCAGGGATTATAGGTGTTAATCCCGTAGTATTAATAATCCCTAAAGTGGTTTTACGTGGCGATTTGGAATTTAATCGAGGAGTTGGACTCGTTTAATTGGGTAGTTGGGATCGTTGGATCCAGAGGTTGAGATTGTATTCACATTACGGTGTAAAACCTAAGAGTTGGGTTTTTTTGATGTGTCTCGGGATCTCGGGTGCTGTGTGAGCACCGGTAGGGGGTTTTGGAGTTAGAGAGAGAGTTTTTGAAAACAGATGATTTTTAATGAATCATGATGTATTTGTGGGGCTATTAATTTTTCGGGGTATTTTTGCTATAAATACCATTTGAACCCCAAATTTTAGAAATTATTTCATTTCAGCCCCAATTTCATTCTCTCTCTCCCGCGCGCGATTCCTTCCCGCCTGCCCTGCACCCGCGCGACTTCCGACGCTTCGCCCGCCGCCGTCCGGCCGCCGTTCGGCGCGTCCGACCTACCCACGGCTTCGTCTCGTCCAGGCGCTCATTTCCCCTCCGTCAATTTGAAGTTTCATCGCGATTTGAAGTCGAATTTTACAGAAGTGCGCCGATCCCCAATTTCTAGGGTTCTTCGATTTTGGTCCGATTTCTTCCGATTTTCGTTTGGGTAACCTTCCTAACCCCTTTTCCATGCTTGTGATGTGATTCCCTGCCTAATTGTGATTTATTGGCTCGAATTTATTTCGAATTTCGTTGGCTTTGGTTCGAATTTTTGGATGTATGGGTGAAGTGGGTTCGAAAATTGTAATCTTTGGCAGGGGTGTGGCGATTCTTGTTATGGGTCGTTTCTTACATGCTTTAGTTGTATAAGGATGCTTAATTGTGTTCGAATTTAAGGAATTGAGTTCGAATTTAGGGCTTTGAAATTCGAAAATTGGGGGTTTTTGGCAAGGATGATGATTCTTGCTATTGATGGTTTAATTCACATTTTAGATGAATTATGGTATTTAATTGGGTTCGAAATTGTGAGATTCGGGTTCGATTTTTGTAGGGTATTCTTGAACAAATTTCGATATTGTCTCATTTATTTCCCTCCCTGTATGTACCCTGCCCCGGGTCTTTTAAAAGGTTAATTGTCGTGTGTTGACAATATTTTGAGGGATATGGGTGTGCTTGAGCATGGGTTGCATGTTCGTAAATAATTGTGAATTATTTATCCTGTTAGCACATCATTCCTCGGGGCATGGAACTCGAGCAAGGTTTGGCTCGGACTTCGGAGATTTAAGGTACGTGCGACGTACGAGCATTACTACATATTAGAGCATTTGTGAATGCATAATGTATTTTGATTTTATTGAATAATCGTGCACGAGGATTATTTATATGTGTTGCATGAGGATTATTTATATGTGTTGAGAAGCTATGAAGCGACCTAATCTTGATATCGCCGTCAGGGGCGCACGTGACACTAGAGTAGTGTAACTCTCATAAGTTATATGGGGTACCTGATGTATATGACTATTGTAGGGCATTTGAGATGCCTGGGCATTTGAGATGCCTGAGAATGATCGTGGGATCATGTTTTCATTATAAGACATTTGAGATGTCTAGGTATAATGGAAAATTGGTAAAATAAATGCTAGGCATTTAATTTATTTATGATTAATAGCGAGGCTATGAAATCAATGTTAGATATTGAGATATCTACTTTTGCATGAATGATGAACTTGGAATCATAATTATTGATATTCGAGAACTAGGCATGCAATGGGTTAAATCAATGTGTTGATTTACTGATTTATGAGATTTGATGAGTTTGATGATTGTGAGAACAGGGACAGTACACGGAATCCCGGATGAGGATGTTGCCATCCAGGGAGTATCATTTAAAATTCATTAATATTTACTTGTGTTGTAAATTATGAATTTCATTATTGTGATTATGAGATTTTGTGTATTGGTATGCTCACCCCGTTGGGGGCTGTCTCTGTTGGGGCAGGTGAACAGGTGCATCGATGGCTGTGGAGCTGAGCTCGAGCTGTTGATTGGATGTACTCACAGGATCGTGGTACCAGGGCTTGATGGAGCACGGTATCGTATAGAGTACTTATATACACCAGAGGTTTATATACACATTTATGATGCTCGCATGTGAGCACGGACATTCTTGTATATGGGTTGTATATAAAGGCATGAGCCTTCCTCTCTTTCATTACATGTTGCATGCAATTGTGGTAGAATTGCTAATGATATGAGAGTCGTTAGTGTATTATGTGGGTGTTGAGACCCATTTATGTCGTCATATGTGTGGTGTCTTCCCTGGCTGGGAATTTACTTGGTATTACTGCTTTCTGATGAGTATTATGTTTTCCCTGGCCGGGAATTATGTTATGTGTTGTGCTTCTATTTCGGGATAGCTCTATTTATGGGGAGACTCTGCCCAAATTTTTATAAAAGTCCACAATGTGAAAAGTGGCAAAAAGGGATGATATTGGGCGAACTTTGTGAGTCTATTTCGTTGTTAGACTGATGACCTTATAACATTGAGTGTTAAAGGAAATTTTTTTGTAATTGCCATGCAATGATAAAGTATCATCTGAGCTTCCCGATTGACTTTTATTGAAAGCATGTGCCACACATAGTGGTTAATACACTAATCAAGGATTAAGGGCTTGGGGTCCTTACATTAGTGGTATCAGAGCAGTGGTTGCTCTTTGGGGCTGTTAAGGGCCTAAGAAGTTATTGATAGCACATACTTATGCATGATGGCATTAATGTTGTATGACACAACTAGTTGTTTATGTGCTTTTTCTGATATGAAAAGTGGTGTTGCTAATCAGTGTGATTGCAGGAATCGTGTGCGACGCGATATGATGGCATTAGTGATAATGTCTGGCACTCCGTATGTTACGTGCCAAGGAAACTGATTATTGTGAGAGAATCAGGTAAAGGGATATTTCCGAGGTAACATGTCTTGGTATACGTATTGACTTGCAAGTGGTTGCATATATGCATTGGATGTGTGATGCATAGCGTATATGGCTATTGTTGCTAACCATGATGGTTGCAGGTTACAGGAAATATGGAGTATAAAAAGGAATGATGATTATACATTCCAGGAGTCTTGCTTATCACAGTGAGAATTTTTATACTTATGTTTATACCGCTAAATGTGGAGCGGGAGGGGGGAGGCTCGCTTGCACATTGAGGCGGGGTATACCATACGAAGCGAGGATGAGATACCGCTTGTATGAAGAAGCGAGGATGAGATGCCGCTTGTTAGGATGATGATTCATTCCATTGTGATGACACGGATGATAGCGGTGATGTGTCCCGCTGTGTCGATTATATTCATTCCTTTGTGATGACACGGATGATAGCGGTGATGTGTCCCGCTGTGTCGATTATATTCATTTCATTGTGATGACACGGATGATAGCGGTGATGTGTCCCGCTGTGTCGATTATATTCATTCCATTGTGATGACACGGATGATAGCGGTGATGTGTCCCGCTGTGTCGATTATATTCATTTCATTGTGATGACACGGATGATAGCGGTGATGTGTCCCGCTGTGTCGATTTATATTGATTGGCGATGGTTCATTCCGCCAGGTGTATTGATAGCGATGGTTCATTCCGCTATATTGATTGGCGATGGTTCATTCCGCCAGATGTATTGATAGCGACGGTTCATTCCGCTATATTGATTGGCGATGGTTTATACCGCCGGGTATTGATAGCAATGCCTATTTTCGCTATTATGTGGACGATGATTCATGCTTAGGTGTATAGCGAGGTTTCATGCCACTTATTATATGACGAGGTATCATGCCGTCGATTCTATAGCGAGGGATTGTGCCGCTATGTACTCAGCACATGATTTTTGCCGCCTTCGAGCGATGGGTGCTGATTACACACTATTATTGAGCGACGGAGACAGATATACCGCTATATTGTTAGCGATGAGGAATGAGATATTGCTATTCTGTTAGCTTTATTGCAGCTGGCATGCGTAGATATACATGTTTTATTATGCCTATTTTACTAGCATGATGGTGGATGACATGTATCGTCACTAGTTGACAATGCCTTAGATGCCATGAGTTGGCATGTATCGTCACGGGATGACGATGACGATGGTGTAGGAGATGTCTTATTAGACATGCATCATCGTTACGATGATCGATGCGTTGAGTATACGTATTCAGTGGTATGCCTTGGGTGCCAGTACCGAGCACAAGGTGGTGTGTGCGGCACCGATTGACGTGACTCTTATACCGAGCGGGTTGCTCGAGGAATGGATGGTTGCGCTGTACATGTGATTGTACCGCAGCTTACGTTTGGGGTGATCATATTACGAGTGGTGATACCCTTGAGGTATGCTCGTTGGAATGGCTTTTCGCCATGTGATTTGACGACAGGAGTAATCATGGAGGAAATTACTCGCTTTCTGTCGATGTGACATGTGGTGGACATGGTCACACCACCCTTGAGGGTGTTGGATGGGTCCTAAGGGAGTAGGATCAGGTTTTGTTACGTACATAGGGACATTGGAGTGTCCAGGGTGTATCGGCATTAGAGGAACGTTGGGTGCAGACCCACTACTCTATTGATTTTCTTCCCACGGTATGGTGTGCCGTACGGAAACGTCCGTCTTGTTGGTAGGTTTGAGGTAAACCTAAAGAGGCAGAGACTAGGTTGTCTGCCGCGTGTGTGTAGCACCATGATGGGCTTGCTAGAACCGTCATACTGCTCGTTGGAACCAAGTTTGACAAATCGTAAGGTGATACGATGGGGTTTGTGGTGGACTCTAGTCGTCACCATGTCATTTGAGGTTGAGGCTGAGGTTGTGCATGCCTCACTGAAACGTGTATACGTTTATGTTTAATCTTGGTGAGACTTGTCTGGGACAGCTCAGGATGTTGGAGTACCAACAAGAGAGTCATCAGGTCGTTATTGACTCAATCTAAGGGAAACAGTGTATTTGGGATACAATGGGTGTTATTGTATCCAGTTTTTCCTAACGATGGTTCGAGACTTGTGGATCTCGAGTTCGATGGCACTTCCCTTGTGAGGAAGGAGGTAGTATTATACCTATTTGGGAATCTTTGAAAGATTCGGTGAGTTGGTGCTTGTGGTGTTGATTTTGAGAATCACACCGTGTTGTTGATCGTCGATTTTCATTCTCCTTTGGATGGGAATGACTTAGGATTGACGGTTATGTTTGGGGCTTGGGGGTATGTTGCAGATACCCGAGCATAGTGCATTGAGTATGCATGAGGTGTTCGTGCTTAGGCAGGTATACCGGTGAGTATACGGATGCCAGTTATTGATTTCTTTCTGTCAAGCATAGAGTTATGCTATTTTAGGATGGTTAAATCTCTGATGAGAGATATGGAACACCTTGAGATTGGGAATCTCCATGGCACGATGATTATGAGGAATGATCGTGAAGTTAGTTGACTCCCTTGAGGAGGGATTTTCTTGTGAGGGTTAAGGTATTTCCCTTGTTGGTGTTTCCCTTCGAGTTATGCGATAGCCTTCCCAAGTTTGGATGGTTAAATCCGAGGATTTTCAAGGGATGGCAGGATTTTGGGATTTGTTGGGTGTCGCTGACGACACAAGTATTGAGGATGCAATGGGTTTATTGCATGTCCTTTCAGAATTTTTTTTAAACTCTGTGGAGTCTCGGTTGTTATTTATGATCATGACGTGATCCTTAGAACATCCGGAGGTGGACATCTTGTGAGATGTCTTTGTGAGAATCTGTGGCCGTGAGTTGCCCAATTAAGTTGCAATGAGGCGACTGCTCCTTCGATGGAGGAGGTTTGAAGTGGAAACCAGGTTTGGTATGTGTACACCGTGGTGTACTAGTGTTTCCCTCGTAACGATGTATGTTAGACATCGTAAGTCTTGGTAGAGATGTCATTGGATGATATCTACGATAGAATCAGGAGCGATTCGAATCCTTACAGTTTCAGTTGACTAACTGCTTTTGGATTATTAGCGTTGAGTTGTACTGAAGCTCTTTGACGTGATGATGGATTTGGAAGTCTACTCCACTCCAGAGTTTGACACGAGGTCAACGTTCTTACGGTTGAGGTGTCATTCAGGACGTGTTCGTACTGTTATATTAGATCGAAGGAGGACTGTCCGATCTACAGTCGTAAGTATTGGTTGATTTGCAGTCATGAGAGGCTGACTTCTGGGATGACCCGCATCGAGGTACGTTTTACCTCTTGGGTGTTATGTTGGTTTTGGTATGTCGCTCTGTTTCAGAGTTAGATGAGAGGTAAGTATCCTCGCGTTTATTAATACGATTCTGATATGGTCAAGAATCGAAGTTATGGCTTCATGTTGTTGTGTAGCCTGGGTGTTACGTGATACACCAGTGCTAATTTCGAGGACGAAATTCTTTTAGTGGGGGATATTGTGATGACCAGGGATTATAGGTGTTAATCCCGTAGTATTAATAATCCCTAAAGTGGTTTTACGTGGCGATTTGGAATTTAATCGAGGAGTTGGACTCGTTTAATTGGGTAGTTGGGATCGTTGGATCCATAGGTTGAGATTGTATTCACATTACGGTGTAAAACCTAAGAGTTGGGTTTTTTTGATGTGTCTCGGGATCTCGGGTGCTGTGTGAGCACCGGTAGGGGGTTTTGGAGTTAGAGAGAGAGTTTTTGAAAACAGATGATTTTTAATGAATCATGATGTATTTGTGGGGCTATTAATTTTTCGGGGTATTTTTGCTATAAATACCATTTGAACCCCAAATTTTAGAAATTATTTCATTTCAGCCCCAATTTCATTCTCTCTCTCCCGCGCGCGATTCCTTCCCGCCTGCCCTGCACCCGCGCGACTTCCGACGCTTCGCCCGCCGCCGTTCGGCGCGTCCGACCTACCCACGGCTTCGTCTCGTCCAGGCGCTCATTTCCCCCCCGTCAATTTGAAGTTTCATCGCGATTTGAAGTCGAATTTTACAGAAGTGCGCCGATCCCCAATTTCTAGGGTTCTTCGATTTTGGTCCGATTTCTTCCGATTTTCGTTTGGGTAACCTTCCTAACCCCTTTTCCATGCTTGTGATGTGATTCCCTGCCTAATTGTGATTTATTGGCTCGAATTTATTTCGAATTTCGTTGGCTTTGGTTCGAATTTTTGGATGTATGGGTGAAGTGGGTTCGAAAATTGTAATCTTTGGCAGGGGTGTGGCGATTCTTGTTATGGGTCGTTTCTTACATGCTTTAGTTGTATAAGGATGCTTAATTGTGTTCGAATTTAAGGAATTGAGTTCGAATTTAGGGCTTTGAAATTCGAAAATTGGGGGTTTTTGGCAAGGATGATGATTCTTGCTATTGATGGTTTAATTCACATTTTAGATGAATTATGGTATTTAATTGGGTTCGAAATTGTGAGATTCGGGTTCGATTTTTGTAGGGTATTCTTGAACAAATTTCGATATTGTCTCATTTATTTCCCTCCCTGTATGTACCCTGCCCCGGGTCTTTTAAAAGGTTAATTGTCGTGTGTTGACAATATTTTGAGGGATATGGGTGTGCTTGAGCATGGGTTGCATGTTCGTAAATAATTGTGAATTATTTATCGTGTTAGCACATCATTCCTCGGGGCATGGAACTCGAGCAAGGTTTGGCTCGGACTTCGGAGATTTAAGATACGTGCGACGTACGAGCATTACTACATATTAGAGCATTTGTGAATGCATAATGTATTTTGATTTTATTGAATAATCGTGCACGAGGATTATTTATATGTGTTGCATGAGGATTATTTATATGTGTTGAGAAGCTATGAAGCGACCTAATCTTGATATCGCCGTCAGGGGCGCACGTGACACTAGAGTAGTGTAACTCTCATAAGTTATATGGGGTACCTGATGTATATGACTATTGTAGGGCATTTGAGATGCCTGGGCATTTGAGATGCCTGAGAATGATCGTGGGATCATGTTTTCATTATAAGACATTTGAGATGTCTAGGTATAATGGAAAATTGGTAAAATAAATGCTAGGCATTTAATTTATTTATGATTAATAGCGAGGCTATGAAATCAATGTTAGATATTGAGATATCTACTTTTGCATGAATGATGAACTTGGAATCATAATTATTGATATTCGAGAACTAGGCATGCAATGGGTTAAATCAATGTGTTGATTTACTGATTTATGAGATTTGATGAGTTTGATGATTGTGAGAACAGGGACAGTACACGGAATCCCGGATGAGGATGTTGCCATCCAGGGAGTATCATTTAAAATTCATTAATATTTACTTGTGTTGTAAATTATGAATTTCATTATTGTGATTATGAGATTTTGTGTATTGGTATGCTCACCCCGTTGGGGGCTGTCTCTGTTGGGGCAGGTGAACAGGTGCATCGATGGCTGTGGAGCTGAGCTCGAGCTGTTGATTGGATGTACTCACAGGATCGTGGTACCAGGGCTTGATGGAGCACGGTATCGTATAGAGTACTTATATACACCCGAGGTTTATATACACATTTATGATGCTCGCATGTGAGCACGGACATTCTTGTATATGGGTTGTATATAAAGGCATGAGCCTTCCTCTCTTTCATTACATGTTGCATGCAATTGTGGTAGAATTGCTAATGATATGAGAGTCGTTAGTGTATTATGTGGGTGTTGAGACCCATTTATGTCGTCATATGTGTGGTGTCTTCCCTGGCTGGGAATTTACTTGGTATTACTGCTTTCTGATGAGTATTATGTTTTCCCTGGCCGGGAATTATGTTATGTGTTGTGCTTCTATTTCGGGATAGCTCTATTTATGGGGAGACTCTGCCCAAATTTTTATAAAAGTCCACAATGTGAAAAGTGGCAAAAAGGGATGATATTGGGCGAACTTTGTGAGTCTATTTCGTTGTTAGACTGATGACCTTATAACATTGAGTGTTAAAGGAAATTTTTTTGTAATTGCCATGCAATGATAAAGTATCATCTGAGCTTCCCGATTGACTTTTATTGAAAGCATGTGCCACACATAGTGGTTAATACACTAATCAAGGATTAAGGGCTTGGGGTCCTTACATTGCATGTTCGTAAATAATTGTGAATTATTTATCGTGTTAGCACATCGTTCCTCGGGGCATGGAACTCGAACAAAGTCTGGCTCGAACTTCGGAGATTTAAGGTACGTGCGACGTACGAGCATTTCTTTATATTAGAGCATTTGTGAAATGCATAATGTATTTTGATTGCATTAAATGGTTGTGCGCATGGTTATATCTATGTGTTGAGATAGCTATGGAGCGACCTAATCTTGATATCGCTGCTACAAGCGTGCGTAATACTAGAGTAGTATAACCTTACATGATATATGGAATACTGGTTTTATATGACCATTGTAGGGCATTGAGATGCCTGAGAATGACCGTAGAATCATGTAATCATCATAAGACATTTGAGATGTCTGAGTATAAAGGGAATTGGTAAAATAAATGCGAGGCATTTGAGCTATCTGTGATTGATAGCGAAGTTGAGAAATCAGTATTGATATTGAGATATCTATATTTGCATGTTTAATGAATTTGGAATCACTATCTGTTGATATTCGAGAATTAGGCATGCGATGAGTTAATCAATGTGTTGATTTACTGATTTTTGAGATTTGATGAGTTTGATGATTGTGAGAACAGGGATAATACACGGAATCCCGGATGAGGACGTTGCCATCCAGGGAGTATCATTTAAATTCATTAGTATTTACTTTTGTAGTAAATTATGAATTTTATTATTGTGATTATTAGATTTTGTGTATTGAAGCCAACTCTTGTTGTCCTATTGTGTGGTGCTTTCCCTGGCTGGGAATTTACTTAGTATTTCTGTATTTTATTAAGTATTGTGCTTCCCTGGCCGGGAATTATGTTATGTGTTGTGCTTTTATTTCGGGATAGCTCAATTTATGGGGAGACTCTGCCCAAATTTTTATAAAAGTCCACAATGTAAAAAGTGGCAAAAAGGGATGATAATGGGCGAACTTTATGAGTCTATATGTTGTTAGGATGATGATCTTATAACATTGAGTATTAAAGAAAATTTTGTAATTGTCATTCAATGGTAGAGCATCATCTGAGTTTCCCGATTGATTTTTTTGAAAGCATGTGCCACACATAGTGGTTAATACACTAATCAAGGGTTAAGGGCTTGGGGTCCTTACATTAGTGGTATCAGATCAGTGGTTGCTCATTGGGGCTGTTAAGGGCCAAGGAAGTTATGGATAGCACATATTTATGCATGATGTCATTAATGCTGTACGACATAACTAATTGTTTATGCGCTTTTATGATATGAAAAGTGGTATTGCTAACCATTGTGGTTGCAGGAATCGTGTGGAACACGATAGGATGGCATTAATAGTGATGTCTGGCACTCCGTGTGTTACGTGCCAAGGAATCTGATTTTGTAAGAGAATCAGGTAAAGGGATATTTCCGAGGTAACATGTCTTGGTATACGTATTGACTTGCAAGTGGTTGCATATATGCATTGGATGTTTGATGCATAGCGTATATGGCTTATTGTTGCTAACCATGATGGTTGCAGGTTACAGGAAATATGGAGTATAAAAAGGAATGATGATTATACATTCCAGGAGTCTTGCTTATCACAGTGAGAATTTTTATACTTACGCTTGACCGCTAAAAATGTGGAGCGGGAGGGGGGAGGCTCGCTTGCACATGGAGGCGGGGTATTCCATACGAAGCGAGGATGAGATACCGCTTGTATGAAGAAGCTTATGCTTATACCGCTAAAAATGTGGAGCGGGAGGGGGGAGGCTCGCTTGCACATGGAGGCGGTGTATGCCATACGAAGCGAGGATGAGATACCGCTTGTATGAAGAAGCGAGGATGAGATGCCGCTTGTTAGGATGATGATTCATTCCTTTGTGATGGCACGGATGATAGCGGTGATGTATTCCGCTGTGTCGAGGATGATGATTCATTCCTTTGTGATGACACGGATGATAGCGGTGATGTACTCCGCTGTCGATGATGATGATTCATCTCTTTGTGATTATTGGCGATGGTTTATACCGCCGGACAAGGATGATAGCGGTGATGTGTTCCGCTGTGTCGATTTATATTCATTTCTTTATGAGGACACGGATGATAGCGGTGATGTGTTCCGCTGTGTCGATTTATATTCATTTCTTTATGAGGACACGGATGATAGCGACGATGTATTCCGCTGTGTCGACTTATATCATTTCTTTATGAGGACACGGATGATAGCGACGATGTATTCCGCTGTGTCGATGATGATGATTCTTTCCTCTATGATGATGGGCGATGATTCATGCCGCCAGACACATGTATAGCGATGAGACATTCCGCTGTGTCGGTTGATGATGGTTCACGCCGTTGAGCATATGTATATGATGATTTACGATGCCTCAAGTCTTCTATGAGGATTGGCGATGATTCGTGCCGCCGGATATGTTGATAGCGATGCCTCTTTCCGCTATTATGTGGAGGATGATTCATGCTCAGGTGTATAGCGAGGTTTCATGCCACTTATTATATGACGAGGTATCATGCCGTCGATTCTATAGCGAGGGATTGTGCCGCTATGTACTCAGCACAGGATTTTGCCGCCTTCGAGCGATGGGTGCTGATTACGCACTATTATTGAGCGACGGAGACAGGTATGCCGCTATATTGCTAGCGATGAGGTATGAGATATTGCTATTCTATTAGCATTATTGTAGCTGGCATGCGTTGATATACATGTTTTATTATGCCTATTTTACTAGCATGATGGTGGATGACAAACGCTGATGTACATGGACCGTCACGAGTTGACTGGGTTGTTTAGATGTCATTGTTGACATGTATCGTCGCTAGTTGACAATGCCTTAGATCCCTTGAGTTGGCATGTGTCGTCACGGGATGACGATGACGATGGTGTAGGAGATGTCTTATTAGACATGCATCATCGTTACGATGAACAATGCGTTGAGTATACGTATTCAGTGGTATGCCTTGGGTGCCAGTACCGAGCACAAGGTGGTGTGTGCGTCACCGATTGACGTGACCCTCATACCGAGCGGGTTGCTCGAGGAATGGATGGATGCGCTGTACATGTGATTGTATCGCAGCTTATGTTTGGGGTGATCATATTACGAGTGGTGATACCCTTGAGGTATGCTTGTTGGAATGGCTTTTGGCCATGTGATTTGACGACAGGAGTATTCATGGAGGAAATTACTCGCTTTCTGTCGATGTGACATGTGGTAGACATGGTCACACCACCCTTGAGGGTGTAGAATGGGTCCTAAAGGAGTAGGATCAGGTTATGTTAAGTACATGGGGACATTGGAGTGTCCAGAGTGTATCGGCATTAGAGGATTGTTGGGTAAAGACCCACTACTCTATTGAGTTTTCTTCCCATAGTATGATATACCATGTGGAAACGTCCGTCTTGTTGGTAGGTTTGAGGTAAACCTAAAGAGGCAGAGACTAGTTTGTCTGCCGCGTGTGTGCAGTACCATGAGGGGCTTGCTAGAGCCGTTATACTGCTCGTTGGAACCAAGTTTGGCAAATCGTAAGGTGATACGATGTGGATTGTGGTGGACTCTAGTAGTCACCACGTCATTTGAGGTTGAGGTTGTGCATGCCTCACTGAAACGTGTATACGTTTATGTTTAATCTTGGTGAGACTTGTCTGGGACAACTCATGATGTTGGAGTACCAACAAGAGAGTCATCAGGTAGTTATTGACTCGATCTGAGGGAACCCGTGTATTTGGGATGCAATGGGTGTTATTGTATCCAGTTTTTCCGAACAGTGGTTCGAGACTTGTGGATCTCGAGTTCGATGGCACTTCCCTTGTGGGGAAGGAGGTAGTATTATACCTATTTGGGAATCTTTGAAAGATTCGGTAAGTTGGTGCATGTGGTGTTGATTTTGGGAATCACGTCGTGTTGTTGATCGTCGATTATCATTCTCCACTGTGTAGGGAATGACTCAGAATTGACGATTGTGTTTGGGGCTTAGGGGTATGTTGTAGATACCCGAGCCAAGTGCATTGAGTATGCATGTGGTGTCCGTGCTTAGGCAGGTATACCGATGAGTTACGGATGCCAGTTATTGTTTTCCTTTTGTCAAGCATAGAGTTATCCTGTGTTTGGGTGGTTAAATCTCTGATAAGAGATATGGAACACCTTGAGATTGGGAATCTCCATGGCACGATAATTATGAGGAATAATCGTGAAGTTAGTTGACTCCCTTTGAGGAGGGATTATCTTGTGTGGGTTAAGGTATTTCCCTTGTTGGGCGTTTTCTTTCGAGTTTTCGATAGCCTTCCCAAGTTTGGATTGTTAAATCCTAGGATTATCAAGGGATGGCAGGAATTCGGATTTGTTGGGTGTCGCTGACGACACAAGCGTTGAGGATGCAATGGGTTTATTGCATGTCCTTTCAAATTTGAAACTCTGTGAAGTCTCGATTGTTTATTTATGACCAGGATGTGGTTCTTGGGATATCCGGAGGTGGACATCTTGTGAGATGTCTTTTGTGTGAATCTGTGGCCGTGAGTTGCCCAAATTGAGTTGCAATGATGCGACTGCTCCTTCGATGGAGGAGGTTTGAAAGTGGAAACCAGGTTTGGTATGTGTACACCGTGGTATACTAGAGTTTCCCTCATAACGATGTATGTTAGACATCGTGAGTCATGATAGAGATGTCATTGAATGATATCTACGATGGAATCGGGAGCGATTCGAATCCATGCAGTTTCTGTTGACTAACTGCTTTTGGATTTTTAGCGTTGAGCTGTGCTGACGCTCTTTGACGTTATGATGGATTTGGAAGTCTATTCCACTCCAGAGTTTGACACGAGGTCAACGTTCTCACGGTTGAGGTGTCATTCAGGATGTGTTCGTACTAGTTGTATTAGATTTAAGGATGACTGTCCGACCTACAGTCGTAAGTATTGGTTGTTTTTGCAGTCATGAGGGACTGACTTTTGGGATGACCCGCATCGAGGTACGTTTTGCCTCTTGGGTGATATGTTGGTTTTGGTAAGTCGCTTTGTTTCAGAGTTTGGTGCGAAGTAGGTACCCTCGCGTTTATTAATACGATTCTGATATGGTCAAGAATCGAGGTTATGGCTTCATGTTGTTGTGTAGCCTGGGTGTTATGTGATACACCGGTGCTAATTTCGAGGACGAAATTCTTTTAGTGGGGGATATTGTGATGACCAGGGATTATAGATGTTAATCCCGGAGTGTTAATAACCCCTAAAGTTGTTTTACGTGGCGATTTGGAGTTTAATCGCGGTGTTGGGCCTTCTGGGCTCGTTTATTTGGGTAGTTGGGATCGTTGGATCCCGAGGTTGAGATTGTATTCTCATTTGGGTGAAAAACCTAAGAGTTGGGTTTTAGTGTGACTCGGGATCTGGGTGCTTAGTGTGGACACCGGTAGGGGTTTTGGAGTTAGAGAGAGAATTTTTGAAAACAGATGATTTTTAATGAATCATGATGTATTTGTGGGGCTATTAGTATTTCGGGGTATTTTTGCTATAAATACCAGTTGAACCCGAGATTTTAATTTTAAATTCATTTCAGCCCCACCTTCCCGTCACTCTCTCTCCCCGCTGCCTTCCCGTCGCCCCCAGCCCCCGCGCACAAAAGCCGTGCGCCCGCCGCCGTCCGGCCGCCGTTCGGCGCGTCCGACCCTCCGTTGGATTCGTCTCTCCGAGGCGCAGCTTTCCACACCGGCAATTGACAGTTTCGTCGCGAATCGCGCTTGGGTTTTCCAGAATTGGGCAGACGCCCAAAATTCTAGGGTTCTTCGATTTCGGTCGATTTTCCTTCCGATTTTCGATTGGGTAACCTTCCTTACCCCCTTTTTCATGCTTCTCATGATTTCCCTGCTATTTTGTGTTGTTATGGTTTGAATTTGTCCCTAAATTCGTGAGGGTTTGAGTTCGAAATTTGGGGGTTTTGGGCAGGGGTGATGATTCTTGTTATTGATCGATTATTACATGTTTTAGATGTATTATGATGCTTAATTGGGTTCGAATTGAGATGTTAGGGTTCGAAATTTTAGAGGTGGTTCTTGAACAATTTTCGATAATGTCTCATTCGATTTCCCTCCCTGTATATGCCCTGCCCCGGGTCTTTTAAATGGTAAATTGTCGTGTGTTGACAATAATTTTCTGTATGAGGATTATGGGTGTGCTTGAGTAATAATTGTGAATTATTTATCGTGTTAGCACATCGTTCCTCGGGGCATGGAACTCGAACAAAGTCTGGCTCGAACTTCGGAGATTTAAGGTACGTGCGACGTACTAGCATTTCTTTATATTAGAGCATTTGTGAAATGCATAATGTATTTTGATTGCATTAAATGGTTGTGCGCATGGTTATATCTAGGTGTTGAGATAGCTATGGAGCGACCTAATCTTGATATCGCTGCTACAAGCATGCGTAATACTAGAGTAGTATAACCTTACATGATATATGGAATACTGGTTTTATATGACCATTGTAGGGCATTGAGATGCCTGAGAATGACCGTAGAATCATGTAATCATCATAAGACATTTGAGATGTCTGAGTATAAAGGGGAATTGGTAAAATAAATGCGAGGCATTTGAGCTATCGGTGATTGATAGCGAAGTTGAGAAATCAGTATTGATATTGAGATATCTATATTTGCATGTTTAATGAATTTGGAATCACTATCTGTTGATATTCGAGAATTAGGCATGCGATGAGTTAATCAATGTGTTGATTTGCTGATTTTTGAGATTTGATGAGTTTGATGATTGTGAGAACAGGGACAATACACGGAATCCCGGATGAGGACGTTGCCATCCAGGGAATATCATTTAAATTCATTAGTATTTACTTTTGTAGTAAATTATGAATTTTATTATTGTGATTATTAGATTTTGTGTATTGGTATGCTCACCCCGTTGGGGGCTGTCTCTATTGGGGCAGGTAAACAGGTACATCGATGGCTGTGGAGCTGAGCTCGAGCTGTTGATTTGATGTACTCCCAGGATCGTGGTAACAGGGCTTGATGGAGCACGGTATCGTATAGAGTACTTATATACACCTGAGGGTTATATACATATTTATGATGCTCGCATGTGAGCACGATTATACTTGTATATGGGTTGTATATAAAGGCATGAGCCTTTCTCTCTTTCATTCTATGTTGCATGCAATTAGAGGTAGAATTGCTAAATGATATGAGAGTCATTGGTGTATTTTGTGGGTGTTGAAACCCACTCTTGTTGTCCTATTGTGTGGTGCTTTCCCTGGCTGGGAATTTACTTAGTATTTCTGTATTTTATTAAGTATTGTGCTTCCCTGGCCGGGAATTATGTTATGTGTTGTGCTTTTATTTCGGGATAGCTCAATTTATGGGGAGACTCTGCCCAAATTTTTATAAAAGTCCACAATGTAAAAAGTGGCAAAAAGGGGATGATAATGGGCGAACTTTATGAGTCTATATGTTGTTAGGATGATGATCTTATAACATTGAGTATTAAAGAAAATTTTGTAATTGCCATTCGATGGTAAAGCATCATCTGAGTTTCCCGATTGATTTTTTTGAAAGCATGTGCCACACATAGTGGTTAATACACTAATCAAGGGTTAAGGGCTTGGGGTCCTTACAACTTTGAACTTTTATTTAGCGGAAAGTTTTAATTCTTATCGGATGTTTGACTTAATAATTTTTACCCGTGACTTTTATTTTAGAAAAATTTGGGCAGAGTCTCCTCTTAAAAATTGTGTCCGGTGATCTACCAGATCACTACAACCACAATACCAAAATCATAACAATAATATAACTAAACCCAAATAAGTCTCAATATCCAAAAACAAACTACAATCATAATAAAAAACTCCATGTCCTCAAAATACAACATAACCTCTCAACATAATTAAACTTTTCATTGCATAACTAAATATTCTCCGCATCATCTAAATCTTCAACTCCATCTGTAATATGTCACATTACAGGTAAAGGTAAGTTGCAACATTTTTATAGTAAGCATAATAAACATTTGAGAAAAAGTATCAAAACATCATTTTCATAATGTGACGAAAAATAATATACTTTCATATCAAAATAACCTTCACACATATATGATTTAATCCGAGCAGTCAAAGGAACTAAATTTCACAAAAACGGAATCATAACAGAAATAACTGCACAGATAACCAACTAAACGTAACGGAAACGAATAACACTATCATATAATGTCTTAACATTATAGAACTAATCATTAAACATCGCCATGCTGTAATGAAACAAATGCATACTCAATTACGGATGTGACACAATGATATCATTTCAGACTATACCCGCTGGAAGGGTATCGACAGATATTATACCCCCTCTGTCTTCGGGCAAAACGAAATGCGTTTCTTTATTCTCGTCGCCAACGAGCCGAAAGTATGCGGGTTTTTATCCTCGTCGCAATGCGAGACACAACAAACGAAAATATCCACAGTTCACAAACTTCAAATTGTATTCACCGAATCAAGACAAACATGGCCTTTCAAAATAGTTTTTCACACACAATAAAATGTTATTCAAAATTCTATTTTTCAACAAAATACATTTTTATCAAAAATCATCTTTCAAATAATTCTTGCATGCTTACTATCCGAAAATCATTTCAAAAATAAACAATACAAAATACTTAAAATAATTTGCGGAAATTGCAACCTCCTTTACGTACCTCAAAGCTTCCTATCAACGATAAATCTACAAACCTCCCAAAATCTCCAAGATATCAAGGATTTCCTATTATCCATTTCAACAATATTAAAATCATATTCATTTAACTTGGTTCAACACAACCTAACAAAATCCTAACTCTTTGAAATCCATCACCATTTTCGAACTAAAATACATAACATCTTCGGAAATAAATTTCCAGAATATTTTTCGAACCAATATACACCACCATATCATCTCCTCAAATTACAGCCTAAATCTTTGAAATACAATATACATTTTCGAAATCCCTTAAAATCCAACATACAATTTTCGAACAAATCACCATCTCAATTCTTCAAAAATTCAGTATCATATTCAAACAAAATACCATTGCAGTTCTTCAAATTATCAGATACATTTTCGATTCTTAAATTCCAGAATTTTCGAACAAAATCTTAAAAATTGTTTTTTCTTGACAATTAAACCACTAAAACTTCAATTTAAATCCAACTAACCAAACTATAACAAAAAAAAAAAATCGAAACAACAATTAAAATCGAAAACAGAAAAAAAATTTCGAAACTTTAAAAAAAAAAATCAAAGTTTCATACCAATCTTCCTGATTTCTGTTCAAATCCCGATTTCCTCCCAGACGTGCGCTACAGCTCTGATTTGGAGAAATTTCGAAGCTTAAAACTAAGATCTGAAAATTTTTGGAGTTTGAAATTGACGGAAATCGACAAGTTTCGAAAAAAAACTGAGGCTTCTCCCATGGTTACTGGGTTTAATTAAGGTTGATGGCTTGAAGGTGAAGGGGCGAGGGAGATGAAGAGTGAACGATGACTGAAACGGACGAGAAGAAATCGAAACTGGAAGCTGGAACGGAAATGACGAGAAGAAATCGAAACTGAAATGAAGAATTGTGTTCGGCTATATCACTCTTTAATTAACATTAATTAAATATTATTACTATTATTATTATTATTATTTATTATAATTATCATATATTCTTATTATTTATTATTATTATTATTATTATAATTTATAACTTGCACAATATTTGGGTCAATAAATTACTTAAAATTGAGCCATTACATAAAAGTAGAGAGTTTGATTATACTCTCTTCTTTGTGCTATCCTATTTTTTCTTTGAAGCCAACACCTGGGCTTAACATTAAAAGATCTTTTGATCCAAGTCTAGGGAGTGACTACATTAGTGGAGAAGTGTTTGAAAATAGGACGATGGGGTGCTCAATGATATTCTTAACTTCCATTGCCTAGCATTAGTTGATCTATAAAAATTACATGAAACTTTAAAGTGACAATAGCACACACACACGTTCTGATTTGGAGACATGTTGCTTGATCTAGGAGAAACACGACTTGTTAAATTTTCTGATTGACTTTTGTTGTCTGTAAGTGAGATGTCTGAGCTACATGATGACTGTGAATTGATTTATTTGAGTCTTCAATATTGAACTCTACTTTTTGATCTTATTTCTTGCTCGAGACGATCAAGTCTAAGTTTGTGGGAGTTGATAAATGTGATTTTTACACTTAATTTGCTATGAGATTAGGGGCGTTTTTGTGGTGATTCCTGGACAATATTACGTGTTTTGGTATATATTTGTATATTTCAGGAATCTAGGTCCAAATGCATAAAAGTGGACGAAATAAGCTAAAAATGATGTAAAAAGACCAAACCGAGCAACCGTTGAAGAAAGGATGAAATCGCAAAAAGTTGAACTTCAAGAGTGACGATCGATCGCCAGTTCCTACTGATCGATCACCTCGATCTAGAAACATTTGGCGATTGATCGTAATTGTGTATTGATCGATCTCCAGTATTCAGACTTTGAAAATAAAAACAGTATGTTTTGGCGATCGATCGCCAGCTTTTACCGATCGATCGCCAAACCCGAAAAAATCTGGATTTTTTTTCTTGTTAGGTATTTTGTGTCCAAGTTTCTCTACCACTATATATGGAATTGAATGAGACGAAAATTGGGACCTTTGACTCATATTCTAATCTACAATATCAACCTCCACCACTCTTGATCCCCTCCATTAATTTTTTAATATTCATTACGAATGATTAGGAGCAAAAATAATTAAAAATAATATACTTGTAAATATCTATTTTACATTATTTAGGAATTATATTAAAATAATTTATTTTTATTGTACACATATTATAATATTGAAAATTAATTAAATCATATTTGTAATTAAAAACTTATTTGTCCGTAAAGTTTAAATTATCGAAAAAAATTTAAATTTTTAAATTAAATGGGAGACAATACTTACATTTGAAAATTTCATGACTAAATAAACAAAACTCACTAAGTGAACATATTAAAAAACATCTGTAAAAAAAATAAAAAACATAATAATAATAATAATAATAATAATAATCTAGAACTGTCGTAAAGCATGATTTAACACAAGGCCAATGATCAATAAATATAATATATCCAGACCAAAGAACAAATACTTCCAATAAAGAATGATTATACTTATAAGATAGTACATTCAGCAAGCCAACCAAAGCTATAATTAGAAGAAAAAAAACAACTGACATTGAAGGTGTCATTTTATATGACGTATTATTTAATAAAAAAATATATTTTTTTATTAGCGTCATCTTATATTGTACTTTTAATTTTTTTTATAATAATATATCATCGAAGATGGTGCCTTCAAATAATGCGTCATCTCAAACGGCGACTAGAGTCATTTATTGATTTTTCTATATATCAGTTATTTTATTAAATTTAATTTTTTTTTAGTAGAAAAGTTGTCATAGCTCATTGGAAAGAATCCTTGCTTTTCATGTGCCGTCTTTTCACACTTCCATTCATATTAATTTATTTAAAATTGTAGTTTTTAATTTTTTATTTCCTTAAATTAATTTTATTAAAATAATTTTTATAAAAAATATATATAAATATCATATTGGTTATTATTTTATATATATATATATATTAATTAAATATTTATATATTTTTTGATAATTAATATTTTAAAAATTTTATTTTTGTTCTCTTTAATTTTTTTTCCTGACTCCATACTGTACGTCACATATAGCCTCACGTGTGAACATCTGAAAAATGTGTGTAGGTTCATGTGATCCATTGGATCTAAAGCGATATTTGGTAATCCCAGTGTAGAGTAGAACTAACCAGGTTTTTTTTTTACATCGGAAAAAAAAAACCCAGAGAAAAAGCTCTCAAACTCGCACTGAAACGTGCAAAGTGAGACACAGAAACCTCCGCGTGATGAATCTAAATCTCGACCCAACGACATTAAAGTACTATGATGACATGTGGGAACTTCAATCCACTGCAACCATCCTCTCTTCCTCGATGGTCAGTTCCCCAACCCTGGTCCCTTCACCCATTTCGGTGATTTTCTTGATGGGTTATTGAAAAGATTAAGGATCAAATACTCGTAGTGTTAGAAATGTATGTATGATTAAAGAGTAAGTTTTTTTAACGATTTTAGTAATGGGTTCTTTAAAAAGTTGAAGCGGGTACACTAACTGCGCTAAAAGAGTGATGAAGAATTACTAATGTATTGTGATTTTTTTGTGGTGGATTTTTGGCAAGGGAGAGGATGGCAGACATATATTGGTACTGGATTCAACAAATTTTCATCCGCAAGGGGGTGGTCAACCTTCAGATACTGGTTCCATATCCAATCCGGAGTTCAATTTCATTGTTCAGGATGTTCGATCCAAGGACAAAATTGTGTGTTTCTAAGTTTCGATTTTAAGTCTCTCTTTTTTTCTGTTGTTTTCTTTCTTGGGCAAGTTTTGTTTTTGTCTCTGTATACTGCACCGACCTCTTAGATTCATCATGTGATAGGTGTATCACTATGGGAATTTCGAGAGCTCCAAAGATGGGGCTTTGGAAAAGAATATTGTGAGAGGTAGTCAAGTTTTGTTGAGTGTGGACGAACCAAGGCGATGGATCAACTCAAGGTATGAAAGGTTTGATCTTGAGCTTGTGTAGGATGTTAGTTCTTGAAATTGGATATCGAAATTGATAATCATGGAGGATAGAGTTTTTTTGGTGAAATTTTTTGTTAGTTGCTCAACTCCATTTCATGTACAGCTGGACAAATTCGTGTTGATTTTTTAAAGTAGCATCTTGTGAGAACCGGATTAACTTTGATTCAAAATCAAAGACAGCTCTAATTATTTTCGATTTCCATGTGGGCCTAATGGAAATACATTCACGAAATTGGTGATTCAGTTGCTGCAAATTAATCTGCTGTGGTTCTTGAATGTTGAGTCTTTCCTCTTGGTTCGTGCAATCTGTTATTATTTCTATTGTGTCGTGAAATAATTCTATTATACAAGTAATCTTGCTACTCTCATATTTTTCTACTGTAACTTCAATTTTTTCCACTTTGTAGGCTACACTCAGCTGGACATTTACTGGATGTTTGTGTGAAAAATGTGGGATGGGATCACTTGGAGCCTACTAAAGGATACCATTTTCCAGATGGGTACACATCCATGCTGTTTGTATGATCTTATGAAATTAAAAAGTTCGGATATTTTCACTCCCAAAAGTACGTTGCCAAATGAATTTTATTATCGAATATTCACAATCATCAATTTGGTTCCCAAAATATATAAGATATATCAATTTCGATCTCCTCCATGAACTTCCGGTAAATCCAATTGGAAGTTAAATTAAGAGAGTTTTCTTAACTGCTTGGGCGCCATTTTCTCCATCATCACAAGTCCATTTCCAGTCCCCAAAGTACATCCCAAAATCAATTTTGGTCCTCCAATAATATTATTCCTTGTCCATTTACTTGATTGATGATTCTTTCGCTGGTATTTATATGTATGCTATCATATTGCTAGTTAGTTGTTCTAGATTCAAGTTAACAATATTCTACAATTTTTGTCAGGCCATATGTAGAATACAAAGGCATGGTTCCACAGGATGAATTGGAAACTAAACGAAACGAACTAGAAGTAGAGGCTAACAATTTGATCTCGAAAGGCGGGAAAGTAAGTAGATTTGTTCATATTTTATATCAAAAAACATCTCATTTAATTGAACTTATTTACTGTTATTGTTCTAAATGTTTGTTGATTAAATATATCTTTCAGGTTTCAGTCTCGGTTTTACCATATGAAAAAGCTTCTGAATTATGTGGTGGATCACTCCCTGATTATATATCCAAGGTCACAAATTATTCCTAGTATACTTCTAATTTTGTTCTCGTCGACAATTTTCTCATTTTTTTTGCTTTCCAACTCTTTTAGGACAGCGCTCCTCGGATAGTAAAGTTAGACAATAATTCAGGATGTCCCTGTGGAGGCACTCATGTTAATGACATTAAAGAGATTTGGAGATTAAAGGTACCCCATGTCACCCTGCTTTATTTTTTTAAAGTTTTAATTTTTACTTTCTAAATTACTCCATATTAAATTACAACTTCCATATGGTAAAGAGATTGTCAAACCAATAAATGTCTGGTTTGATTTTGTTAACAGAGAAGTTACTGTTATTCAATATTGTTGAGATTTACATTTGCTTCGGCCTTACTTTGTGAAAAAGTCTGCATATGGTTCGCATCCAGTTGATGCAGTCTACTCTGACTTGTTAATATACATCTGTGTAATATAATTTTGGGTAAAAATTTTTTTTTTTTTACTAAATGGCAGAACGAAAAAGTGTACTTTATGGAAAACAGTAAGAGATAAAGGGACAAAGAACTAGACCAAGATCTCCCCGATAGAAACACAACAAACCTACAAGGAACATTGCAAGAGTTATCTAACATTTCCTTATCGAGCTAGCTTGGTTATTGTAGTGGAAAAATATGTCACATCTCGAATATGCAAGCTTGTTGGATGTGTGATTCGACTTAAAGCGCATGAGTGCAACTTAAAGTCCAACTCTTAAAACACTTGGTTAAAAGTGATATGCAATTGATCCACATGAATTCCTTCGTCCAATTTTTAAGTTAGAACACCCTGTAAACGCATTCTTGACTCTTTCTAATATTCCTGTCGTGTTTTTTAGTCTTGGATATCTAACTTTGAGCTTTGTTAAACTTTCTTTCTCCACGTCTCAGTTCGTAATCCGGCTAATGCGTGAGAGGAAGTGAATATGTAAAAAGTATCATTGGTCACGTCCTAATGGCTTTAACTTTTGGGTTTGATCCGTGAAAACGACAGTGTTTGACTTCTTTGTTTCAAACGGCTTCATTTTATTTGTGTTGCATCTTTAAAATAGCCTATGCCCTCTGCATTTGGTGGACTCATTTATTGTTCTTTGTTCAGGTTTCTCAAATTCGGACAAAGAAAGGACAGACGAAAGTTTTCTATAACATTGAATAAACAATTCTATGGAATTTGAAACTCTGTCTCAACTTCTTACAAATATTATCACCAAAGAATGGTTATCAAACTCATAAAGTTATTTTGAGTACCAAGGGGTCTGGTCTTTCTTTAGGAAATGGGCTATTTTTCTATGAATATTGAAAAATTTTATCTTCTTCGATTAATTTCTGTTTTCGATTCCGATATAAATCGCCGTTGGGGGGCCAAAATTTTCTTATCAAGAGTCGAGATGAAAGCTCGAAAAATTCAGAGGGGCGAAATTATATTTCATGCATAAAAAAATGAGTTTATTAAAAAAAAACACGTAGTGTTTACTCGTGTCTATTGAATGATTATGTAATTCCTAGGGTGAGACTAATAAGACATAACGATGATAAAATCAAACAATGCACGTGAACATACGGTTACTCGGTATAGGATTGAAAAAAATAAGTTAGTGTTTCTTGTATTTTATATGTTTATTTTCATTATTGAATTAGTGACCTCTTAGTGAAGATAAATCATCACAAATCAAAACATCCGACCGGAGAATCATTGCTAAAACTAATATAGTGCATCTTGGTTATCGGATTCCGAAAATGTTCAAATCAAGATTATCAAGAAAACGTGACGTAAGTGTACAATCCAACTTAGTCTTCTATGGTGTGCAGTAGTTTACCCCAAATTATTGTGATTAAAAGCTTAATTTTGTTATAATAATTAATAACAAAAGCAAATTTTTGTTTAACCAACAGAATTGTGATTAGCATCTAGTAATCAAGATCCTAGATATACAAATTAATATACATGTAAAAATATTCAGTTACATATAGCATGTAGTACGATCTTTTCATTCATATATTGGATCTTGGGGCATTGACTCGTCGAGTCCTTAATATGAATCTAAGAGCTATACATATGTTCCAAAGTGTAATAATTTTATTATAAGTAATTAGAGGAACTTTTTCTCTGAGATATGCATCTGGGTAAAGACTTTTGAGGTTATTCATTAGGTAGAACACAAATGATATCTGAGCAACTGTACAAACGAAGTATAACTATAATGGACAAGCTCTTAGCTGATTAACAATATCTCCAAACTCGTCGTCTTATGACCTTTATGGAGTCGAAAACAAACAAACAAAAAAACAATGAATAGAGCTACGGAGGTATATTAGGCCTTGGCGAGTAATGGTGAGCAACTATAACCTTGGGTTGTTCAATGAACATATTCTATAAATACGTATTCGGGTGTGCAGATGTCCCTGTATTTATATAAGAAAATACCCCAACTACATATCGCGACTATGGTCTCAATTATTAAGTGAGGAAGTCAATATCCTTCGTAATAGATGGTTCATCGACCATAAATAGGTTTAGAGACTGCATTTATTAAGAAATGAATTTATTGATTGTCAACCTTTGCACAACCAAATTTCATATTGACAATGACAATCCCAATATATATTTTTATTAATATCATGTGTAAACAGATAAATGATGCAAAAAATTAAAAAATTAACCGAATAATGCATATTCTGAGGAAAAATAATTCAAATCCCATATCCAATCATATCGAATTGAACATATCAACCTAAAAAAATTATGGTAAATTGTATAAAACACCAATGTACACGAACTCCTATGTGTTAACAAAATAGGCAAAAAAAACCACTCTATTTTCTTAAACTCTGCCTGAAACACTCATGTGTTATACAAAAAGCAAAAAAACCCATCTTTGTTTTGAAACTTGCACGAAATCCCATGTGTTAAACAAAATAGACAAAACCCCTCTATTTTCATAAATCATGCACAAAACCCTATCGATTGTCCAATATGCTCTCCATTTTTTCTTCATCTACAATATTTTCTTCTTTTTTAGATCTAACCACAAATAATATTCAGAATTTTAAAGTGAATAATTTTTAAGGTGTACTCTTAAAATATATTATGAATAATATTCTGAATTTTTCTTTTAATATATGCATACTTATTGACCAATTCAAATTCTTTTTTTTCAAGTTTATCAATATTTTAAAAAAATCATAAAATATGTTTTCACAATAATAAACATGTATATAAACAAAAAAATAAGTTATCAATAAATTTTAAACCTTACCGCTTGGAGTGATGAATGTGATAAGTAGTATAATGATAAAATTAAGGAGATGACGATAAATAATATAATGTGATAAATTATATGATGTTTGATATGATTTTAAAATGGTGGAATGATTTTATTGTTTGATATAATGACTAAAATACATGTGAAAATTTGAATGTCAAATTTTGGAGGGAATTTAAAATTTCGGAGGGAATTTTAAATTTTTTTGGATTAAGTTTTAGGAAATAAGTTGAAATTTTTGGCGAGAAATTCAAATTTTAAATTAGTAAAAAAAGGTTTGTAAACAAAGTTGGATTACAATTCATCACTTCAAACATGAGATTTAGAAAGAAAAAAAATAATAATCCAATCACGGTCTAATCAAGCACTTCAAAGGAGCCCAAGAGTAAAATTCTGGTTCCACCCTTGAGAGTTGTTGACTTCGAGCTAACCACACCTTCAGAGCAAGTTTTGAAAACATGGAAGAAGCAAGAGAAGTGAAGAACAATTGAGCGGAGGTACCAATAAATCAAAGATGTCCATCACAGATATTTAAATTATGACAAAAATAATTTAGAATGTAATTTCTTTTTAGAATTCCTTTTGTAAATTCCTCAATCATTGATTATAAATTTACTCTTGTAGTCAAGCACTATATCATCCTTTTTTTTTAAGTTGGTAGAAAATATTGTATAGGTTTTACATGATAAACAAAATCATTTAGACCAAGTATAGAATTATTATATCTCTGACGCAACAAGAATTCTGTGCATTTGCACAGAATATATCTATATACCGGCTAAGTATTTTGAAACGATACATGAAGATGAACAAAGATTCAATGAGTTTATGAATTGAAATTCTAAGCAGCAGAAAGTTCACCTGGAAACTGATCCTATTTACTAAATTTATGACTGTTGTTGGAAGAGTAACTCATATTTCGACGGAGTGTGAAATAGTCAGTATTAGTCAAAAGTGGATGGCCACGTTTTTTAAAAAGAAAAAAGCAAACAAAGAAAGTGACAAAACTAAGAAAAGCAAACGCGTGAATAAAATTTGGCCGGCCAAATTGTCAAATTCTACGTGAAGAAATTTGGCCAAATTTATGCGAAGAACCTCTATAAATAGAGGTGTGATTCAGTCAGCAAAATATACCAAAAAAATTATAGAGAGCAAAAATACAACAAATAGTGCAATCAGAGAAAAATATCGGTGAGAGAAAATTAGTGTATAATTTTCTGAGTGTTTTTCAGATTGAGTATTGTCAGTGTTTGTAAACACTTATATATTTTTCTTCAATAAAAGATCTGCAGCAGCCCCATAGACGTAGACTTATTTTTGCCGAACCACGTAAATCGTGTGTGTTTTTATTCCGCATTTTTTTTGCTGCCACTCTGACAAGAGAAAATATGACGTTATTTTCCCAACAACTGGTATCCGAGTTGTCGCGCTTATCGTGTACGCCCAAATTAACCCCATCCTCAAGATTGATAACAATAATGCAGTATTTTGAGTATAGACCGATCCCACGAGGAGGTGTGAATTCTTGTGTTAATGAAAATCAAAACAAAACAATAAATAAAAAAAATGGGTTGTGAGTGAATTACAATAATTAAATTAAAACTAAAGATTAAACTAATGAAAGCGATTCTTGGTATCAGTCGACTCTACTTTGGATATTATCATCTATTTCATCGATTAACAAAATACTCAATTTTTCGTATGAATATTCATCGTTGGACATTTGATCCAATAATCAAAGTCATACGTCATCTCACATTTAGTTAAGTAGCATTGGTGGTCTAGTTTAACCCTTATCAAACAATCAATCAAAATACAAGCGATTAAGATTTAAATCGATGACAGGATATGAACTAGTGAGATCGATGACGCTAAACAAAATAATCCAAGCGTCTAAGTTTAATCTAGTCAAGTGTTTTTCCTAAGAATTTAACAAACTCACAAACGAAAATTCATTAATCTTAGTTGCTTCGTAAATTAGAGGGATCAAACAAATAATCATGGCAATAAAATCAGAAAAACTCTTTATACTCAGTAAAATTGATAAGTAAAAGCGTAAGAATCTCCCCAAGATAAATAGATCTAAGGATTCGTCTTCCTCAACCAAGAATTAAAACTAGCTAGACATAATTAAAGCAAAACGATAAACAAAGATAAAGAGGAAGAAAACTAATCCGATCTCCGCTCCACCGAGGTGTCAATCCCGCCTTTGCTTTATTCTTCGTAGCCGTCTTCAACGAAATTGAAAGTTAAATTGTAAAACTAACCTAAACTAATCTACCCTAACTCTCTAGATGTCTTTTGATCTGATTTTCATCCATATATGTATAGGGAGGCTGATGGGGTACGTTAGAATCCATGTAGGAAGGAAATATCAAGAATCCAAACTTTCCAAAATTCTGCTAGCGATCGATCACGGATGGTTGACGATCAATCTCCAGCCTTTAATTTTCAAACAGTGAGTTTCGACGATCGGTCGTGCCCTTTTGCCGATCGATCGTGAGTTCGCTTTTTTTTTGTCCACTATGTCTCGGCGATCGATCGAGGCTATCTGCCAATCGATCGCCGAGTCTTCAAATTTGTTGACTCTTTTACTCTCTTCGGCGATTGATCGGGGCTTGTGTGGTGATCAATCGCGGTCCCTATTTCCACTTTTATGCAATTTTCTTGGTCTACTTTGATCCCTTGTCAATTCCAATGCATTTATTTATCCTTATTCGCCCTTGTTAGCTCGATTTCTTCGATTCCACTTACATTTACACAAGTATATGAATAGGTAGCATATGCATCAATTTATCCATCAAAATATACCAAATCGTAGGCAATTAAACGTAATAGATGTGTCTATTTCTAGTCACATCAAACTCCCCCATACTTAATTTTTACTCCACCTCGAGTAAATCAGACAAAACTTTAATATTTTTGTTGGCTCATAGCATCATAACAAACTAACTTATCTTCACTTTAATGCCTCGACAATTATAAACATGTATAATAATGGAAGGCGGTGAAAAGTTAACAGGGGAACAAGTTCAATCTCTAGGCATCTCATACCTAACAAAGCAACAAACGTGCGCGTGTAGTCATAAACAAGTGTCGTGCACAAATTATAGACCCATCAATGTAAACCAAAATAGCTCAAGTTGTACACCAACACTCACTTGCACACTCTTCTCCACCTTGACCTATGTATTGACTTATGAAAGGAAGGGTAAGGTGTATCGAACAAGAGAGTATGGATATATGCACAATTAAACTTCTCTCCTTGCATGATTTTTTCAAACCTTGTTCATTTTTGCAAGATTTAATCAATTTCTTCTTTTGTGTCTTGGCTCCAATTGGAGTCGTATTTTTAGGAATTTTCTCAAGGCATCTCCGGTTCTTTCATGCATTTCATTCTTTTAACAATACGTTCATCAATAAATGATTCAATGACAACATGTGCATTGTTAACGAAATACATCATACTCCCTTCAAAGGTATGGATAAAATTCATATTTAAGCTCATTAGGGAAGATGATAAGCTAGTCAAAGAATGTTGAATGGTGGTCATTTGTATGCTTAGCACACAACCATTTAAGGCTCAAAAAGGGTACTATGGATAATTTTATTTACATGGTAGGTTTGAAAGGCTCAAACGCATCAAAGATCGTCTATATCACTTTCATGTTCACAAGTAGTATATACATACGCCTCAAAGAGCGTGTAGTGAGTTCTAGTATGTATCAGAGACTTCCTAAGACTAACACAAAACTCACACAATCTTCACTACGCTATGCACACTTCACAAGTCATGACAATATCGTGCTCAAAATATTCAACTACTAAGTCAAAGCATAATTTGCATTAGAGTTCAAAGTGTTCCAAGGTTAATAATTCACATAGTTCAAAAGCATGCATGCTATTAATTAGGTTCATCATGAGCTCGTGATTCTAAGCATGCGTTAATTACTAACTATGAACTCAAATGTTTTCAAATTTGTTTTGTATTTTTATAATAAGAAAGCAATAACACACTACTAATCTATCCCCCCCATACTTAAATCTTACATTGTCCCCAAAGCAAGTCAAAATTGTAAGAAAAGAGAATAGTTAAACTAAGAAAACAATAAAAAAATAAAAAATAAATAGAAGGAAAGGTAAAACTAACTCCCATTGGGTTGCCTCCCAAGCAGCGCCCCTGTTTAACATCGGTGGCCCGGCTCCGGTGCTCGTGCTCATGGTGGGTCTTGTTTGGTGTCCAGTTCCATCTTTTTCCACCTCAGTATTCTCTTGACAGCTCGAAGGCGATGTCTATTAGCCTTGTATTTCTTGGAGGACCTCAACCCTTTTCTCGTCCCCTCGTTTCCTGTTGATGTATCTTGAGATTGTTCAGGAGGAAGTTTCAGCTCAATATCAGGTACCTGCAATTCAGAATTAAGAATTTTAGAAGGAGAATTTGGTGAAGTAGTAATAATGCATGACTTATAAGTCAAAATTTCTTCCATACGTCCTTCGTCAACAGGTCGATCAATAGTTACCCCTAATTCATGCTCAATGACAAAATGTGACTGTTCTTGTAAGGCATTGCTACCTTAACCCACTATTAGTGCATTATCACAATTAATTGTGTATACTTTTATCACATTGGAGAATTCTTATACATGCTTCTATAGCATTAACAGGCCAACTATAAAATTCCTGACATTAATTCTCTTAAGGTACCGTTTGGTTTGAAAGGTGTGATAAGTAATGTGAAGATTAAAAATTATGAAATAATTGTAAAAATAATGTGTGATAAGTATGGTGTTTGGTTTGAAGATAAAATGGTTGATAAAATTTATTGTTTGGTATAATGTCTAAAATACACTCCGTATTATAATAATAATAATTTAATATTATTATATAATTATATATTATTAATAATAAATAAAAATCATAAAATAATAATACTTATAAAATAGTAATAATTAAAAATAAATAAAATAAAATAAATAATATATATATATAATATAATATAATATAATCATAATCATAATATATATGTATATATATTAATAATAATAATAATATATATAAATAATACCATTTATAATAATATATATAATAATCATAACCATATATATAATAATAATAATCTAATATATAAATAATACCATTGATAAATAAATATAATATATATATATTACTAATAATATGAAATATATATATATAATATAGAATAATCATAAAATAATAATAATAATAATATATATATATAATAAAAATTATTTTTATTATAAATAATAATAATAATATATGTATATATATAATAATCATAATATAATATAATATATATGTGTATATAAATGCATATATAAAATAATATATAATATATAATATATAAATAATAACATTAAGAATATATGTATATATATATATATATTATAATGATAATAGTATATAATAATAAAATAATAATTTTTTTTAATATATAATAATAATAATAAAATAAAATAATACAAATATATTATATAATAATAAAGTGGTATGAAATAAATTATAATATTTTGCGGGAATTTTCAGATTTTGTAAGTAAAAAAATGTGGGAAGGGTATAAAAGTTATTTTGTTGAAAAGTGGGATTAGAATGAGATAAAGATGGTCGGATTATTTTTTCTAAAAACCGAACCAAACATGGGTTGGGAAAATTAATCATAAGATTAATTTTCCAATCTCATAAACCAAACACACCCTTAATGTTCAATTCCCAATACAACTCAACTAGAATAAGTATACACCTCATAACACACTAACATATTCTCAATTCATTCTGCAATGCACCTGAATTAATTGCATGCAAATCATAACTGAAAAGAGAAATCTCAAAAAACTTATACAACCCATATACACATAAGAATGCTCACAGTTGTGCGTTAAATAAGTAATGTCCTTCTATTGTATAACCATATCACCCAATACCAACATTGGTACCTCAGTCCCGGGAGCATTTCAATCAACTGCTCGAACTCAACTCCAGAGCCAAAGATGTACATGTTCTACCTGTTCCAACATAAACAACCCCGACACAAGGTGTAAGGACCCCTTATACTTAACCCTGATTAGTGTATTAATCATTATGTGTGGCACATGCTTTCCATAAAATCATTCGGGAAACTCAGATGATACTTTACCATTGAATGGTAATTACAAAGTTTTCTTTAACATACTATGTTATAAGTTCATCATCCCAACAACAAGAGACTCATAGAGTTCGCCCATTACACCACTCTTTACATTGTGGACTTTTATAAAAATTTGGGCAGAGTCTCCCCATAAATAGAGCTATCCCGAAATAAAAGTACAACACATAACATAATTCCCGGCCAGGGAAAACGTAATACTCATCAGAATACAGCAATATCAAGTAAATTCCCAGCCAGGGAAAACACCACACATATGGCAACAAAAGTGGGTTTCAACACCCACATACACTAATGACTCTCATAACCTTTAGCAATTCTACCTCTAATTGCATGCAACATAGAATGAAAGAGAGAAAGGCTCATGCCTTTATATACAACCCATGTACAAGTATAATCGTGCTCACATGCGAGCATCATAATTATGTGTATAACCATCATGGGTATATATATATAGGTACTCTATACGATACCGTGCTCCATCAAGCCCTGGTACCACGATCCTGGGAGTACATCCAATCAACCGCTCGAGCTCATCTCCAAAGCCATCGATGTACCTGTTCACCTGTCCCAACAGAGACAGCCCCCAACGGGGTGAGCATACCAATTCCACAATTTCATAATCATAATGACATAATACATAATTTACGAAAATGTAAATATTGTGGAACATATGTGACACTTCCTGGATGGTATCATCCTCATCCTAGCTTACCCCTGTAATAACCCTGTTCTCAAAACAGATAAAACATCAAATCTTGAATATGCAGTTAATCATCATATTGGTTAACCCTAACCAGTTTCGAATTAACAACATTTCATAACATCTTTCTTTATCTAGCAATTATCATAATTCTAGATATTATATTGAGACTTCCTTAACTTCCGATACTAGTTAATCACTTCTCTGATTAACTACGTCTCTGTTCCTATTCATTACCAATAGGGAATAAAACACAGATATCCTAGATATCTAATCAACACCACATTTTCATTTCTTACTTCAAAGTAGCGTCATACTACTGGTGTTCGCTCCGTAGCGACCACACCCATCATTTGCTCGCTTCATAGCGGCACCAAGCATTTCACCATGTGATTCAACATAACGTAACCAAGTCACGGTGCCATCATAGTAAAGCATTTCATGTATTTTAAATCATGCATCATACTTGTAAAACATCATTTAAGCTATGCTCGTACGCTAAACGTACCTTAAATCCTCGAAGTCCGAGCCAAACCTTGCTCGAGTTCCATGCCCCGTGGAACGATGTGCTAAAACGATAAATAATTCACAATTACTTACGAACATGTAACCCATGCTCAAGCACATCCATAACCCTCAAAATTCGAAATCAAACCCTCACCAAATTAGGGCAAAATTCGAACCATAACATCTCGATTCGAACCCAAATAAGCATCATAATTCATTTAAACATGAATAAATCGAATAACAACAAGAATCATCATCCTCATGCCAAAAACCCCCAAAATATTTCACAAACCCTTCAACATCATGAAATTCGAACCAAAATCCACAAATTCGAACACAATCCTTAAATTCGAACACAATACCTCCAAATTTAGCATGGAATAACATGAGAGGGACGAAAAAGGGGTAAGGAAGGTTACCCATACGAAGATCGGAAGGAAAATCGACCAAAATCGATAAACCCTAGAATTTGGGGATCGCCGCTTTCCTGTAAAATCCGAACTCAAACCGCGATGAAACTTCAAATTGACGGAGGGGATAGCTGCGTCTCGACGAGACGAAGCCGGTGATAGGTCGCACGGGCCGAATGGCGGCCGGACGGCGGCGGGCGCGGCGTTTTCGTGCGCGGGGGAACTGTAGCAGGCGGGATTCGGCGGGGAGAGAGAAGGAGGGAAGGTGGGGCTGAAATGCAATTTTTAATAAAAATCTCGGGTTCAACTTGTATTTATAGCAAAATACCCCGAAATACTAATAGCCCCACAAATACATCGTGATTCATTAAAAATCATCTGTTTTCAAAAACTCTCTCTCTAACCCCAAAACCCCCTACCGGTGCTCACACAAGCACCCGAGATTCCGAGACACATTAAAACCCAACTCTTAGGTTTTACACCGTAATGTGAATACAATCTCATCCTCGGGATCCAACGATCCCAACTACCCAAATAAACGAGCCCAGAAGGCCCAACATCGCGATTAAACTCCAAATCGCTACGTAAAACATCTTTAGGGGTTATTAACACTCCGGGATTAACATCTCCAATCCCAGGTCATCACACAAGGTGAGCATACCAATCACACAATCTCAATAACATCAATCTCACAATTCATAATTTACAGAATCTAAAGATGTAAATTTAAAAGATACTCCATGTATAATATCATCATCATATGGGATCTCTCATGTTGTTCATGTTCTCGCAATAGCCAAAACCATCAAACTCTTAAAATCAGTTAATCATTACAATGATTAACTTATCTCATTCTCACAATGCCAATTCCATAATCAATTATAGTTAAACCATTAAACTAATGATTTACAGAAATCACATAAAGCTCAATTAATGATTTCTCAGTTTCACCTCATCGTGTCCCATCGCTCGCTCAACAACGGCGGTAACATAACCAATGCTCGCTCAACAACGACAACATTATTCTCATTGCTCGCTCAGTAGCGGCATCACATAATTCTCAATGCATATCATAATGATTGCAACAACGATACATTATTCATAAACATAATGATAATATGTCTAACTATGCTCGTATGTTACACGTACCTTATAATCCAAAGCAAGAGCTAATCCTTGCCCTTGCCTTGCGATCCAGTGAATTATTCGATATACACAGTTAATAACTCACAATCAATTATAAGCACATAACCCCATGCTCAAGCATGTACTCAACCCCCAATTACATCATCCTATCACGATGATTAATCATAAATACAGAACTCTGTATACTAACAAAGGCATCCCATTTTGCACTACGTTCAATGAGTTGTCGATCAACTCGAATGAGTAGTACATAATCTGTTGGGATATGCCCTAAGACAAGTCATTAGATGATTGTTTTGACATACAATGTTTATGATTTTATGAATGGCAATTCATTATTATATATTATTCTTTTAACTGTGCAATGTGAATTAATATATATGTTAATGTCCTTAGAATAATATTGTATTATTCTTAAAGATGTCCCTAGTCAAGTACTATCATGAATAGGGATAATGATAATACGTTGAGACTAGTATGTGTTGATCGATGAATTGTTCATTGATATGAGATATCAAATCATATGGGTACATGTTAGAGAACGATGTACTGGACAGACCCACCATGAGAATGCAACATGGATAGTTATATGATCGTCATATGCAATTCTCATAGTGATAATAATGTATGTAATCCTTACGACTTGTGATCATCAGAGATCCCAACATAAGGAGTTATGTATCTTGATATCGTCAAACGTTACCCGTAACAGGGTAATCTATAAAGGCGACTATTGGATACACTACGAATTATGTAGAGGGATGTTGACTGATCGAGATAGAATTTGTCCCTCCTATATAACAGGAGATGTGTTTGGCCCTTGATCAAGTGAGAACTAAAATGCATGGCCATGCTCGAATGAGTCGATATGAGATATCGAGCTTATTCGTTTATTCTAGTTCTACTTGGGGATCAAGAAATAAAGATTGGATATACGAGTATGACTATTCCATGACTCGTGTTCAATCTAAACACAAAGGACAAAGGGATTAAGTTACATGGTTAATATTATCACAAGTTCTAAAGGTTATGTCGAGTCATTGACATTCTTGTAATTTGGGTAGCCTTGATGTGTTGCTAGACACCGCTCTTTACTTGTAACGTAAAATGAGATTTTATGTCACTGCCAACATTACAAGACCTATCGGTCGCACAAAAGATTAAATCGAGAAGGGAAATTAAATTCATTGGATGAATTAATTAATTAAGAAGAGTCTTAATTAAGTGATTAAAAGGTTTTAATTAAATTATGGGTTTGGGCCCATAAGACTTTAAGAAAGTCTTGAACCTTAATTAAAAGCCTTATAATATAAATACATAATTATTATTAATTGTATGCGAGACTTTAATCATTCCACCCTAAACCACACACGGCCGCCTCACTCTTCAATCTCGACTTCTTCATAACCTAAGAGGGTAGGGTGATTTTGTGCTATCTTTTGATTGTGAATCAAGTGTGGTTGTTGGTTCCGGTTTAAGAACTCGTCTAGCAACTTGTTCTTAAACTATCCCTTCACCCGATTTGATCGTGTGGATACCGTGGAGGCAAAACTAGACAAGTTTTGCTAGTGACTCGGAGGAGGCGTTGGACGTGGTGCAGCTCCGTGGAATCGGCTCAAACACGCTACAAGGGTGAGACTTTTGTAAACCTTCATCCGATATGAACTTCTATGTATAGATCCATTGTTCTAGTAATCCAAAATTTTATTCCGCTGCGTTGTATGCTCTATGGATTATTAACAGTGGTATCAGAGCCAGGTTCAAGGCTCATATCAGATTTATGTGGTTAAATAGTTTAATCATATTAGAATTAATATTGCATGCTATTTAAAATTGTATATAATCATATATGATATGATTAAATTGAGTTTGTGAAAATCATCGTATAATTATATTTGATATAATTGGCGAATAATTGTATACGATACACGAAAGCGTAAAATCGAGGTGTTAGCTCATGCATGGCTCACGGCCGCAGCCACCGAAGGGCTAGGGTTTCGAACCCTAGTCACCATGGCTCACGGTCGACGCCACCAAAGGGCTAGGGTTTCGAACCCTAGTCATCATGGCTCACGGCCGCCGCATGTTGCTAGGGTTTCGAACCCATTGGCTCGTGCATGGCCAAGCAGCCGCCGCTTAAGGGCTAGGGTTCGGACCCTGGCTCGAGCATGGGCCGAGCCGCCGTAAAAATTAGGGTTTTTGAACCCATTGGCTCGTGACGGCTAACTCATGACGGCTAGGGTTTCGAACCCTAGCAGCCGTGCATGGGCTCGCCGCCGCCGCTCGAGCATGGCTCGGCCATGGGCTAGGGTTTCGAACCCTATGCCCATTAATGGTCAAGCCGTGTGCTTTGTGGTTCGAACCATGGTGGTTCGTGTTTTAGTCGTTTTAGTCCGTGGCATGTGATGTCCCAAGCGTACGATATTTTTCAAAATTCTATTTTACAGTTTTAATTAGAATTAAATTTAAAATGTTTAGAATTTAATTAATTAAATGTTAATGCATGCTTTATGTGTTGTTTGAGCATGGTGCGTGGTTATAGCCCTTTGACCTATTAGATAGGATTTGTGGATGTTTGTAATTTATAATACGACCTGCGAGTCGTGCCTTCTCTATTTTATTCTAAATGTTATCCCTCCCCTATGTTCCCCTCGAATGTGAATCGAGGAATTCTATATCTTGTAAATAGTGTAGTTTTTTTTATTGATGGTGATCAATGAAGATGGAGCATCGTACCGGGATGAGGAGGCCATTCACAAATTGGAGCCAAAGGAAGGTGCTTGTGAAGTTACCTTAGGTTGACTCTTAGGATTTTCTCATTGGCTTGAGAGAATCGTTAGTAGGGGCTATAACCATGTCACGTTTAATTATGTATGTTGATGCATGATTTATCTTATGTTTTAGTTTGATAATAGTATTACACATATATGTAGATATGTATACAACTATATGTAGTGGACATATTTTAAATTATCAAACTAATCATGAGATCAATAAATCCCTCTAAAACATTAAGGTTTAGATGCCTTCCAAAATTGAAAGTACTCGTCAATAACTTCGATTGTACATGTGTGGGTTGGCCAAAGCAAAGCACCGTGGCAATCTTAGTAAGGCGCGAAAAGGATAAAAGTGATATCCGTTATACTTTAAATTGGGTACGACTTAACTAGGTTATCTCAATAGGATTGGGAACTTAGAGGCATGGGTTGGATTATAATTCATTTGATGAATTGAACAAAGTGTTGTTCGTCCAACTATCCAAAAATTACATGTGATGTAATTGACAAAGTGTTGTCTACCTAAATAACCGAGTCTTGGGCGATTAGCCAAAGCTAACTCAAGATTAGGCGAAATATGGATCTTGGCCCACTAAAGGTTTCGAGGGTTGATATTTTTTAAACAAAACAGTGGGAGTATCATTTAATATAAGACCATGTTAATGATTAAATCATAAACTTATTTTGCATATTTATATTGTAGATATCCATGGCAACTAACAACGTTACTAGCACTTTATCACTGCGATCGGTCCTTGAGAAGGACAAATTAAATGGGACGAATTTCCTAGACTGGCATAGGAACTTGAGGATAGTCCTCAAACAAGAAAAGAAACAATATGTCCTAGAGGAACCCTTGCCCGCTGAGGAACCTCCCCTAACGGCTACAAGAGCTGAAAAAGATGCTTACAAGAAGCATCAAAGTGACGCACTTGATGTTGGGTGCCTTATGCTTGCCACCATGAACTCTGAGCTTCAGAAGCAACATGAGGAAATGGAGGCGTTCGATATGATCGAACACTTAAAGCAATTGTACCAACATCAAGCAAGACAAGAGAGGTATGACGTCTCTAAGGCGTTATTCCAGTGCAGGATGGTAGAGGGAAGCCTAGTTGGAACTCATGTGCTCAAGATGATTGGGTACATTGAGAATCTGGACAAGCTGGGTTTTCCATTGGACCAAGAGTTGGCCACCGATGTAATCTTGCAATCGTTGCCTGAGAGCTTCAGTCAATTTGTAGTAAATTACAATATGACTGACATGGAAAAGACTCTACCACAATTGCTTGGTATGTTGAGAACATATGAAGCAAATACAAAGAAGACTAAGGCCACAAATGTTCTTATTGTGAATAAGGGCAAAGGAAGGGCCAAAGCTAAAGGCAACAAGAAAGCAAAGAAGGTCTTTGTTAAATCTAAGCCAAAGTCTTATGGACTAAAGCCAAAAGGGGGGATAGCGAAGGAAGGGAACTGTTTCCATTGCGGTGAGACCGGCCATTGGAAAAGAAACTGCAAAGTATATCTGGAGGATCTAAAGAAAGGAAGTGTGACTTCCGCTTCAGGTATTTTTGTTATAGAAGTCAATTTATCTACTTCTTCATCATGGGTATTAGATACTGGATGTGGATCTCACATTTGTGTAAATGTGCAGGACCTCAAAAAGAGTAGATTATTGGCGAAAGGCGAAGTTGATCTCCGAGTTGGAAATGGAGCAAGAGTTGCTGCATTAGCTATAGGAGATTATTGTTTAGCTTTACCTTCTGGTTTATCGTTGATTTTAAAAGACTGTTATTTTGTGCCATCCATTACTAAAAACATAATTTCTATTTCTTGTTTAGACAAGTATGGTTTTTCATTTATAATAAAGGACAACTGTTGTTCTATTTATTTAAATGATATGTTTTATGCTAGTGCACAAATGGTAAATGGTCTTTATGTATTAAATCTTGATATGCCTATCTATAACATAAATACTAAAAGGATTAAAAATAATGATTGTAATCCGACTTATCTCTGGCACTGTCGCTTGGGCCACATAAACGAGAACCGCATATCTAAACTTCATAAGGATGGAGCATTAGATTCATTTGATTTTGAATCATATGAAACATGCGAATCTTGTTTAATGGGCAAGATGACAAAAGCCCCTTTCAAGGGACATGTTGAAAGGGCAAATGTTTTATTGGGACTAATACATAGTGATGTATGTGGACCAATAAGTACACAAGCTAGATGTGGTTTTCAATACTTCGTTACATTTACTGATGACCTCAGTAGATATGGGTATGTGTACCTAATGAAGCATAAGCATGAAACCTTTGAAAAGTTCAAAGATTTCAAGAATGAAGTACAAAACCAACTTGGCAAAAGTATCAAAATCCTTCGATCAAATCGAGGAGGTGAATACCTAAGCCAAGAGTTTCATGACTATCTAAAGGAGTGTGGGATAGTCCCACAACTCACTCCTCCGTATACTCCACAATGGAATGGTGTATCCGAGAGGAGAAATCGAACCTTGTTGGACATGGTTAGATCAATGATGAGTCATGCAGATCTTCCGATATCGTTTTGGGGACACGCTCTAGAAACATCGATTTTCTTACTGAACCGTGTTCCATCTAAATCAGTGGAAAAGACACCATATGAGATATGGACTGGGAAGCGTCCTAGTATGTCGTTTATGAAGATTTGGGGTTGTGAGGCTTTCGTTAGACGTCACGCCAATAACAAACTTGGACCCAAATCTGATAAGTGTTTATTTCTGGGGTATCCTTAGGAAACAAAAGGATACTATTTCTATTATCCCACCGAGAACAAAGTAGTTGTTGCTCGGACTGGTGTATTTCTTGAAAGAGAATTTATTTCTAGAAAAACCAGTGGGAGAAAGATAGAACTTAGTGAAGTTCAACCACAAGAAAACACTGAACCTGATATTGAGATGGAAACAGAGCAGGCACCGCAAGCTGTTGTGGAAGAAGCACCTGCTCAAGAGACACAAGCCCATCGTAGGTCTGTAAGAGAACACCGGGAGCCACAGAGATATGGATTTCTTGTGACTCAACAAGGTGACTTACTACTTATTGATGAGGATGAGCCGTCATCTTATCAACAAGCTATAATGGGCAATGATTCTGAGAAATGGCAAGAGGCCATGAAATCTGAGATGGAATCCATGTATGCAAACCAAGTATGGACTTTGGTTGATCCACCTGAAGGGGTACGACCCATAGGGTGCAAATGGATTTTCAAGAAAAAGACCGATATGGATGGTAATGTACAAACCTATAAAGGTCGGCTGGTTGCAAAAGGATTCAAACAAATTCATGGTATTGACTATGATGAAACCTTTTCACCAGTGGTCATGGTTAAATCCATAAGGATCTTGCTTGCAATAGCTGCATTTCATGATTATGAAATCTGGCAAATGGATGTCAAAACAGCTTTCCTTAATGGAAATCTGCTCGAGGATGTGTACATGACACAGCCCGAGGGTTTTGTCGATCCAAAGGATGCTGGAAAGATATGCAAGCTACAATGATCCATTTATGGATTGAAGCAAGCTTCTCGGAGTTGGAATCTTCGTTTTGATGATGCAATCAAAGAGTTTGGTTTTATCAAAAATGAAGATGAACCTTGTGTCTACAAGAAGGTCATTGGGAGCATAATCATTTTCCTAGTGTTTTATGTAGATGACATACTTCTTATTGGAAATGATATCCCTGCCTTGCAATCTGTAAAGATTTGGCTAGGGAACTGCTTTTCGATGAAAGATTTAGGAGAAGCCACCTATGTATTAGGAATCAAGATCTATAGAGATAGATCAAGAAGGCTTCTTGGTCTAAGTCAAAGTACATACATAGACAAGGTGCTTAAAAGGTTTAGCATGCAAGAATCCAATAAAGGATTCGTGCCTATGACGCATGGTATTTATCTCTCGAAGGAACAGTGTCCTTCAACACCAGATGAGAGACAACGCATGAGTAAGAATCCATATGCGTCAGCTATTGGATCTATCATGTATGCCATGATATGTACTCGTCCCGATGTATCGTATGCTTTGAGCATGACGAGCAGATATCAAGTTGATCCAGGTGAAGGTCACTGGATGCTGTCAAGAACATCCTGAAGTACTTGAGAAGGACTAAGGATACATTCTTGATTTATGGAGGTGATGAAGAGCTCAATGTAATGGGTTACACTGATGCAAGCTTCCAAACCGACAAAGATTATTTTCGATCGCAATCTGGATATGTGTATTGCCTAAATGGAGGTGCTGTGAGCTGGAAGAGTTCAAAGCAAGAAACAGTAGCCGATTCTACAACGGAAGCTGAGTATATTGCTGCCTCGGATGCAGCAAAGGAAGCTGTTTGGATGAGGAAGTTCATTTCTGAACTTGGAGTGGTGCCTAGCATTAAAGATCCGATAGAACTCTATTGTGACAACAATGGAGCGATCGCATTGGCTAAGGAACCAAGATCTCACCAAAGATCCAAGCACATACTTAGGCGTTTCCATTTCATTCGAGAAATCGTTGAAAGGGGAGATGTTAAAATATGCAAAGTACCAACAGATGATAATGTATCTGACCCATTGACGAAGCCACTGTCACAGCAGAAGCATGATCGTCATACTAGATCTCTAGGCATTAGGTATATGTCTGAGTGGTCTTAGTGCAAGTGGGAGATTTGTTGGGATATGCCCTAAGACAAGTCATTAGATGATTGTTTTGACATACAATGTTTATGATTTTATGAATGGCAATTCATTATTATATATTATTCTTTTAACTATGCAATGTGAATTAATATATATGTTAATGTCCTTAGAATAATATTGTATTATTCTTAAAGATGTCCCTAGTCAAGTATTATCATGAATAGGGATAATGATAATACGTTGAGACTAGTATGTGTTGATCGATGAATTGTTCATTGATATGAGATATCAAATCAACACATGGGTACATGTTAGAGAACGATGTACTGGACAGACCCACCATGAGAATGCAACATGGATAGTTATATGATCGTCATATGCAATTCTCATAGTGATAATAATGTATGTAATCCTTACGACTTGTGATCATCAGAGATCCCAACATAAGGAGTTATGTATCTTGATATCGTCAAACGTTACCCGTAACAGGGTAATCTATAAAGGCGACTATTGGATACACTACGAATTATGTAGAGGGATGTTGACTGATCGAGATAGAATTTGTCCCTCCTATATAACATGAGATGTGTTTGGCCCTTGATCAAGTGAGAACTAAAATGCATGGCCATGCTCGAATGAGTCGATATGAGATATCGAGCTTATTCGTTTATTCTAGTTCTACTTGGGGATCAAGAAATAAAGATTGGATATACGAGTATGACTATTCCATGACTCGTGTTCAATCTAAACACAAAGGACAAATGGATTAAGTTACATGGTTAATATTATCACAAGTTCTAAAGGTTATGTCGAGTCATTGACATTCTTGTAATTTGGGTAGCCTTGATGTGTTGCTAGACACCACTCTTTACCTGTAATGTAAAATGAGATTTTATGTCACTGCCAACATTACAAGAACCTATCGGGTCGCACAAAAGATTAAATCGAGAAGGGAAATTAAATTCATTGGATGAATTAATTAATTAAGAAGAGTCTTAATTAAGTGATTAAAAGGTTTTAATTAAATTATGGGTTTGGGCCCATAAGACTTTAAGAAAGTCTTGAACCTTAATTAAAAGCCTTATAATATAAATACATAATTATTATTAATTGTATGCGAGACTTGAATCATTCCACCCTAAACCACACACGGCCGCCTCACTCTTCTCTCTCGGCTTCTTCATAACCGAAGAGGGTAGGGTGATCTTGTGCCATCTTTTGATTGTGAATCAAGTGTGGTTGTTGGTTCCGGTTTAAGAACTCGTCTAGCAACTTGTTCTTAAACTATCCCTTCACCCGATTTGATCGTGCGGATACCGTGGAGGCAAAACTAGACAAGTTTTGCTAGTGACTCGGAGGAGGCGTTGGACGTGGTGCAGCTCCGTGGAATCGGCTCAAACACGCTACAAGGGTGAGACTTTTGTAAACCTTCATCCGATATGAACTTCTATGTATAGATCCATTGTTCTAGTAATCCAAAATTTTATTCCGCTGCGTTGTATGCTCTATGGATTATTAACATAATCGACTACAGTTCAATTCAAATCATTTCATTTTAAAGTGTAATACTTTCATTGGAATGTAGATATCGCCAAGAAAATCTACCAAATATACCCCAATTCCAAAATCCTGACATTTATCAAAATTTTGAAAAAACAAAGGAACAGGGGCCGATGACTTCTCACGATCGATCATGTGTACTGCTTATCGTCATCAAATTTCAGCGATGTGTCACGATCGATCGGTGCCAACGCCGCAATCGATAACGACCTGCAATTTTCCAAAAAATTTGTGCTTCAATGACCCAAACTCAAATCCAACACACCCAACACCTTCATGTGATATCCCTGAAATAATTATGTGCAATTGGGCAATTAATTATGTTTATGTGATTAATTTGGTGTAAATTAATATTGGTGGTGAAATATATAGTTATGTGATGGGCATGACCTTGTAGTACATTTCAGGGTGCATGTGATGCATGTTGGGAAATTTGGGTTTTGGCATGGTATATTTGTGGTGGATGTTAATTATTTTGGTAAAGCATGTTTAATTGGAGTTTTGGTGCATTCTTGGAAAATGCTTTTAAAATATAATGTTGAGATATTTTATACATCATGCTAATTAATTTGGTACATGTTTTAAATTAAACCCAACACCTTTACCTTCACTTTCCCATCACTTTACATTTTATCAAACCCTTTTCCCCATTTCTCCATTTGGTCGATAAAAGAGGGAGAAGAAGGAGGAGATTTCACAACTTTGGTTGCTTGATTTTTTTGCTTGTATTAAAGCTTCAAGTGGTATGGATTCCTTCTAAAATGGTTTTAACATGTTTTGTGTTTGAAATGGGTTTGTGTTAGGGATTTAAAAGGGGGTTTGATTTTCAAATGTGGTGTTTTTGGTTTAATGTTGGATATTAGTTGCTAGTGATGTTTATATTGATGTTTATGATGTGTTGGGTTGAGGTGTTGTGGATTTTAGTGATTTGGCATGGTTTTGTACACAAAAAATGTTGATTTCTCGCGTTTGCAGAGCTCCTCGATCGATCGAGCATGACACCCCGATCGATCGAGCACGACAGAGTTTTGGCGGGCCACCTCGATCGATCGAGACGGGCAACAATTTTGGCGCTTGTTTGATTGGCTCGCGATCGATCGAGCGCAGGGGCCGATCGATCGCGAGACTTGATAATGTGGTGTTTTTGGATTTTGGTTATTTTGATGGGATTTTTGGTATTGGTTTATAAATTGGCTTTTAATATTGGATTGTGTTGGTTGTGTAGAGCCTTCCCAGGTGACACAACAACAAAGGAGATAAAGTCCTATCAAATTCTACATTTTGGAACAAAGGTACGTAGTGAGACGTACGAGCATCGGACGGTAAATATGTTTTTTTACATATTGGATTATGCATTATGGTTGCATATATTTGTTGAGTTACGCATTATGGTTGAATACACATATTGCTTGATGCATTATGGTTGCATATACACATTGGATGCATTGGTGCATGCGATTGTAAGTCGAGATTATATTCTACTGATGAAGAGTACTTGTCGCCTTCATGGCGTAGCGATGATAAAATACTTGCCGCTGTCATACCGTAGCGATGAGAGAATATTTGCCGCTAATATGTAGAAGCGAAGAACACGCCAATGTCATATTATAGCGAGGGATATTATTTGCCGCTGGTATTGTCGAAGCGAGGGGTATTAATGCCGCAATCATGTCAACGCGAGGGGTATTATGCCACTGATATAATAAGACTTGGAAAAAAATGGTTATTGGTATTGATGGATGATAGGGTTGAATATTACGCGTTTTTAGGCTATGATATGTACATGTTTTCGTGTTGATTCTTGGAATATCTTACGGTTTATGGTATATATTTCTCTATTTCAGGAATCAATGTTGAAATGTAGGGAAAGGTGAGAAATCAAGCTAAAATGATGAAATACTGAATAAAGTTGAAGAAAAGAGGAAAAAACCAGAATCCAAGACACATGTTGCTCCTTTCTCCTCAAATTACTATATGTTTGAGCCATGTTTTGGACATATGGTCCATATACAAGTTGTAGAACTTTCTCTTATCTTCGCGTGGACAGCTGATTCATCAAATTTGGAGTTTGTATGAGAAGGTTACGGCCAAAATACGAAACTCGCCAGAAGCTGAAAAAGGCGAAGAAACTTACTGTGAAGGGCGATCGATCGAGAAACCATTTCGATCGATTGAGAAAGGCTGAAAACTGAGCGAAATTCTTACTGGAAGGCTCGATCGATCGGCCACTTTTTCGGATCGATCGGGACGATGTGTTTTCATAAAAATACCTTCCTTATAGAGTTTGTTTCCAACAAGGAAGTCCTTGATTCCCTTCCCCTATATATTACAAACGATTTTACAACCAAAATATCAGATTTTGAACCCTAGGAAAAGCCTCCACACCTCCATACCCATTCACCATCCAAACCACACACCATCTTCTTCCTCCAATCCATCTCACGTCCACCATAACCTCCACCTTTCTTCCATATATCATACACCCATTCACCATCCAAACCTCTCTTTCCTTCACTCCTCTCACACGTCCACCTTTTCTTCCCCATCATCAACCTCCATCCTTCCAACACCATCATCCATCATCACCCTTTACCCTAGGAATTGGAACAAGCCAACAAGGCGATAAAAAGAGACGATCGAGAAGGAAGCAAGAGAAGGAGCGAGGATCTACAACCGGAGTCGACGCTGGGAGTTTTTCCTTGTCTTTAAATTCTTAGTTTTGTTTTGTTTTGATTTATTATGAGGAACTAATTTTATTTATCGAGGCTAGGCGAACCTTTGTTATGAACCTTCGATTTGATGATTTAATGATTGAATTCTTATAGTTCTTTGCGTATGTTTTATGTTCTTCATGCTTTTAGAGGATTTATTACCTTTTAATGATGTTAGTATCATAATTGAGATCGAGAGATGATTTTATGATACGGAATTAATAATTCATACCATGGATTTAAGACCGAGATCGAGAGATGACGTCAAATACATGCGTGATAGCCATAGATTTTTATAATTGAAAGCTAGGAGTTTTCATGGATCTTTTGCAACATTGAATTGTTAAATAAGTGAACGAGAGTTACTTACTGCAATTTGGTGTTATGTTTAATATAGCTCGAGAGAGTGTATTAGATAAATTGGGAGAACTCGTCACCTTAGAAATATTTGAATATTCAATCGAGAATTGTAGGGAATTACATTGGTGAGCCAAAGTCTCGATAATCTTATCTTGTGGATTTTTCTCGTTTACTTTTATTGACTTGGTTGGATTAGAGTAGTTTAATTTAGTTTAGTTTAATTATCAATTTATTATCGTAGGTTAAATATAGTTAAAAGACATCTTATTTGGTACTTACTTGTTAGTCTATGTGGGTTCGACAATCCGTATCTTCGTATCTATACTAAAACTTGACACCGTGCACTTGCGTTCTAAAATCGCTAGATTGGAAATAATTATTAAAATAAAAGCGATCAAGTTTTTGGCGCCGTTGCCGCGGACTAACTTTAGTAATATCATACGAGAAGCTTTGACTGTAATTTAACCATTTTTTTTTCTTTGTATATATTTATATAAAAAAAACTATATTTAATTGTTTTATTTGTTTTCCTTGTGAGGTACTTGTGATGCTTCATCAACAAGTCTTCACAAGATTTGCCCAACAATATTCAGAGCCGTTTTATGTAGTGTGGAGAAGATTCAATGAATTGGCAGACACATACCGGTATCACAACTTTTCGAACTATACTCTTCTGCAATATTTCTTCAAAGGTTTGGATGCAAGGACACGAGAATGGGTATTTTACGGAGCACTGGTGACTGGGAGTCCCCTGGTTGATAGAGATGAGGACAGTGTGTTACACCTGTTCAATGATATGGCGGACTTCGACTATCACTGGTATTGTGATCCTTCACTACAAGGTTGGAGTCACCAATACCCACCGGAGCCTCACTACCCAAATGATACGCCCCAACTATTTGAACATCACGAAGAGAGGAGAGATAGTTCTGCAGATGTCACGACTCATTTAGAGGATACCTTAATAAGATTCATGGCCTCAACTGAGAACAATTTGGAGTGCCAAACCAACTCTATGCGTCACCTAGAGCAGCAATTGGCGGTCCTCATAGAAACAATTTCAACTAGCTGCCAAGAAGAAGAGATGAGGGCTACAAATCAAGAGGCGACGAATCGAGTTTGGTTATATGATGACGATCACTCAACCAACCAAGTTTGGGGGAGTGATCCTACTAGTGTGGAAGAGTCAAGGGAACTTGAGCCTCTTCAAGAGATTTAGACTACTTCAGAGATGTCATCCGAGGAGTTCCCATGTGAAGATGAGTCGAGTGTGATGTTGGAGAAGGAAGAGACTTTCGAAGATTCTGATTTGAGCCCATCGATGGACACATGTTCTATGCCATATGTGGATCCATATTTTCCGTCGATGCCAACTTCACCGCACTACATCCTCCATATGAAGCACAGTCGAGAATCCTTCTCCCATGCCTACCATTTCATGAAGAAAGTTGTTGGAGCGACGAGCTTACACTATTACAATCTTGCCAATCTTGAGGGCATACTGAATGAAGACCCATTAGTGGTATCATACGATACTTACTATGGGCGGCAGTCGCTCTTTGATGGTTGCTTCTGATGGTCAAGCCGAAGACTAGAAATCAGCGCTTCTTGGGAGGCAACCCAAGCATATCCTTTTGTTATTTAGTTTTGTTTTATTTTTCAGTTTTCATTTTAGTTTTGTTTATCTCTCAAGTCGAATATTTTACCATATGGATTCTTCTCTTGATAGGTACTTGATTGGAGCGATGAACCCCTACAACAGTGGAGCTTCCAAAAGCAAATCTTCATCAACCCTCATGCAAGCGTCTTGATCAGGGGAGTTCACTGTTTCCCTTTTGATTCTTTTAAACATTGAGGGCAATGTTTGATTTAAGTTTGGGGGAGTAGTAGCTTGCATGTTTTACTTGTTTTAACCACATGTTGTGTGCTTAAATGACACTTGAATCGTCCGATTATTATGAGCTAAAAAATTTTTTTTATGAGTTCAAACTTGAGAAAAGAATGAATTATAGTAGTGACTATTCAATGACGATTTTGATCTCACTATGCATATGAACTTGATTTGTAATTGGACTTGCACATGAATATCCTAATTTGAGTTAGCATGTCAAGATTGAGGAATATATTGAGCACAATGAGTCATGATCTTGTGGATTGCATGTTGAATAGTGATAATTGTTGTGAACTTAATGATTTGTCTTGAGCATCTTAGAGCTATCCTAGAACTTATTTGATGATGACACTTTGAGGCGAAATTTTATAGTTACAAACTTGACTTGGAAATGATCTAGGCGATCTTTGACACGTTTGAGCCTTTCAAGCTTACCTATTCTATATCAATCCCTAGTGTCCCATTTGAGCTTTATTGAAAAAGAATGGTATATGCATTGCATATAATTAGACCCCATTAGACATTCTTGGCAAACTCATTATACTTACCCTTATTTGAGCCTAAATGAAAAAAGTTATCCTTACCCTAAGAGAGTATAATGAATTCCATTCGATGCACGTAAATTGTTATATCCTGATGAGCTTATTGGAAAATTTGATGAATGAGAAAAGAAAAAGATAGACAAAGAGCCTTGAAAAGAAAAAAATAAACATGTAAGACCCAAAGTGGCCAAGGCTATAAAAGAAAAAGAAGAGAAGCTCGATGTGTGCGAAACATTTGAATTGTAAATGATTATACTCTCTTCTTTGCGCTTATCCTATCTTTTCTTTGAAGCCAACACCAAAGGCCTTACATTACAAGCTTGAAAAGTCCTTTTGATCCAAGTCTAGGGAGTAACTATCATTAGTGGAGAAGTTGTTTGAAAATAGGCCTATGTAATGCTTGATGATAATCTCGACTTTGAGTTGATTAGCATGATTTGATCTTGAATATGTGCATGAAACTTGAGATTGACTAGAGCACACACACACGTTCCGATTTTGAGATGTGTTGCTTGACTTAGGAGAAAACATGTATTGTTCAACTTTTGTATATGTGCATGAGATTTCCGAGAATAAGCAAGTCATGAAATAATTGTTTCAAATATCAAGAATGAACTCTACCTTATGATCTTAATGCTTAATCAAGGACGATTAAGTGATAAGTTTGGGGGAGTTGATAGGGTTGAATATTACGCGTTTTTAGGCTATGATATGTACATGTTTTCGTGTTGATTCTTGGAATATCTTACGGTTTATGGTATATATTTCTCTATTTCAGGAATCAATGTTGAAATGTAGGGAAAGGTGAGAAATCAAGCTAAAATGATGAAATACTGAATAAAGTTGAAGAAAAGAGGAAAAAACCAGAATCCAAGACACATGTTGCTCCTTTCTCCTCAAATTACTATATGTTTGAGCCATGTTTTGGAAATATGGTCCATATAAATGTTGTAGAACTTTCTCTTATCTTCGCGTGGACAGCTGATTCATCAAATTTGGAGTTTGTAAGAGAAAGTTACGGCCAAAATACGAAACTCGCCAGAAGCTGAAAAAGGCGAAGAAACTTACTGTGAAGGGCGATCTCGAGAAACCATTTCGATCGATCGAGAAAGGCTGAAAACTGAGCGAAATTCTTACTGGAAGGCTCGATCGATCGGCCACTTTTTCGGATCGATCGGGACGATGTGTTTTCATAAAAATACCTTCCTTATAGAGTTTGTTTCCAACAAGGAAGTCCTTGATTCCCTTCCCCTATATATTACAAACGATTTTTACAACCAAAATATCATTTTTTACCCTAGGAAAAGCCTCCACACCTCCATACCCATTCACCATCCAAACCACACACCATCTTCTTCCTCCAATCCATCTCACGTCCACCATAACCTCCACCTTTCTTCCATATATCATACACCCATTCACCATCCAAACCTCTCTTTCCTTCACTCCTCTCACACGTCCACCTTTTCTTCCCCATCATCAACCTCCATCCTTCCATCACCATCATCCATCATCACCCCTTTACCCTAGGAATTGGAACAAGCCAACAAGGCGATAAAAAGAGACGATCGAGAAGGAAGCAAGAGAAGGAGCGAGGATCTACAACCGGAGTCGACGCTGGGAGTTTTTCTTTGTCTTTAAATTCTTAGTTTTGTTTTGTTTTGATTTATTATGAGGAACTAATTTTATTTATCGAGGCTAGGCGAACCTTTGTTATGAACCTTCGATTTGATGATTTAATGATTGAATTCTTATAGTTCTTTGCGTATGTTTTATGTTCTTCATGCTTTTAGAGGATTGATTACCTTTTAATGATGTTAGTATCATAATTGAGATCGAGAGATGATTTTATGATACGGAATTAATTCATACCATGGATTTAAGACCGAGATCGAGAGATGACGTCAAATACATGCGTGATAGCCATAGATTTTTATAATTGAAAGCTAGGAGTTTTCATGGATCTTTTGCAACATTGAATTGTTAAATAAGTGAACGAGAGTTACTTACTGCAATTTGGTGTTAGGTTTAATATAGCTCGAGAGAGTGTATTAGATAAATTGGGAGAACTCGTCACCTTAGAAATATTTGAATATTCAATCGAGAATTGTAGGGAATTACATTGGTGAGCCAAAGTCTCGATAATCTTATCTTGTGGATTTTTCTCGTTTACTTTTATTGACTTGGTTGGATTAGAGTAGTTTAATTTAGTTTAGTTTAATTATCAATTTATTATCGTAGGTTAAATATAGTTAAAAGACATCTTATTTGGTACTTACTTGTTAGTCTATGTGGGTTCGACAATCCGTATCTTCCTATCTATACTAAAACTTGACACCGTGCACTTGCGGTCTAAAATCGCTAGATTGGAAATAATTGTTTAAAATAAAAGCGATCAATGGAACTGGTGCATGTCATGAGATACATTATTGTCATTATAATATGTTGATTATGATTGTGGTACAGGGACAACCAAAGGGAGTTTTTAAGTGCATATCTTACAGGAAGTGATTTATATTTACGGTTATGCATTTTTATATCATAATCTTGTTGTTATGGTTATGATTTATTATATGCTCATGGTTTTGGAGTTGTTCCTGTAGGTATGTTGGGGCACGAAGGGCTAAGGACCGGATTGATGCGGTGAGCTTGTGAGGAGTGCTATTGGTATAGGATGACAAGATTCTTTTGTATAGTCTCTACTCTAGGAGTAGTGTAAAGCTATGGTATTAACATTCATTTTGATGGGAATGTAATTAATCTTTTTGGAATTTTATTTTGGCACTGTAATCCTAATAGCTCAAGGTATCAACCTGAACTTTATACTCTGTTAGATGTATGTTTAGCTCTTCTTATGCCTTTAATCCACACTAAAGGTAGCGAGGCCTTACATTCACTACTTCAAATACTCCATTAAAAGTCATTAAAAACGCCAAGAACAGCACCTTAACAATTTTACCAAAAATCCCCAAAACCCAAATCCATTACCATAGACAAGCAAACACCATAAATACTACCACTACGAAGATAAAAGCGAGGGGAAGACTATTACCCAATTATCTTTGATAAATCTCGCTCCGAAATCGAGCCTCCATCGATTCTTCTCCAAGGGAGAAAAGAAGGAAAGGAGGTGGGGGGGGGGGGGGGAGGAGAGGGAAACATGTGGGAGAGAGTGTAGGGTCTTCCCACCTTAACAGTGATTAATAGACATAAGAAGGACTAATCATGCATTTATAACATCTTAAGGTTCTGGTTGTTACATGAGCTAACAGGATTTCAGGTCAAAATAAAAGACTTCAAAAATAATTCATTACATTCCCAAAAGAATGTTAATATTTAGATTTATACTACTCCTAGAGTAGATACTAATCGTGACTTGAATCCTATACATTCCTGTGTTCCTCGTAGCTCACTGCCTCAACCCGACCCCTTAGTCCTTTAGCCCAAAAGCGTACCTACAGGGACAACACATCATAAGCATATACAATCTTACTTAACATCATAAAACATCATAGTAAATGCATGAAATATTGGTTAAGTAAATATGCTAGTTATTCATTAACTTCTTATCGTTGTCCCTGATTCATAATCATGCATATGGGCATCTTACCCTGTGGCATCTTACCACATTATAAACATCGCATGGCCTCTTACCATGTGGGGCATCTTACCCCGTGGCATCTTACCACAAATAACATCGTATGGCCTCTTACCATATGGGGCATCTTACCCCGTGGCATCTTACCACAGATAACATCGTATGGCCTCTTACCATATGGGGCATCTTACCCCGTGGCATCTTACCACAAATAACATCGTATGGCCTCTTACCATATGGGGCATCTTACCCCGTGGCATCTTACCACAAATAACATCATAGACATCTTATAAACATCGTAAACATCTTATAAACATCATCATTTCATCATGTATACTCATGCAATAAAAGCATAGTCGTAGTGCAAAGATGTGTTTTACCGTCCGATGCCCGTACGTCTCTTACGTACCTTTTCAAAAGGAGGAGGAGTCAACAGACTTATCTCATTGATTGTGCTGGTACCTGGGATGGCTCTACACAACCACATAATACAATATTAGGCACCGATAGAATCGAAATCAACTTAAAAAAAGAACATAAAATTTTATAACACATGAACAGTGACTACCGATCGATCGGTCTCTCTTACCGATCGATCGCGAACTGTTCATCATTTTCTTCTTTTAGCTATGGCATTTGCCGATCGATCGGTGTTCATCACCGATCGATCGGTCGTTCCCATTCATGCGAGATTTTCCAGAAATCTCGAACACCTCAATTCATACCCTTTAAACTACTTCATAACATACATACAATGCCTAAACAAGCATATCAATAGCTTCACCATACTTCCATGCATGTATTAAAATTAAAGGTTCACTCATAACTTAAACCGACATGCATTAAAACTACCCCTTTTTATCAATACTTGATCAACTTTTTCTGAAAAACAGGGCATAATTATACAGCCCAGAATTCTTGAACATACATCTTAATAGCAACGAAACTACCACACAGCCCATAGTTCATGCTTAAACAAATATGCTGGCATATTCACCAAACTTCCATGTATGTATTCACGTCAAAGGTTTACCCATAACCTAAGTTAGCATGCTTCAAATCTTCATAACAAAAGCCCTACCCAACATACAAACAGGGCACTTCCTTGCCCAGATTTTCGAGGAGCCCTTTTTACAACCGAAATCTAACACATAAGGCATGTAAGCTACTTAACAAAACATGCTAGGGACATCATAAACATTACCTACAAGTGTTCATAACAAGGTTTCAACAAACCTAACACTAGCATGCCAAAACTGCTATGAAGAACATACATGTATAAAACGAAAAAGCTGGTGAACCAGTGTGATTCCTCACCACTTTTGCTCTTCGATTTTTGTCAAGAAAAGACAAAGAATTTCCGATCACTTTCTTCCTAATAGCAGTCCATATTTCAGACGAAATGAAGGGAGGAAGAAGGAAGTTTTTGGAAGAGACCAAAGTGAAAATATCTAAGTGCCAACCTGCCTACTTGGTCAATCATTTTCCAGAAAACAGGGGAGGGGGGCGTGGGTTGCATGCAAGTGGGGGTAGGGTGGTTGCATGTAGGGTGGTTTTGTGGTGTTTAATTGTGTCCCGGTATTTCATACGATGTATAAAAATATCTCCCCTTGATATTTTATAATTTTACTACATCAATACAACAATTAAAAACACCTAACATGCCCTCTAAACCATATCATCATATCATAATTATAACCCCCAATTAAAGTACCACAACCCTCTTAAACACATCGTAAATCATCATCGTAGCACATAATCATATAACATTTCGGGGGTATTACATTACTCCCCTACTTATAAGATTTCGTCCTCGAAATCCACATGCATCATCATAACGGAACTAAACATAAAAACATACCAGAGAATAGTTCCGGATAGTGCTGCACCATATGCCGTTCCGTCTCCCACGTAGCCTCCTCGACACCCCGACGATCCCACTGAACTTTGACCATCGGTATAACTTTGCTCCGTAGTCTGCGATCCTCTCGATCCAGAATTCTGATTGGTCGTTCTACGTAGGACACATCTGAGTCTAACTGAACTTCTGTAGGCTGTAAGACATGAGACGGGTCTGGCTCATACTTCCGTAACATAGAGACATGGAAAACATCGTGTATGCCAGACAAGGATGGCGGTAGAGCCAAACGATATGCCAAAGTACCGATACGCTGTAAAACTTCATATGGCCCAACATACCTCGGAGATAACTTCCCCCGCATACCAAACCAAACCACATCCCTGAAGGGCGAGATCTTTAAGAAGACCCTGTCTCCTAACTGGAATTCCAGCGGTCATCGCCGCTTATTTGCATAGGCTGTCTGCCTATCCTGGGCCGCTTTCATCTTTTGGCGTATCAACTTTATCTTACCTTCCATATCTTTGATCACATCCGGTCCTCCGACCGCTTTGCTAATCGAGTCCTCCCAATACATCGGTGATCTACATCGTCGTCCATACAGAGCTTCAAAAGGAGCCATTTGAATGCTCACCTGATAACTGTTATTATAGGAGAACTCCACCAGCGGCACTGAATCCTGCCACGGAGTATCAAACTCCAAAATACATGCCCTCAACATGTCCTCGAGCATCTGAATGGTACGCTCTGTTTGGCCGTCTGTCTGTGGGTGATAGGCCGTACTCAGTCTCACCTCTGTGCCCAAAGCTGTCTGGAGACCTCCCAGAAATGTGAAGTGAACCTCGGGTCCCTGTCAGACACTATCGAGACTGGAATACCATGCAATCTCACCACATCCCGTATATACATCTGGGCCATCTTCAAGTATGTATATGACATACTGTAAGGGATGAAATGAGCCGTCTTCGTCAGCCTATCCACGATCACCCAGATCGCATCAAATCCTGAGGCCGTCCTCGGTAAGTGGGTCACGAAGTCCATAGATATATGCTCCCACTTCCATTCAGGCACCTCTAAGCTCTTCAGTTCGCCACCAGGCCTCTGCCTCTCTGCCTTTACCTGTTGGCAGATCAAACATCTTTTAACAAAAGTGATCACCTCACGCTTCATGCGTCTCCACCAGAATTGATCGCATAGATCTTTGTACATCTTCTTTGTTGGGATATGCCCTAAGACAAATCATTAGATGATTGTTTTGACATACAATGTTTATGATTTTATGAATGGCAATTCATTATTATATATTATTATTTTAACTGTGCAATGTGAATTAATATATATGTTAATGTCCTTAGAATAATATTGTATTATTCTTAAAGATGTCCCTAGTCAAGTATTATCATGAATATGGATAATGATAATTCGTAGAGACTAGTATGTGTTGATTGATGAATTGTTCATTGATATGAGATATCAAATCAACACATGGGTACATGTTAGAGAACGATGTACTGGACAGACCCACCATGAGAATGCAACATGGATAGTTATATGATCGTCATATGCAATTCTCATTGATAATAATGTATGTCATCCTTACGACTTGTGATCATCAGAGATCCCAACATAAGGAGTTATGTATCTTGATATCGTCAAACGTTACCCGTAACAGGGTATATAAAGGCGACTATTGGATACACTACGAATTATGTAGAGGGATGTTGACTGATCGAGATAGGATTTGTCCCTCCTATATAACAGGAGATGTGTTTGGCCCTTGATCAAGTGAGAACTAAAATGCATGGCCATGCTCGAATGAGTCGATATGAGATATCGAGCTTATTCGTTTATTCTAGTTCTACTTGGGGATCAAGAAATAGAGATTGAATATACGAGTATGACTATTCCATGACTCGTGTTCAATCTAAACACAAAGGACAAAGGGATTAAGTTACATGGTTAATATTATCACAAGTTCTAAAGGTTATGTCGAGTCATTGACATTCTTGTAATTTGGGTAGCCTCGATGTGTTGCTAGACACCGCTCCTTGCTTGTAACGTAAAATGAGATTTTATGTCACTGCCAACATTACAAGATCATATCGGGTCGCACAAAAGATTAAATCGATAAAGGGAAATTAAATTCATTGGATGAATTAATTAATTAAGAAGAGTCTTAATAATTATGAGGATTTAATTAAATCATGGGTTTGAGCCCATGAGGCTTTGTGAAAGCCTTTAATTAAATTGTTTATAATCATAACAAGGTGATTAATTAGATTAACTCATTCCTTGATATCACAATCATCAAAACCTATAAGCTCTCAAGCCTAAACCTCACGGCCGCCGCCTCCTTCCTCCTTCATCTTCACGGCCGATGTGAATAGTGATCGGAACGGCTGCCGTTTAAACATTTTTGAATCGCGGGGTTGGTTTTGGTTCAAGAATAAGTCTAGCAACTTGTTCTTGAACGTCCCTTGTTCGTTTAATCGTGTGGATACCGTTGAGGCAAGACCTTGGAGGTGTTTCTCGTGACTCGGGATCGTTGGACGTAGTGCACCGTGGAATCTGCTCAAACACGCTACAAGGGTGAGACCTTCGTATTCCTTTATCCGATATGAAATCCTATGTATAGATCCATTGTTCTAGTAATCCAAAATTTTTATTCCGCTGCGTTGTATGCTCTAAGGATTACTTACATTCTTTCCCCCTGGGTGGATACTGAACCGACTACTATGAGCTCGCTCCAATATTCCTCTACGCAGCTCTGGTGTATCTGGGACTACCCATCGGTTGCCCAGTCTCAAAGAATCATCCTCAGCCACTCTGAACTTGGATGGCTGACCTGAAGTACCAATGATGTCCATCTCTGAACCTCACCATCCGAATTCTGGGCCTTCCTGATTGCCTCAAATATATCTGGCTCCGCCAATAAGGTCGACACTCGCACAGGCGACGTGTCTACATCGAAATCATAGCCCAGATGGCAATAAGAAGTCATCAAGGCCGACAAACACATAACATCCTCTGCAGTACTCTTCACCTTCCGACTTAAGGCGTCTGCTATCAAGTTTGCTTTACCTGGATGGTACTCAATTTCACAATCATAGTCTTTGAGCAAATCCATCCACCTTCTTTGCCTCATATTCAACTCTGCCTGAGTGAATAAGAACTTCAGGCTCTTATGGTCCGTATATATAGTGAAAGACGTGCCATACAAGTAATGCCTCCAAATCTTCAAGGCAAATATGATGGCCGCCAGTTCCAAATCATGCACTGGATACCTAGCCTCGTGTGGCTTCAGCTGCCTCGATGCATAAGCCACCACATGCTTATCTTGCATCAACACACAGCCCAAACCCTGCAGTGACGCATCCGTATACAAGGCAAATCTCCTATTCTCAGACGGAATTACCAACACAGGCGCTGTAGTCAAGCAACGCTTCAGTTCTTGAAAACTTTCCTCACAAGCCTCAGACCAAAAGAAGGGGACTCCTTTCCGAGTTAGCTGTGTCAGGGGTTTGGCAATCTTCGAGAAACCTTCGACGAAACGTCGGTAATAACCTGCCAAACCGAGGAAACTCCGTATCTCCGGTACAGAAGTGGGTGCAGTCCACTCTAACACAGCTTCAATCTTCCTGGGATCCACAGATATCCCATGGCTAGATATGACATGGCCCAAGAATACCACGCTGTCCAACCAGAACTCGCACTTGCTAAGCTTTGCATATAACTGATGATCCCTAAGGATCTGAAGCACTGTCCTCAAGTGTCTTACATGCTCTTCTTCAGTCCGAGAGTAAATAAGTATGTCGTCAATGAAGACTATGACGAACTGATCCAAATATGGCTGGAACACCCTGTTCATCAAACTCATGAAGACAGCTGGGGCATTCGTCACCCCAAAAGGCATGACCAGGAATTCATAGTGCCCATATCTAGTCCTGAAAGCCGTCTTCTGAACATCATCTTCCCTTACTCGAATCTGATGGTACCCCGACCTCAAATCGATCTTACTGTAGAGCCTCGTACCCTGCAACTGATCGAACAAGTCATCGATCCTCGGAAGTGGATACTTGTTCTTTACTGTAGCTTTGTTCAGTTGTCTGTAGTCAATGCATAGACGTATGTAGCCCTTGTCAAGGAGCTCTTGCAACTGAATCTTTAACTCCCTTAACTCTGCTGGTGCCATCCTATATGGGGCACGAGAAATTGCGGACGTCCCGGGTAGCAACTCAATCCCAAACTTGACCTCTCTCGTCGGTGGGAATCCGGGAATTTCCTGTGGAAAGACATCAGCAAACTCTGCCACTACAGGCACATCCTCAACCTTTGACTCCTTCCTCTTTTCCGTCATATCAATAGCATAGATAAGATATCCTGTATGACCTCGTTCCAATAATTGTGCCATCTTGACAGCAGATATCAACGAAATCTTTGGGCGAGAACCATCCCCAAAGAATGTCCACTGGACTCCCATATCAGACCTGAATCGGACAGTCCTCTGCCTACAGTCTACCACTGCCTGATACTTGTTCAGAACATCGATGCCCACAATGCAATCAAAGTCTGTCATTCCCAGCACAATCAAATCTGATCTTAACTCATTATCCTCAAAATAAATGAGGCCATCATAGACAATCTGATCCGTTGTCAAACTTCTTCCCGCGGGGGTCGAGACCATAAGAGGCATGGGCGACGGAGAAGTGCATATGTGGTGCCTTTCAACAAAACTCGTCGACACAAAAGAGTGTGACGCACCTGTGTCTATCAATATAAGAGCAGGGTTAGTAAATAAAAGACACGTACCCGCTATCACCTCCTCCGGAGCTGCTGTAGCCTGCTCCCTCGTCAAAGCATACACCTGTCCCTGAGGTGGCCCCGTGGGCTGACCTCCATACTGCCTCGGTGCGAAAGGTGGTCTGTGCTGTGCCGCTCTGTTCGCAGGCCTCCCCGCAGAGTTCTGCTGTCTTCCCCTGTTGGGACACTGCCGAGCAAAGTGGCCTATATCGCCACAGACATAGCATCCTACGCAATCCTTTGCCAAATGTGGTTGTCCACAAAGAGTGCACTGAACTCTTCCAGATCTGTCTCCCTGAGGCTGTCCTCTCCCAGATGGAGAATCATTCCTACGGTCCCCTTTCCAACGATTCTCGGGCCTCTTGCCACTGAATCTCGACGCTGAAGTGTTACCCCTAGGCTTAAACTGATCACCCCTGTGCTTCAAATGGTCAGAAGTGGATTTCTGAGGGGGTGCTGGAGGTGGCACGGCATCAGGATATGCACCAACTCCCAGTTCAGCTAGTTCAGCTCGTGAAAGCGCATCGTCAAAACAGGCAGGGCCATAGGTAATTACCCTGTCATACAGTTCCGGCCTCAAGCCCTTCATGAAGTTCCTCATCTTCGCTTGAGTGCTTGCAGCAATATGGGGCACATATCACAGTAAGGAACAGTAATGTAGAGCATAGTCAGATACAGGCATGGTACCTTGCCTTAAATTGGTAAACTCATCCTCCTTGGCCTGTCTTGCAGCGGCTGAGAAGTAGCGGGTCAGAAACCGCGTTCGGAACATCTTCCAATTTACTTCTTGCCCCAGAGCCTCTTTCTCAATCACTGTGGTCTTCCACCACATCAGTGCCTTCTTGGCCAGCTGAAATTCTGCTAATCTGATCCAGGCCGTCTTTGCACAAGGCGCTGCCACAAATATCTGTTCAATCCTCTCCAACCATTCCTCAGCTTTTTCCCCTGATTCAGTTCCTTCGAACATCGGGGGTCAGTACATCATAAATTGAGCCAAGCTCAACTCCCCAGGTAGCAACTGTTCAGAGGGTTCTTCGCCCAAGGCTGGTGGTGGCGGTGGTTTCGTACGCCCAGCACTTGCATTTACACTAATGTCGTCACCCACTTCTATATTTGCTGCCATGCTGCAACACAAGGGTTAATAACAACACCAAAAGCAGTTCATAAAGCACATCGTTAGATAATTAAACATGTTAGCATAACATGGAAACTTTATATGCAACATACATATAAAACATGTTCAAAAGTAAGCACCTAGCCAACTTATTGCTAAGGCTACCCTTCACTCATTCCCGAGTTATCTAACCACTCCTCTGATACCACTAATGTAGGGTCTTCCCACCTTAACAATGATTAATAGACATAAGAAGGACTAATCATGCATTAATAACATCTTAAGGTTCTGGTTGTTACATGAGCTAACAGGATTTCAGGCCAAAATAAAAGACTTCAAAAATAATTCATTACATTCCCAAAAGAATGTTAATATTTAGATTTATACTACTCCTAGAGTAGATACTAATCGTGACTTGAATCCTATACATTCCTGTGTTCCTCGTAGCTCACGGCCTCAACCCGACCCTTAGTCCTTTAGCCCAAAAGCGTACCTACAGGGACAACACATCATAAGCATATACAATCTTACTTAACATCATAAAACATCATAGTAAATGCATGAAATATTGGTTAAGTAAATATGCTGGTTATTCATTAACTTCTTATCGTTGTCCCTGATTCATAATCATGCATATGGGCATCTTACCCCGTGGCATCTTACCACATTATAAACATCGCATGGCCTCTTACCATGTGGGGCATCTTACCCCATGGCATCTTACCACAAATAACATCGTATGGCCTCTTACCATATGGGGCATCTTACCCCGTGGCATCTTACCACAGATAACATCGTATGACCTCTTACCATATGGGGCATCTTACCCCGTGGCATCTTACCCCGTGGCATCTTACCACAAATAACATCGTATGGCCTCTTACCATATGGGGCATCTTACCCCGTGGCATCTTACCACAAATAACATCATAGACATCTTATAAACATCGTAAACATCTTATAAACATCATCATTTCATCATGTATACTCATGCAATAAAAGCATAGTCGTAGTGCAAAGATGTGTTTTACCGTCCGATGCCCGTACGTCTCTTACGTACCTTTTCAAAAGGAGGAGGAGTCAACAGACTTATCTCCTTGATTGTGCTGGTACCTGGGATGGCTCTACACAACCACATAATACAATATTAGGCACCGATACGAGAATCGAAATCAACTTAAAAAAAGAACATAAAATTTTATAACACATGAACAGTAACTACCGATCGATCGGTCTCTCTTACCGATTGATCGCGAACTGTTCATCATTTTCTTCTTTTAGCTACGGCATTTGCCGATCGATCGGTGTTCATCACCGATCGATCGGTCGTTCCCATTCATGCGAGATTTTCCAGAAATCTCGAACACCTCAATTCACACCCTTCAAACTACTTCATAACATACATACAATGCCTAAACAAGCATATCAATAGCTTCACCATACTTCCTTGCATGTATTAAAATTAAAGGTTCACTCATAACTTAAACCGACATGCATTAAAACTACCCCTTTTTATCAATACTCGATCAACTTTTTTGAAAAACAGGGCATAATTATACAGCCCAGAATTCTTGAACATACATCTTAATAGCAACGAAACTACCACATAGCCCATAGTTCATGCTTAAACAAATATGCTGGCATATTCACCAAACTTCCATGTTGTGATGACCTGAGATTAGGGATGTTAATCCCGGAGTGTTAATAACCTCTAAAGTTGTTTTACGTGGCGATTTGGAGTTTAATCGAAGTGTCGGGCCTTCTGGGCTCATTTATTTGGGCAGTTGGGATCGTTGGATCCCGAGGTTGAGATCGTATTCTCATTTCGGTGAAAACCTGTGAGTTGGGTTTTTAGTGTGACTCAAAATCTCGGGTGCTTTGTGTGGGCACCGGTAGGGGGATTTTGAGTTAGAGAGAGAATTTTTGAAAACAGATGATTTTTAATGATCATGATGTATTTGTGGGGCTATTAGTATTTCGGGGTATTTTTGCTATAAATACCAGTTGAACCCGAGATTTTAATTATCGGAACCATTTCAGCACCTTATTTCTCTCTCCTTCCCGCGTACGCCCTTCCCGTCGCCCAGACCCACGCAGCTTCAAATGCTTCGCCCGCCGCCGTTCGGCGCGTCCGACCCGCCGCCAGCTTCATCTCGTCCGGGCGCTCCTTTCTACACCAACAATTCGAAGTTTGGTCGTGATTTGAGTTCGGATTTTACAGGAAAGCGCCGATCCCCAATTTTCTAGGGTTCTTCGATTTTCGTCCGATTTCCTTCCGATCTTCGTATGGGTAACCTTCCTTACCCCTTTTTCGTCCCTCCCATGTTATTCCCTGCTATATTTGGTGGTATTGTGTTCGAATTTGAGGATTTGCGTTCGAAATTGTGGATTTTGGTTCGAATTTCATGCTGGTTGAGGGATTTGAGTTCGAATTTGGGGGTTTTTGGCTTGGGGATGATGATTCTTGTTGTTAATTGATTAATTCATGTTTAGATGAATTATGGTGATTATTTGAGTTCGATTTTGTGTTGTGAAGGTTCGAAAATTTGTGGGGAGTTCTTGAGCAATTTTCGATAATGATTAATTGTCGTGTGTTGACAATATTTTTGAGGGTTATGGGTGTGCTTGAGCATGGGTTGCATGTTCGTAATTAATTGTGAATTAATTTATCGTGTTAACACATCGTTCCTCGGAGCATGGAACTCGAGCAAGGTTTGGCTCGGACTTCGGAAATTTGAGGTACGTGCGACGTACGAGCATTACCTTATATAAGAGCATTTGTGAAATGCATAATGTGTTTTAATTGCATTAGATGGTTGTGGGTATATATATATATATGTGTGTCGATATGACTATGGAACGACCTAGTCTTGATATCGCTGCCACAAGTGTGCGTAGTACTAGAGTAGTATGACCTTATAAGAGGTATGGGTACTGGGTTTATATGACTATTGTGAGACATGTGAGATGTCTAAGTATAAATGAGAATTTGTAAAATAAAGGGTACGGCATTTGAGATGCCTGAGAATGATCGTGGGATCATGTATTCGTTATGAGACATGTGAGATGTCTAAGTATAATGGAGAATTTGTAAAATAAATGCTAGGCATTTGAGCTATCTGTGATTGGTAGCAAAGTTGAAAATCAGTATTAGATATCGAGATATCTATGTTTGCATGTATAATGAATTTGGAATCATTAATTATTGATACTTGAGAATCAGGCATGCTATGAGTTAAATCAATGTGTTGATTTACTGATTTATGAGATTTGATGAGTTTGATGATTGTGAGAACAGGGGCAGTACACGGAATCCCGGATGAGGATGTTGCCATCCAGGGAGTATCATTTAAAAATTCATTAATATTTACTTGTGTTGTAAATTATGAATTTCATCATTGTGATTATGAGATTTTGTGTATTGGTATGCTCACCCCGTTGGGGGCTGTCTCTGTTGGGGCAGGTGAACAGGTGCATTGATGGCTGTGGAGCTGAGCTCGAGCTGTTGATTGGATGTACTCACGGGATCGTGGTACCAGGGCTTGATGGAGCACGGTATCGTATAGAGTACTTATATACACCCGAGGTTTATATACATATTCATGATGCTCGCATGTGAGCACGATTATACTTGTATATGGATTGTATATGAAGGCATGAGCCTTTCTCTCTTTCATTTTGTGTCGCATGCAATTAAGAGTAGAATTGCTAATGATATGAGAGTCATGGGTGTATTATGGGGGTGTTGAAACCCATTTATGTCGTCTTATGTGTGGTGTCTTCCCTGGCTGGGAATTTACTTTGTGTTCTGCATTTTGTTGAGTATTGTGTATTCCCTGGCCGGGAATTATATTATGTGTTGTGCTTTCATTTCGGGATAGCTCTATTTATGGGGAGACTCTGCCCAAATTTTTATAAAAGTCCACAATGTAAAAAGTGGCACCAAGGGGATGGTAAAGGGCGAGCATATGAGTCTAATTGTGGGTAGAGATGATCTTAATGTTGAATATTAAAGAAATTTTGTAATTGCCATTCAATGGTAAAGTATCATCTGAGCTTCCCGATTGACTTTTTATTGAAAGCATGTGCCACACATAGTGGTTAGTACACTAATCAAAGGTTAAGGGCTTGGGGTTAAGGGCTTGGGGTCCTTACACATGTATGTATTCACGTCAAAGGTTTACCCATAACCTAAGTTAGCATGCTTCAAATCTTCATAACAAAAGCCCTACCCAACATACTAACAGGGCACTTCCTTGCCCAGATTTTCGAGGAGCCCTTTTTACAACCGAAAATCTAACACATAAGGCATGTAAGCTACTTAACAAAACATGCTAGGGACATCATAAACATTACCTATAAGTGTTCATAACAAGGTTTCAACAAACCTAACACTAGCATGCCAAAACTGCTATGAAGAACATACATGTATAAAACGAAAAAGCTGGTGAACCAGCGTGATTCCTCACCACTTTTGCTCTTCGATTTTTGTCAAGAAAAGACAAGGAATTTCCGATCACTTTCTTCCTAATAGCAGTCCATATTTCAGACGAAATGAAGGGAGGAAGAAGGAAGTTTTTGGAAGAGACCAAAGTGAAAATATCTAAGTGCCAACATGCCTACTTGGTCAATCATTTTCCAGAAAACAGGGGAGGGGGCGTGGGTTGCATGCAAGTGGGGGTAGGGTGGTTGCATGTAGGGTGGTTTTGTGGTGTTTAATTGTGTCCCGGTATTTCATACGATGTATAAAAATATCTCCCCTTGATATTTTATAATTTTACTACATCAATACAACAATTAAAAACACCTAACATGCCCTCTAAACCATATCATCTTATCATAATTATAACCCCCAATTAAAGTACCACAACCCCCTTAAACACATCGTAAATCATCATCGTAGCACATAATCATATAACATTTCGGGGGTATTACAGAGAGAGAGAAGCGAAATGACAAATGATTGAACACCGAGTCCACTTGGTATATACAATACCAAGATTCCAAAAATCGGAGTCTCAAATACTAGCACCATAACTCATTAAAAATCACGCGTGTTCAATAATTATCTCCCACTCACTCAATTACGTCACCAACCTCAATCCAATGCTCCCCAGGCTCCAAATCCCAATACTAACACGATTCCAAGGTTTAACACCTCAATGAGAATAAATCTCAACCCTTGGATCCAACCACCCTTGAAGGGTCTTCCTACCTTAACATAATACAATAACGTATTATGGACTAAACATGCATTCATAACATCTTAGGGTACCGGTTGTAGCTTTGAGCTAATAAGATTACAGGCCAAAAATAAAATTTCAAAACTTAATAATTACATTCTCGGTAATGAATGTTAAAGCTATAGAATTACACTACTCCTAGAGTAGAGACTATCAAAATCTTGTATCCTATGTTCTTTCATGCTTCTTTTAGCTCACTGCATCAACCCGACCCTTAGCCCTTCAGTCCAAAAGTGTACCTACAGGAACAACCCAGCATGAGCATGTACATCATTATTTAGCATCATAAGGTAATGGCATATAAATAAATGCATGGAAATAATCGTAACATATACTTCCTGGTTAATCGTATTAACCCACTTTGGTTGTCCCTGTTTCATAGTCATGCATATAATCATTAGTTCTTGACATAAATGATTAAAATCATACATCACATATATGCTCATAATCAACAACGTTATTGAGAAATGGGGATGTTTCTGGCCTTGTTATGTCCGCGGAACAATTGACCCCCTCGCTTCGACATATAGCGGTACTATGATTACCCCTCGCTACACCTTGATAGCGGATGTAATCTCCTCGCTAGCTATGTCAGCGGTAAGTACCTTCCTCGCTTCCCATAACAACTACCAGAACACTCAACCATTCTCAATAACATAATTAAACATACATCATCATCATCATCATATCATAAAAAACATCATCTTATAAACATCATCATCTTATTATAAATGTCCTCATTAACATCATATCATCTTTGCTCATCATAATTATCATCATCATAACTTACTTATCATGATCATCATCATGAACATCATATCATCTTCACTCATCATAAACATCATCATCATAAACTTACTTATCATAATCATCATCATAAACATCATATATACTTATGTAATCATGGCATAGTCTTAATGTAGGAGTGTGTTACCGTCCGATGCCCGTACGCTTCTTACGTACCTTAATTCCCAAAAGTGGAGAAGTTGGAGAACTTTATCTCCTTGATGTTGTTGGTACCTGGGATGGTTCTACACAACCATACAAATCAATATTAGAAGCTAAATAATAGCCAAATACCAAAAATTCATAAAAAAACATCATTTTCAAATTTTTAAACAGCGGCGATCGATCGCTTAAAATGTGGCGATCGATCGCCTGACTGTTTTCTTCGCGGCGATCGATCGCTTCATTTGAGGCGATCGATCGCCTGCTGTGTAAATCGCTACTGGCCTTTGGCGATTGATCTCCTCATATATGGCGATCGATCGCCACCTGCTGGTGCGCGATTTTTCACCATTTTTGAGCATTTTTCAAGCTCTACTTCATACCCTTCAAACCCAAACTTTCCAACAACATAAACATCATCATAACTCACTAAAACCCACATAAAACAGTTCAAAAATCTTACCCCAACCACATACAACATATACCCAAAACAAATCCACATAAAAACACAAAAAGCTAACCCATTTCAAAACTAAACATCATAAAAACTTTAGGAAGGGTTCCATACCTCTTAAGGACTCCAAATCCTACAATAAATCTCACAAACAAAGGTTTTGTGAAGATTTCTCCTTCCACTCTTGCCAAGTTTCGAAAATGGGAAAGGTTTTAGGGTTGGGAAGTGATTTTGGGGATTTTAAGAGTGATTGGTAAAGTGAAGGGAAAAAGGGGTATAATGGGGGTGTATGGGTTATTAATTAATTGCACCCCAATAATTAACATGATGTATAAAATACCCCAACATGGTATTTAAAAAGCATTTTTACAAAAATGCACCAAACTTCATTAAATCCATACTTTCCTCATAATTAACAACCAATAAAATAAAATCATTTTAACACCTCATTTCCCAACATGCATAACAAGTACCCTGAAATGCAACCCCCAGGTCACGTTCATCAAGTGACTAAGCATTTCAACATGATAATTAATTTCCAATACATAAATCAATTACCATAATTAATCAAATAAACATCATTAATGCCCAAATTGCATATAATTAATTTCGGGGCATCACAATACTCCCCTACTTATAAGATTTCGTCCTCGAAATCGCATGCACTTACCCAAAATGAAACTAAACATAAATCATACCAGAAAATAGTTCCGGGTAATGCTGCACCATATGCCGTTCCGTCTCCCACGTAGCCTCATCGACACCCCGACGATCCCACTGAACTTTGACCATTGGTATAACCTTGCTTCGTAATCTGCGATCCTCTCGATCCAGAATTCTGACTGGTCGTTCTACGTAGGATACATCTGAGTCCAACTGCACTTCAATAGGCTGTAATACATGAGACCGATCTGGCCCATACTTCCGTAACATAGAGACATGAAAGACATCATGAATACCAGATAAAGACGGCGGTAGAGCCAAACGGTAGGCCAATGTACCGATACGCTGCAATAGTTCATACGGCCCAACATACCTTGGAGATAACTTCCCCCTCATACCAAAACGAACCACACCCCTGAAGGGTGAGATTTTCAAAAAGACCTTGTCTCCCTCTTGGAATTCTAGCGGTCGTCGTCGCTTATTGGCATAGACTGCTTGCCTATCCTGGGCTGCTTTCATCTTTTGGCGTATCAACTTAATCTTTTCTTCCATATCCTTTATCATATCCAGTCCTCCGACCGCTTTACTAGTCAAGTCCTCCCAATACAGCGGTGACCAACATCGTCGTCCGTAAAGAGCTTCAAAAGGAGCCATTTGAATGCTCGCCTGATAGCTGTTATTATACGAGAACTCCACTAGGGGTAATGAATCTTGCCACGGAGTATCAAACTCCAATACACATGCCCTCAGCATATCTTCGAGCGTCTGTATAGTACGCTCCGTCTGGCCATCTGTCTGAGGGTGATAAGCTGTACTCAGTCTCACCTCTGTGCCCAAAGCTGTCTGGAGACCCTCCCAGAAATGTGAAGTAAACCTTGGGTCTCTGTCAGACACAATCGAGACTGGAACCCCATGCAACCTAACTACATCCCGTACATATAATTGGGCCATCTTTAGATATGTGAAAGTCATACAGTAAGGGGTGAAATGAGCTACCTTCGTCAGCCTATCCACGATCACCCAGATCGCATCAAATCCAGAGGCCGTCCTCGGCAAGTGGGTCACGAAGTCCATAGATATGTGCTCCCACTTCCATTCAGGTACCTCTAAGCTCTTCAGCTCGCCACCAGGCCTCTGCCTTTCTGCCTTTACCTGCTGGCAGATCAAACATCTTTTGACAAAGCTATAACATCACGGTTCATGCGTCTCCACCAAAATTGACCACTTAGGTCCTTATACATTTTTCTTCCTCCTAGGTGGATACTGAACCGGCTACCGTGAGCTCGCTCCAATATTCCTCTACGCAACTCCGACGTATCTGGGACTACCCAACGGTTGCCCAGTCTCAAGGAGTCATCCTCAGCCACTCTGAACTTTGATGGCAGACCCTGAAGTACTATTGATGACCATCTCTGAACCTCATCATCCGACCTCTGGGCTTTCCTGATAGCCTCAAATATTTCTGGCTCATCCAATAAGGTCGAAACTCGCACAGGCGATGTGTCCACATCGAAATCATAGCCCAGATGGCAATAAGAAGTCATCATAGCTGATAAACTCATGGCATCCTCAGCAGTACTCTTCACCTTCAGACTTAAGGCGTCTGCTATCAAATTTGCTTTACCAGGATGGTACTCAATCTCACAGTTATAATCCTTGAGTAAATCCATCCATCTTCTTTGCCTCATATTCAGCTCCGCTTGGGTGAATAAGAACTTCAAGCTCTTATGGTCCGTATAGATGGTAAATGAAGTACCATATAGATAATGCCTCCAAATCTTCAAGGCGAAAATGATGGCTGCCAGTTCCAAATCATGAAATGTGTATCTGGTCTAATGAGGCTTCAACTGCCTCGAAGCATAGGTCACCACGTGCTTATCTTGCATCAACACACAGCCCAAACCCTTCAGTGATGCATCTGTGTACAAAGCAAACCTCTTATTCTCAGAAGGAATCACCAATACAGGTGCCGTAGTCAAACGACGCTTCAATTCTTGGAAGCTTTCCTCACAAGCTTCGGACCAATAGAACGGGACTCCTTTCTGAGTCAGCTGTGTCAGGGGTCTGGCAATCTTTGAGAAACCCTGACGAAACGTCGGTAATATCCTGCCAAACCGAGAAAGCTCCGTATCTCAGGTACAGAAGTGGGTGCAGCCCACTCCATCACAGCTTCAATCTTCCTGGGATCCACAGATATCCCACTGCTTGATATAACATGGCCCAAGAACACCACACTGCTCAACCAGAACTCGCACTTGCTAAGCTTTGCTTATAACTGATGATCCCTAAGGATCTGGAGTACTGTTCGCAAGTTCCTTACATGCTCTTCTTCAGTCCGAGAGTAAATGAGTATATCGTCAATGAAAACAATGACGAACTGATCCAAATACGGTTGGAACACCCTGTTCATCAAGCTCATAAAAACAGCTGGGGCATTCGTCACCCCAAAAGGCATGACTAGGAATTCATAGTGCCCATATCTAGTCCTGAAAACTGTCTTCTGAACATCATCTTCTCTTACTCGAATCTGATGATACCCCGACCTCAGATCAATCTTACAGTAGAGCCTCGTACCCTGCAACTGGTCAAACAAATCATCGATCCTCGGAAGCGGATACTTGTTCTTTACTGTGGCTTTGTTCAGTTGTCTGTAATCGATGCACAAACGCATCGAACCATCCTTCTTTTTGACAAATAAAACTGGTGCACCCCAGGGTGATACGCTAGGGCGTATATAGCCCTTGTCAAGAAGCTCTTGTAACTGAATCTTTAACTCCCTTAGCTCCGCTGGTGCCATCCTATATGGGGCACGAGAAATGGCAAACGTCCCCGGTAGTAACTCAATCCCAAACTCAACCTCTCTCGTTGGTGGGAATCCGGGAATCTCCTCCGGAAAAACATCAGCAAATTCCGCCACTATGGGCACATCTTCGACCTTTAAGTCTTCCTTCTTTTCCGTAACATCGATAGCATAGATGAGATATCCTGTATGGCCTCGTTCCAATAACTGTGCCATCTTGACAGCAGATATCAACGGGATCTTTGAACGGGAACCATCCCCATAGAATGTCCACTGGACTCCCAAATCAGACCTGAACCGGACAGTCCTCTGCCTACAGTTCACAACTGCCTGATACCAGTTCAGAACATCAATGCCCACAATGCAGTCAAAGTCTGACATTCTCAGAACAATCAAATCTGATCTTAGCTCGTTACCCTCAAAATAAATGAGGCCGTCATAGACAATCCGATCAGTAATCAAACTTCTTCCAGCGGGTGTCGAGACTACAAGAGGCGTGGGCGACAGAGAAGTGCATACGTGGTTCCTTTCCACAAAACTTGTCGACACAAAAGAGTATGACGCACCCGTGTCTATCAATATAAAAGCAGGGTGCGTAAATAAAAGACACGTACCCGCTATCACTTCCTCCGGAGCTGCTGTAGCCTGCTCCCTTGTCAAAGCATAGACTTTCCCCTGAGGTGGCCCCATAGGCTGACCTCCATACTGCCTCGGTACAAACGGTGGCCTGTGCTGTACTGCTCTGTCCGCAGGCCTCCCCACAGAGTTCTGTTGTCCCTCCCGATTGGGACATTGCCGAGCAAAGTGGCCCTTCTTGCCACAAACATAACAACCGATGCAGTCTTTCGTAGAATGTGGTTGCCCACAAAGAGAGCACCGAACCTTCCAAAATTTGTCTCCCTAAGACTGTTCTCTTCCTGACGGGGCATCATTCCTATGGCTTCCTTTCCAACGATTCTCGGGCCTCTTACCACTGAACCTCGAAGCTGATGTGTTCCCCCTTGGCTTGAACTGATCACCCCTCAGCCTCAAGTTATCAGAAGTAGATCTCTGAGGGGGTGCTAGAGGTGGCACGGCATCTGGATATGCACTAACTCCCAGTTCAGCTAGCTCAGCCTGTGAGAGGGCGTCATCAAAGCAAGCAGGGCCATAAGTGATCACCCTGTCATACAGTTCAGGGCCTCAAGCCTTTCATGAAGTTCCTCATCTTTGCTTGAGTACTTGCGGCGATGTGAGGTACATATCTGAGCAAAGAACAGTAATGAAGAGCATAATCTGACACAGGCATGTTACCTTGCTTGAGGTTGGTAAACTCATCTTCCCTAGCCTGTCGTGCAGCAGCTGAAAAGTAGCGGGTCAGAAAGCGAGTTCTGAACAGCTTCCAAGTTATTTCCTGTCCCTGAGCCTCTTGCTCTATTACTGTGGTCTTCAACCACATCAGCGCCTTCTTGGCAAATTGGAACTCCGCTAGCCTTATCCAGGCTGTCTTAGCACAAAGAGCTGCCACAAATATCTGTTCTATCCTCTCTAACCACTCCTCAGCCTGTTCCCCTGTCTCAGTTCCTTCGAACATCGGGGGTCGGTATGTCAGAAACTGAGCCAAACTTAGCTCCCCAGGTAGTAACTGTTGCTCAGAAGGTTCCTCGCCCAAGGCTGGCGGTGGTAGGGGATTGGTACGCCCATCACTTGCATTCACACTCACCGCGTCTCCTATGCCAATATTTGCTGCCATAGTGCAAGACAAGGGTTAACAACAATACCCAAAATCAGTTCATATAATACATCGTTAGAGAACAAAACATGTTAGTATAACATCATATACTTCATATGCAACACATGCACAAAACATGTTTAAAAGTGAGCACCTAGCTAACTTATTGCTAAGGCTACCCTTCACTCATTCCCGGGTTTTCTAACCACTACTCTGATACCACTAATGTAGGGTCTTCCTACCTTAACATCATACCAATAACGTATTATGGACTAAACATGCATTCATAACATCTTAGGGTACCGGTTGTAGCTTTGAGCTAATAAGATTACAGGCCAAAAATAAAATTTCAAAACTTAATAATTACATTCTCGGTAATGAATGTTAAAGCTATAATTACACTACTCTTAGAGTAGAGACTATCAAAATCATGTATCCTATGTTCATTCATGTTCCTTTTAGCTCACTGCCTCAACCCGGCCCTTAGTCCTTTAGTCCAAAAGTGTACCTACAGGAACAACCCATCATGAGCATGTACATCATTACTTAATATCTTAAGGTAATGACATATAAGCAAATGAATGAAAAATAATCGTAACATATACTTCCTGGTTAATCGTATTAACCCACTTTGGTTGGCCCTGTTTCATAGTCATGCATATAATCATTAGTTCTTGACATAAATGATTAAAATCATACATCACATAAATGCTCATAATCAACAACGTTATTGAGAAATTGGGATGTTTCTGGCCTTGTTATGTCCGCGGAACAATTGGCCCCCTCGCTTCGACATATAGCGGTACTGTGATTACCCCTCGCTACACCTTGATAGCGGATGCAATCTCCTCGCTAGCTATGTCAGCGGTAAGTACCTTCCTCGCTTTCCCATAACAACTACCAGAACACTCAACCATTCTCAATAACATAATTAAACATACATCATCATCATCATAAACATCATCATCTTATAAACATCATCATCTTATCGTAAACGTCCTCATAAACATCATATCATCTTTGCTCATCATAATTATCATCATCATAACTTACTTATCATGATCATCATCATGAACATCATATCATCTTCACTCATCATAAACATCATCATCATAAACTTACTTATCATAATCATCATCATAAACATCATATATACTTATGTAATCATGGCATAGTCTTAATGTAGGAGTGTGTTTTACCGTCCGATGCCCGTACGCTTCTTACGTACCTTAATTCCCAAAAGTGGAGAAGTTGGAGAACTTTATCTCCTTGATGTTGTTGGTACCTGGGATGGTTCTACACAACCATACAAATCAATATTAGAAGCTAAATAATAGCCAAATACCAAAAATTCATCAAAAATCATCATTTTCAAAATTTTAAACAGCGGCGATCGATCGCTTAAAATGTGGCGATCGATCGCCTGACTATTTGCTTCGAGGCGATCGATCGCTTCATTTGAGGCGATCGATCGCTTCATTTGAGGCGATCGATCGCCTGCTGTGTAAATCGCTACTGGCCTTCGGCGATCGATCGCCTCATATATGGCGATCGATCGCCACCTGCTGGTGCGCGATTTTTCACCATTTTTGAGCATTTTTCAAGCTCTACTTCATACCCATCAAACCCAAACTTTCCAACAACATAAACATCATTATAACTCACTAAAACCCACATAAAACAGTTCAAAAATCTTACCCCAACCACATACAACATATACCCAAAACAAATCCATATAAAAACACAAAAAGCTAACCCATTTCAAAACTAAACATCCTAAAAACTTTAGGAAGGGTTCCATACCTCTTAAGGACTCCAAATCCTACAATAAATCTCACAAACAAAGGTTTTGTGAAGATTTCTCCTTCCACTGTTGCCAAGTTTCGAAAATGGGAGAGGTTTTAGGGTTGGGAAGTGATTTTGGGGATTTTAAGAGTGATTGGTAAAGTGAAGGGAAAAAGGGGTATAATGGGGGTGTATGGGTTATTAATTAATTGCACCCCAATAATTAACATGATGTATAAAATACCCCAACATGGTATTTAAAAAGCATTTTTACAAAAATGCACCAAACTTCATTAAATCCATACTTTCCTCATAATTAACAGCCAATACAATAAAATCATGTTAACACCTCATTTCCCAACATGCATAACATGTACCCTGGAATGCAACCCCCAGGTCACGCCTATCAAGTGACTAAGCATTTCAACATGATAATTAATTTCCAATACATAAATCAATTACCATAATTAATCACATAAACATCATTAATGCCCAAATTGCATATAATAAATTTCGGGGCATCACAACCCTGATATCGGTTTAAAATCTTAGTGAATCTCAACACCGTAATTATCTCATAAATACCCAAATTAAAATCCATTAAGGATCATAATCACTTCGGGATTAACACAATAAATTTTCGGATATCACATTTATCCCCCACTAATAAAATTTTGTCCTCAAAATTTGCACACACGTACCTAATGTACTAATGAGGCCACACAATCCAACTCGGATCTGCGACACGATTCTTGAATACATCATTAACGAAACACCAACCGCGAGGATATCGACCTCACACCAAATTCTCAAATGGAGTTATCCTCCAAACCATCACAATCTTTAAAAGATGTTAACATACCTCGCTGTTAACTAACCACAACAGTCAGTCAACCCCCAACTGCTATTTACTTGAATCATTCCTGATTCCAACGTAGATATCATTTTAATGACATCTCTATAACTTGGTCTACGATGCCAAATACACATTGTTACGAAGGAAACCACTAGTATACAATAGTATAACATACTAATCTCAGTTTCCGTTCTCCAATTCCATCTCCATCGAAGGAGTAGTTGCACCACTTGCAACTCAGATCGGGCAACTAAAGGCTACAGATCAACACAAAACGCATATTCATAGATGTCAACATCAGTGTGTTCCAAGGAAACACCATTAAAATACTCCATTAAAAGTCATTAAAAACACCAAGAACAACACCTTAACAATTTTACCAAAAATCCCCAAAACCTAAATCCATTACCATAGACAAGCAAACACCATAAAATTACTACCAATACGAATATAAAAGCGAGGGGAAGAATATTACCCAATTATCTTCGATAAATCTCGCTCCGAAATCGAGCCTCCATCGAATCTTCTCCAAGGTAGAAAAGAGGGAAAGGGAAAGGAGGTGGGGGGAAGGAGAGGGAAACATGTGGGAGAGAGAGAGAAGCAAAATGCCAAATGATTGAACACCGAGTATATATAGTACCAAGATTCCAAAAAACGGAGTCTCAAATACTCGCACCATAACTCATTAAAAATCATGCGTGTTCAATAATTATCTCCCACTCACTCAATTACGTCACCAACCTCAATTCAATGCTCCCCAGGCTCCAAATCGCACTACTAACACGATTCAAAGGTTTAACACCTCAATGAGAATAAATCTCAACCCTTGGATCCAACCACCCTGATATCGGATTAAAATCCTAGGGAATCTCAACACCGTAATTATCTCATAATTACCCCAATTAAAATCCATTAAGGATCATATTCACTTCGGGATTAACACAATAAATTTTCGGATATCACATTTATCCCCCACTAATAAAATTTCGTCCTCAAAATTTGCACACGCGTACCTAATGTACTAATGGGACCACACAATCCAACTCGGATCTGCAACACGATTCATGAATACATCATTAACGAAACACCAACCGCGAGGATATCGACCTCGCACCAAATTCTGGAATGGACTCCCAAACCATCACAATCTTTAAAAGATGTTAACATACCTCGATGTTAACTAACCACAGCAGTCAGTCAACCCCAACTGATATTTACTTGAATCATTCCTGATTCCAACATATATATCATTTTAATGACATCTCTATAACTTGGTCTACGATGCCAAATACACATTGTTACGAAGGAAACCACCAGTATACAATAGTATACCATACTAATCTCTGTTTCCGTTCTCCAATTCCATCTCCATTGAAGGAGTAGTTGCACCACTTGCAACTCAGATCGGGCAACTAAAGGCTACAGATCAACACAAAACGCATATTCATAGATGTCAACATCAGTGTGTTCCAAGGAATCTCATCTTGGTCCAAACACACTATCGAAACTCCACAAAGTCTCAAAATTCCATAGAGAACATGCAAGAAAAAAATTCAATTACATTCTCACAATATGTGTCGACAACGACAAACGAATTCGAATCTTGGTCATCCCTTGTTTACACTTAGAATCAATAATCTAATACAAGGGTAACTATCGAATTAACCAACAACGGGCTTCTTTATCCCATAATACGACAATCTCTTCTTAGGAGAGAGAGTCAACCAAAACCTCACAATTATTCCTCAGAATAAATCGTATATTGAGATGACCAATCTCAAGGTACTACAATCTCTGACCAGAGATCACGAATCCAAGCACACCAACTCGCTACACAACAAGCGTAAAAGTGATGGCAATCATACATGCATACCGATATCTATGCCTGAACGTTAAACACACCACATGCATACACAATGCACTCAGCTTGGGTATCAATAATTCTCGCAAGCCCCATACACGACGGTCAACCACTCAGTTATTTCCACTCAAGAGGGAATAATGATTGACTAACCACGACAAATGGTATGAATTCAATACCGACAAGATGCGTACCGACTCATCGAATCTTTCAAAGATTCCCAATAGGTATATCAATATCTCTTTCCTCATAAGGAAAGCGTCATGCTCCCATGACTCTCCAATCTCGAACCATCGTTTCGACAATCTAGATATATTTATACTGAAATGTATCCCTAAACCAACAAATACACAACTTGTTCAGGATAGTGCACCCATGCCACTATCACCAAACATTCTCAAAGCCGCATACACTACGTATAGTCAACATTCTCGAGCATCTCTCTAGGGACGTCTCCTAGTATGTCTCACAATTAACTCAAAGCAGTTACTAGGTCCATCACCAATAATGCTTACCACGGTCGATTCACAATAAACCGCAACAGATACCTACTGTCTCCACAACAGCATTGTGCCAAACCAAAAAAACAACATACAATACTATCTCCTCAAGATATACAATTGATATAGTAGTGCTACCCCACTAACTATATCCTACAATTTCGGTTACATTTTACCATTGCATCCTCATTGCAAGGATACTCAATTAGACGTAACAATAACTTGTTAACCCTCACGTGGGTACTCCCGACCAAGTTGACCTGAAAGCTCCCTTGAGGTATCTCTCACCTCAACTCAAATTCATTATAGTGACTACACGAGTCCACTATAACCTCTCATCGTATCATCATACGATTCACTACACTTGGTTCCAACAAGCAGTATAGTAGCTACAATAATCTCACTAAATTATCGCAACGATAATTTATCATACCGGGCTAGCAATTCGCAGCCTCCTTAGGTTTATACAAAACCTATTAATGTGTCATACGTTCGACCCCGGTATACAATACCGTATCATTCCCATACTACGACCACCCTTACAATTCACGGATCACATCATGAATTTATTATCGTCGTACAAACAATTAGAGATAGTAGATCGCTATCTAACATTTCTCTAATATCAATATATGACGGACATCCAATGTCCCCAACCGACAACATCTCGATCCTAACTCATTAGGATGTATCTATACATTCACACATGTATCATGTAATCAAATCCATTATACACAACATCGTGATACGTATGTATGTTCCCCGACCACTACATACACCACAAGTCGCTTGGCCATAGCCAACTCAACGAGTATACCCAAAGTACCACTACTCGCAACACATTTACCTCAACACATGATGCAATACACTTACCTTTATGGTACAACCATTTATCCATCGAGCAAACCTGCTCGGCATAATTCTTTCGTGTCAACCTGTGACACACACACTATCTTGCGCCAACCAGTGGCACTCAAATCATTTAATTCAATACATACATCCATATATGCATTTTTCATCGCAACGGCGGTACAAGTCAATCCTTGCCCACCATACCACATCATTGCAAAATATCCTGTCAACCTGTGACGGTACATGTCAATACGTGACATTCAAAATATCATCGTCAACTCATGACGGTACATGTCAACATATGCATTCACAATATCATTGTCACTTGTGACGGTACATGTCAACACACGACATTCACCATATCCTCGTCAACTCGTCACGGTACATGTCAACACACAACATTCACTATATCCTCGTCAACTCGTGACAGTACATGTCAACACACGACATTGACTATATCCTCGTCAACTCGTGACGGTATATGTCAACACATGACATTCACTATATCCTTGTCAACTCGTGACGGTACATGTCAACACACGTCATTCACTATATCCTCGTCAACTCGTGACGGTACATGTCAACACATGACATTCACTATATCCTCGTCAACTCGCGACGATACATGTTAACACACAGCATTCACTATATCCTCTTCAACTCGTGACAGTACATGTCATCACATGACATCCACAATTATTGCTAATACAATAGCATCACATCAATATTCATCGCCCCATGGCGGTACACAATCCACACTCATCGCTCAATGGCAGTACAATCCACCGCTACGTAGACAACGGTATCACACCATTGCTACGTATATAACAACATAATCCATCACTACGTATATAGTTTCATAATCCATCGCTACGTATACAACGGCATAAACCATCGCTACATATATTGTACATAAACCATCGCTACATATACAACGACATAATCCATCGCTACTTATATAATGGCATGAACCATCGCTACGTATACATCGGCATAAACCATCGCTACGTATACAACGGCATAATCATGGACTCAAGAGGTGACTCACATGTATGTAGAACTTTGTTCCTTTTGGACTCAAGAGGTGATTCACATGTATGTAGCACTTTGTTCCTTTCGGACTCAGGAGGTGATTCACATCACATGTAGCACTTTGTTCCTAAACTCATCGCTTCGACGTGACAGTGGCAAAATAATATCCTTCGCTTTGAATTATCAGCGGCTCAATGATATCCCTCGCTTCGGCATATCACGACCCGCGCTACGACATGACACCGACAAATATCCTGATCCAGCGCTCGATAAGACATCGACAAATATTCTGTACATTAGCGGCTCAATAATATCCATCGCTTCGAATTATCAGTGGCTCAATGATATCCCTCACTTTGACATATCGGCAACTCACGCTGTGAGGGCCCGATCCTAATGTGGTGTTTATTAACACATAATGATTAATTTGAGTAAACCACGGAAAATTTGTTTCCATTATTGTAAGGACCCCCGCCCTTAACCCATTATTAGTGTATTAACCATGCAATTAGTGCAGACAATCATATTAACAGGGGAAAGAGACCACATGCAACCATATGACAAAATGCCATCTATAAAATTTCTTGCATGATCCCATTAAATATTCAGTTTTCCCCACCCAAATCCAACTACATAGCATGCACTCTTATAATACACTAACATGTTCTAAATTCATTTACAATTTCCCTAATAATTGCACACAACATATAATGAAAAGAGAAAGGCCATTGCCTTTTTTTTTATACAACTCATATACACATAATAAAGCTCACATAAGAGCACCGAATAAACGTATGTATACATAATGTATAAAATACCATGCTCCCAGCTCTGGTACCTCGATCCTGGAAGTACCTCCAATCTACAGCTCGAGTTCAACTCCAAATCCAACGATGAACCTGTTCACCTGTCTCAACAGAGACAGCCCCCATACGGGGTGAGCATACCAATACCACCAAACCAATATTACAATAACATAATTCATAATTTACAAAAATGTAAATGCTATGAAATATAAAAGAAACTCCCTGGATGGCATCATCCTCTGTCCTTGTTCTCAAATAACCAAAATCATCAAATCCCTAATAGCCAGTTAATCATTACATTGATTAACTAATCCTTTCCAAATTCCAATATCAATAACATTATTTCATTATTCAGTCATTACAGATATTCTAGATATCTAACCAATGGTCCCATTTCCTCGCTTGGTCAATAGCAGCGTCATTCATATCCGATGTTCGCTCCATGACGACAACATCCAAAATATCGCTCGCTCCATAGCGGCACCATACAATTCATATTATCGACCAATTTTATGTAACTGTATTCCATTTCCGTTATCCATCAATTCGACACAATTATATTATATCATGCACCACAATTGCAGTAATATATTAAAGATATGCTCGTACGTCATACATAACTTATAATTCCGTAGTTCGAGTCCAACCTTTCTTGAGTCCCTCGACCCGAAGAATTATGTGCTAACACATAATAATTCACAATCAAATATAAGCATGCAATCACGTGTCCAAGTACGTTCACAACCTCTAAACCTATCGTCACTCCATGACGATTACCGAAATAAAATTCCCCCCTGCTAGCATGCATAATACCCAAAATATTCCATTTTATAAGTTTAAATGATAGCCAAAAACTCAATCGAGAATTTCGTTTTATTAAATTTTGGCTCCAACCAATCCATTTAAAAGTATAGCATTCCCATTGGAATGTGGACATAGTCCCGGAAATGGGCCACTCAAACCTCGATTCCAAAATCCCGACATTTTCCAAAATTTTTGAAAAAAATAACAATCTGCGAGCGGCGATCGATCGCCGATTTCATCGCGATCGATCGCCCCCAACCAGTGGCAAAAAAGCGCCTCTTCGCGATCGATCGCTAATCCTCACGATCGATCGCCAACCCACTCGCAATTGATCGCCGAGAACTCATGATCGATCACCAGCACTGTACATCTCCACCAAAAATCCAGCAGCTCGTCACGATCGATCGGCGCCCCTCGGCGATCGATCGCCACCTGCGATTTTCCGGAAAACTCGAGCTCCCATGGTGTTTTTCACACCCAAACTCAAAACCAACACCCCATACACCTTCAACACCTCAAATACTCCATTTAAAACCAATAGAAACTCCAAAAACTCAACTTTGGATTTTAACCAAAAATCCCCAAATTCCCTAACCAACTCAAAACCCAACCAAACTGTACAATACTACAACCAAATCGAAGACAAGGACGAGAGGAAGATTAATACCTGATTATCTTTGAGAAAACCGGCTCCCGAGCCAAGCTACCAATGATTTTCCTCCAAGGGAAAAAGAGGGGAAATGGGGGAAGGGTTAGGCGTAGAGAGATGGGAGAGAGGGAAGAGATCCGTGCCAAATGACGGAATACCGAGTCTACTTGGTATATATAGTACCACAACTTGAAAATACCAATCCTTCCACAAATACATCATGACTCATTAAAAACCATCTGTTTTCAATAATTACCTCCCAATCTATATTTCCATTACCAGCCCCAGTCTAAAGTACTACGGACCCCAAATCCCACCAAAGACCAAATTCCAAGGTTATCACCACGACGCGAATACAATCTCATCCCTTGGATCCAATGACTCCAAATACCGGATTTAAAATCCCCGGGAGTTCCAAAACCGTAATTAATTCATAATTGCCACAATTAAAATCAGTTATGGATTATTACCACACCGAGATTAACATCATTAATCCCCGGGCATCACAATTATCTTTTCAAAAGGCCCTAATTTTTTTTTGTTTTTAGGTGATATATATATATATATATTGATACTGAAAATATATGATTCCAGTTTCCCAATTCAACATATTGCTCATCACATAAGCAAGTATATAACCAACCAGTAACAAAATACTTAAAATACAGATACTCGGGGCATACCCTGATAATTTAAAATGTATTTAAAAAGTATTCTAGCACTTACTGGGACTCATACTCAACATACCAAAGCCGAACTCAGGTATTCTAAGATGCTTCCTCACGAGCATCCAACATATGTCTACCTGTAACACCTGTCATGCTCGAACAACAAAAGACATGGCAGGATCCACTACGGCGGTCAGAACCCAGTACGAGAAATAAATAGATCATGTCAAGAATGACAAAGTATCATGCAATGCATACCATGTATGAATGCGATGTATGAATCGGTATAAAGAATCGAATCTCAAGATACCTATATCGGAGTCCAAAGGAAGGTATAATCAATCAATATCAGCTTGAGCAGAGGGTGACAACACACACACTTTGCGCTAGGAGAGTCATCATGTGCTGTGCTCGTCATCCCTCGTGTCTAGGTCCGGTAGCAACTCGCGTGACTACAGTCGTTACCTACATTTGTCTGTCATCGCCGTGCCCGTCGTCCCCGACACTCAAAGTAAATCAACTCAGTCATCATCAAGGATATCAAAGAAATGGATAGATCAATATGATATGCCCATGAATTATATATGCATCATATGACATATGCAACTCAATATGCCATGCAATCTCATGTGAAAGTCAACACATATAATGTAATTCACATATCATTCATGTCATATAGTCACATAAGAATCACATAGTGACAATTAAATCATATAAATCATTTAATGACATGTAAAATCATACAATAGCATCATTACACGTCTTCGTCAGACGTCATGATAAAACTCATTTCTACGTACCTCAGACCAAAGCTAATCTATCGAGTACTCCTCGAATCAACCGAGATCTGCTAACCTGGTCATTTACACCTCAATTATATCATCAAAGTTTTCAATTATTTCCAATATCAAGTTTATAATCCAAACATCGACTCTTAGGAAATCTCAAATTTTCATCTTACATGCTCATAGTAATGGGCTCATAAATTTTCCAATACCTAACCAAATTACATGGGTCTAATTTAGGTTGAAAGCTAACTCAAAATGTGACATTTTATATGTTTGACATTTTCCCAAATTCGTTCATTTACCTAAGGCAAATTGGGTCTAAACATTATTTATGCAAAACAGGGGAAATTCTAAATTTCAGGTTGACCACCTTTCGTAGAAACTTCATAAATAATTCATACGACATCCAATGGACCTGATTCTAGTTGGATAATTTAGCTAACTCAAATGTTTACAATACATCTCTTATGAGCTTTAAGCTAATTATTTCATCTTGATGTACATTATTTGAAAAACGCATGAGCCTAAAAACTCGTATGAAATCCTTTTCCAGATTGAGCACCATGTGGTAAAATTAGCACAACTTTTGCATATGAACTCCATATTGAGTGAGGACAATTCCAAATAAAAGCTAAAATCTAATAATAAAACTCTTATTAGAGCCTAAAACTTCAAAGTCGTAGCCATTTATTCCTATAAAATCGAAGAACACGATGCATGAATACTCTCATGCACAGAAATTCCATATTGTACACATTGTGGTAAAAACGACCATACAATTTTCATCTTAAATCCAAATTATCTGATTTTGGTAGACAATTAAACCTAACACAAAATACTACAACTTTTATTATTGGAGTCATCTTAAAATTCGAAGTTTAACCATGCGTAAAACTCAAAATACCAGACTATATGCACTGCCTACTAGCTGAAACAGATTTGACAACAACTTTTTCATGAATAAACAACATGGTTCGACCCTCATACCTAAATACAAGTTAATAAAACTCAAGGATGATGATATACCTTCAGTTATCTTCAAGATTTGAAGCTTTATCAACCACCAAAACCGAACCAATGGTAGAACATCCTTCCCCAATCTGCTGCTACTCAAAGTTTACTTCAATGTTGCTCCAAATTTTAATTTTCTTGGTACATCTTGTTCCTCAAGCTTAGTAGCATTCAAATCCATCTTTGTATGTGACAAGCACTCACAATTTCAAGAGGGGGGGGGGGGGGGGGGGGGGGGGGGGGGTGGAGATGAAATTTTCGATATTTGCTAGAAGAGATAAGGAGTGATTTTCTTTAAGAGAGAGAAGATGTTTGCATGCTTAGGAATTCCCAATCTGAAAAATGGGTGTAGTGGCTTGAGTTGCTATGCAATTTTCATGATTTTTAACTAGTTGATGTATTGTGGAATCCACGTGTCAATACATCACTATCTTCCAAGATTAATGGTCCAAATCATGTATTAAACATGTGTTAAATTAATTAGTGGCATGTGTTCTTCAAGTGCCATGTGATTATGTACATGCACAAGCACTACAAACATGTTGTGATGTCCTGGGATTATTGGTATTAATCCCGGAGGGTTATTAATCTTTAATGGATTTTATTGTGGCAATTAGGAATTAATTGTGTTTATATGATTCTTACGGTGATAATTAATATATGTGTTGGAATTAATTATCTTGGTAAAATGCTTAGTCACATGGTATGGGTGACCTGGGGTGCATTTCGGGATACATGTTGGGATATTGGGTGTTAGAATGGTTTTAATGAAATGGGTTGTGTTTATTTGGTAAAACATGATTTTAATAGGGATTTTGATGCATTGTGGTAAAATGCTTTTAAAATATCATGTTGATGTATTTTATATATCATGCTTGTGTCTTGATACACATTTAAAATCCCATACATGGCAAATGAGCCACTTGCACCTACTTTACATCCCATCACCCCTCTCTATCAATTTTGATGTCCATTCAACCCCATCCATTATCCAAAACCCCCATTTTCGTTTCTGCAACAAGAGAGGAGGGGAAAGCTTTGAAAAAGGGATCTTTTTGTGATTTCTTGCTAAAAACTTGGAGCTCAAATGGTAAGCTTCCACTATGGTAGAGTTTTGTTGAGTTTTGCTTGGGTTGTAGCTTGTTTTTGGGGTTAAAAGGGTGGATCTTGGTCCATTATGTTGTTTATGCTTGGGGGATGTATTTTCATGTTGTTTTGTGGTTTAATGATGTGTTGGATGGTTGATCTTGGTTGTATATGAGTTTAGGTGTTCTTGGAAGCTCATACTTGGAAGTTTCTCGCGTTTACAGGGCTGCTCGATCGATCCGAAAATATTTCGATCGATCGAGCATGACAGAATGTGTTTTGTGGCGTTGGAACAGTGGACCGATCGATCGGGATTTTGACCGATCGATCGGAGGGTGGTTTTCGATCGATCGAAATGAAATTTCGATCGATCGAGATGGCCAGTTTGTTGGTGCCTCTTTTGTTGTTTCTTGACTCTTTTTGGGTGTCTTGCATGCTTCGCCCCGGGTTATTTTAAAAGGTTAATTGTCATGGATTGACAATATTTTTGGGGTATTATACATGCTTAGCCGGGAACTTTTATAATTTGGTAATCGTCATGGATAGACGATATGTTTGGGAGTTTTGAACGTGCTTGGGCACGTGGTTGCATGCTTATGCTTGATTGTGGGTTGTTTATGCGTTTTAGCACATCTTTCTCGAGGCATGGAACTAAAGCAAGGTTTGGCTCGGACTACGGAAACTCAAGGTACGTATGACGTACGAGCATAGCCTATTATAATGTTGCAACTACAAAATGCATGGTATGTGGCATTTGGTTAAATGGATATGGAAATGCATGGCATGTGGTATTTGGTTAAATGGATTATACATTGGGAACCATATGGTGCCGCTATTGAGCGAGCAATGATTTGGGATGCTGTCGCCGTTGAGCGACCATCAGTTATGACACCGCTATTGTTTAGCGTGCGCGGGGTTTAGAATGCCGCTATTGTGGAGCGAGCAATGAAATAGGAACATGGAACCATTCATTTGATATTTGTGACATCTACGGTCTTTTATATAATAATTGTACCATATTGGTTATGGAACTGGCATAATAAAACGGTATTAGTTAATCCATGTGCCGATTAACTGGCTTTGGGAATCTGATGAGTTTGGTTATTTTGAGAACAGGGACAATACAGGGGATCCCGGATGAGGGTGATATCATCCAGGGAGTATCATTTAAATTATGGCATTTACATTCTGTAAATTATGAATTGCAATGTTATGTTATTGGATTGGTGGTATTGGTATGCTCACCCCGTGTGGGGGCTGTCTCTGTTGGGGCAGGTGATACAGGTGTAGCAGCGGCTTTGGAGTTGAGCTCGAGCTGTTGACTAGAGGTACTTCCAGGGTCGAGGTACCAGAGCTGATTGCATAGGCGCTTAGATCCAGAGTTGAGATCGAGTTGCGCTTGGAGGTGTTTCCAGGATTGAAGCACCAATAACGGTATCCGATAGAGTGTTTTATACATGAGATACACGCGTATTTATTGGGTGCTCTTATTTGAGTACATTTTACGTGTATATGGGATGTATAAATGGGCTACGACTCTTCTATTTTCGTTTATGGTTTGCATGCAATTAAATATGGAATTGCTAAATGAAATAAGAGCATGTTAGTGTATTTATGAGGGTGCATGTTATACAAATAATCTTGGTTGGGGAATTCGAATATTATGCGGATTGAATGCAAGAAATTTTCTGGATAGTATATGGTGTTGCACTTGCATATGGTTTTCCCCATGATAGTATGATTATATTGCACTAATGGTATGGCTTAATACACTAATAACGGGTTAAGGGCAGCGGGGGTCCTTACACATGTTCCACTATTTGCTTGACTCATCGTAGTCCGGGACACCTTAATTCAAAGTCTATACTTTTAATTATCCGGGTTTGCTTAATCATCGTTAATCCGGATTAATTAGCAACGGGGCCTTACACATGCTACGATATGACAACGACAAATATATTGATCCAGCGCTCGATAAGACAACGGCAAATATTCTGATCCATCACTGCTCAACGTAAGTGCATCATCGCAATAATCTCAATATACACAAATCAATACAACATCTCACAATTTCTACTATGTTATATTAACGGCTCAATGATATCCCTCGCTTCAACATATCAGCAGCTCGTGCTACGATATGATAGTGGCAAATATCTGATCCATCGCTCGTAAGTCTTTTGAGTGGTTGTGGTTCGACCTCCCGTAGTAGCCCAAAAACGCAATACATTCGTACACACAATAACAATATTAAGCATTTATGTATCGCGATAACAAAGCAATCTCAATGCATGTGTTCATTCACATATACCTGTATCCTTATAATAATAAGGCAACCATACCTGGTCATCACATCATCTGCCGTCACCTGTTGAGGACATATCATTGTCTACCATTCCCTATCATCAGTACATCATGTTTCTCATTCTCTGTTTTTTCCTACAAAATCAGATTTCTTAGCACTTATTACATAAGGTGCAAATCATTTCAATCAATATCATTTCCATTGTATACCATACGATCCTACAACCGCAATGGTTAGAAATAAAACATTTCATTTATGATCTCATATCATAGATGCACATAAGCAAACTAGTCGTGTCACACAACACTAACTACAGGCATGCATAAACTATGTGCTAATCATTTTTATCAACACATCTCTAGGCCCTCAATAGCCCAAAAGAGCAAACCACTGCTCTGATACCACTAAAGTAAGGTCTCGCTACCTTAATCCGCTATTAGTAAATTATCACAATTAATTGTATACTTTTATCACATTTGGGAATTCTTATTCATGCTTCTATATCATTAACATGCCATCTATAAAATTCCTGACATTAATTCTCTTAATGTTCAATTCCCAATACAGCTCAACTAGAATAAGTATAAACCTAATAACACACTAACATGTTCTCAATTCATTATATAATGCCCATTAATTAATTGCATGCAAATCATAACTGAAAGAGAAATCTCAAAAACCTTAGACAACCCATATACACATAAGAATGCTCGTAGGTGAGCATTAAATAAGTAATGTGTATCTATTGTATAAACATATCGCCCAATACCAACATTGGTACCTCAGTCCCGGGAGCATTTTCAATCAACAACTCGAACTCAACTCCAGAGCCAATGTTGTACCTGTTCCAACAGAAACAGCCCCACACGGGGTTAGCATACCAACCACACAATCTCAATAACATCAATCTCACAATTCATAATTCACAGAATCTAAAGCTGTAAATTTAAAAGATACTCCCTATATAGTATCATCATCATATGGGATCTCCCATGTTGTTCCTGTTCTCACAATAGCCAAAACCTTCAAACTCCCAAAATCAGTTAATCATTACATTGATTAACTATTCTCACAATGCAAATTCCATAATCAAATATAGTTAAACCAATACACTAATGATTTACAGAAATCACATAAACCTCAATTAATGATTTCCCATTTTCACCGCATCGTGTCCCATCGCTCGCTCAACAGCAGTGGTATCATAACCAATGCTCGCTCAATAATGACAACATTATTCTCATTGCTCGCTCAATAGCGGAATCACATAATTCTCAATGCATATCATAATGATTGCAACAACAATATATTATTCATAAATATGATAATAATATATCACTATGCATGTACATTACACGTACCTTATAATCCAATAGCAAGAGCTAATCCTTGCCCTTGCCCCGAGATCCAGTGAATTATTCGCTATACACAGTTAATAACTCACAATCAATTATAAGCACATAACCCCATGCTCAAGCATGTACTCAACCCCCAATTCCAAAATCCCAACATTTATCAAAAGTTTGAAAAAGACTACATTGAAAACAATAAAAACTACTCCATAAAACATTAAACTAATGGTAAAAGAAATAATTACTAAAGGGAATAACGATTCCGGAGCGTCACTTCCGTCTTCGTTGTTTGTTCTTCAAGTCGTTCTTCAAAAGTTTGACAGAAAATCTAATCTAATATCTAAACTATGTTGGAATCCTCTAAAATAATGAAAGATAGTCTGATTTAAGGTCCCCGAATCGTGCAAATAGAGTGGGAATCGGATATAGCAGGTAAAAATCTATCCAAGATGGTAAAAAGATCCAATTTCCTTTTTCTCGGACTCCATGGCGATCAATCGCTATGAAGATAGCGATAGTTGCTCCTTTATTTTTTTCATGCAAATTCTTTGGGCGATCGATCGCCTCTTGGTAACGATCGCTCTCTTGGCTCCAGTAGACTTTGACGATCGATTTTCTCTTCTGGGCGATCGATCGCTTGCTCGCATATTTTGTTGCTCAACTGTCCATAGGCGATCGATCTCATCTTCCATGCGATCGATCTCTTCTCCAAAATTACATTTTAATCCTTTTTTCTTGTTCTACATTGAGTCCTTATCATCTCCAAATCTTTTATTGATCTTTATTCGCCTTTTATAGCTCAATTTCTTTGATTTCACCTACATTTACACAATAATATAATTAGGTAGCACGTGTATCAAATTATCTATCAAAACATACTAAATCATAGTCCATTAAGCGCAGTAGATGTGTCTATTTCTAGTCACATCATGTGATGCCCGGGGATAATTGTGATGCCCGGGGATTAATGGTGTTAATCCCGGTGTGGTAATAATCCTTAATGAATTTTAATTGTGGCAATTATAAATTAATTGGGGTTTTGGGACTCTCGGGGATTTCAAATCCGATTTTTTTTGAGTCGTTGGATCCAAGGGATGAGATTGTATTCTTATCGTGGTGATAACCTTGGAATTTGGTCCTTGGTGGGATTTGGGGTCCGGAGTACTTTGTACTGGGGCTGTTTATGGAAATAGAGATTGGGAGATGATTTGTTGAAAACAGATGATTTTTAATGAGTCATGATGCATTTGTGGAGGGGTTGGTATTTTGGAGTTTTGGTACTATATATACCAAGTGGACTCGGTATTCCGTCATTTGGACGAATTCCCTGTAAGGACCCCAAGCCCTTAACCCTTGAATAGCGTATTAACCACTATGTGTGGCACATGCTTTCAATAAAAAGTCAATCGGGAAGCTCAGATGATACTTTATCATTGAATGGCAATCACAAAATTTTCTTTAGTACTCAATGTTATAAGATCATCAGCCTAACAACAAATAGACTCATAAAGTTCGCCCAATACAATTCTCTTTGTGCCACTTTTTACATTTTGGACTTTTATAAAAATTTGGGCAGAGTCTCCCCATAAATAGAGCTATCCCGAAATAAAAGCACAACACATAACATAATTCCGGCCAGGGAAAACATAATACTCATCAGAATACAACAATACCAAGTAAATTCCCAGCCAGGGAAGACACCACACATATGATACAAAAGTGGGTTTCAACACCCACATAATACACCAATGACTCTCATATCATTAGCAATTCTACCCTTAATTGTGTTGGGATATGCCCTAAGACAAGTCATTAGATGATTGCTTAAGACATACAATGTTTATGGATTTATGAATGGCAATTCATTATTGTATATTATTCTTTTAACTGTGCATTGTGAATTAATATATATGTTAATGTCCTTAGAATAATATTGTATTATTCTTAAAGATGTTCTTAGTCAAGTATTATCATGAAAGAGATAATGATAATACGTAGAGACTAGTATATGTTGATCGATGAATTGTTCATTGATATGAGATATCAAATCAACATATGGGTACATGTTAGAGAACGATGTACTGAACAGACCCACCATGAGAATGCAACATGGATAGTTATATGATCGTCATATGCAATTCTCATAGTGATAATAATGTATGTAATCCTTACGACTTGTGATCATCAGAGATCCCAACATAAGGAGTTATGTATCTTGATATCGTCAAACGTTACCCGTAACAGGGTATACTATAAAGGCGACTATTGGATACACTACGAATTATGTAGAGGGATGTTGACTGATCGAGATAGGATTTGTCCCTCCTATATAACAGGAGATGTGTTTGGCCCTTGATCAAGTGAGAACTAAAATGCATGGCCATGCTCGAATGAGTCGATATGAGATATCGAGCTTATTCGTTTATTCTAGTTCTACTTGGGGATCAAGAAATAGAGATTGAATATACGAGTATGACTATTCCATGACTCGTGTTCAATCTAAACACAAAGGACAAAGGGATTAAGTTACATGATTAATATTATCACGAGTTCTAAAGGTTATGTCGAGTCATTGACATTCTCGTAATTTGGGTAGCATCGATGTGTTGCTAGATACCGCTCGATGCTTGCGACATAAAATGAGATTTTATGTCACTACCAACATTACGAGATCCTATCGGGTCGCACAAAAGATTAAATCGAGAAGGGAAATTAAATTCATGGGATGAATTAAATAATTAAGAGGAGTCTTAATTAATTATCATAAGGATTAATTAAATCATGGGCTTAAGCCCATGAAGCTTTAAGAAAGCCTTTAATTAATTATATTTAATATGATTGCAAGGTGATTAATTGTAAGACAATTCATAACACTCAAAACCCTACACAAGCAAGAGAAAAACGGCCGCATCATCACAAGAGCTCTCGGCCTCCTTCAAAGTCGAGGGGTTCTTGGTGGTTTGGTGGTTGTTTCGATTGTGAATCGAGTTTGTTTCGTGTATAGGATTAATAACAAGTCTAGCAACTTGTTATTAAACCATCCCTTCATTCGATTCGATCGTGTGGATACCGTTGAGGCAAAACCATTCGTGTTTTGCTATTGACTCGGAGAAGGCGTAGGACGTGGTGCAGCTCCGTGGATTCGGCTTCAAACACGCTACAAGGGTAAGACACTTGTTATTCTCTAATCCGATATGAATCCCTATGTATAGATCGCTGGTTTGTAATCCCAATATTTTATTCCGCTGCGTTGTATGCTCATGGGGTTACTTACAGTGGTATCAGAGCCGTGTACAAGGCTCATATCGGATTTTATGTGGTTAAATAGTTTAATCATGTTAGAATTAATATTGCATGCTATTTAAAACTGTATTTTCATATATGATATGGATAAATCGATTTTGTGAAGATCATCGTATGATAATATATATGATATAATTGACGGATCGAAATATATGATAATTCGTGATCAAAAACCGGAACATGGCTCGTGTAGGCTCACGGCCGAGGCCACCAAGGTGCTAGGGTTTCGAACCCTAGTCACCATGGCTCGGCCGCCGCTACAAAGTGGCTAGGGTTTTGAACCCTAGTCAAATTGGCCTCTCGGCCGCCGCCTAAGAGCTAGGGTTCGGACCCTGGCTCGAGCATGGGTCAAGCCGTCGCACTATCTAGGTTTTGAACTCTTTTGGCTCGATAAAGTATTGAGAAGGTGCAAGTTGGCTCGATAGAATCAAGATGGTGCAAGGCGGCTAGGGTTTTGAACCCTAGCAGCGCCGCACCCAAGCCGCCGCATGGACCATGGCTCGGCCATGGGCTAGGGTTTCGACCCTAGGCCCACTATTGGTCCAGCCGTGGGTTTTGGTTCGAATCATGGTGGTTCGTGTTTTAGTCGCTTTAGTTCGTGGCATGTGATGTCACGTACGATAATTTTTCAAAAATTATTTTACAGTTTTAATTAGAATTAAATTTAAATTGTTTAGAATTTAATTAATTAAATGTTAATGCATGCTTTATGTGTTGTTTGAGCATGGTGCGTGGTTATAGCCCTTTGACCTATTAGATAGGATTTGTGAATGATTGTAATTTATAATACGACCTGCGTGTCGTGCCTTTCTCTATTTCATTCTAAATGTTATCCCTCCCCTATGTTCCCCTCGAATGTGAATCGAGGAATTCTATATCTTGTAAAATGTGTAGTTTATTTTATTGATGGTGATCAATGAAGATGGAGCATCGTGCCGGGATGAGGAGGCCATTCACAAATTGGAGCCAAAGGCAGGTGCTTATGAAGTTACCTTAGGTTGACTCATAGGAGTTTCTCATTGGCTTGAGAAACTCATTAGTAGGGGCTATAACCATGTCACGTTTTAATTATGTATGTTGATGCATGATTTACCTGATGTTTTAGTTTGATAATAGTATTACACATATATGTAGATATGTATACAACTATATGTAGTGGACATATTTTAAATTATCAAATTAATCATGAGATCAATAAATCCCTCTAAAATATTAAGTTTTAGATGGCTTCCAAATAAAAGTACTCGTCAATAACTTCGATTGTACATGTGTGGGTTTTCCAAAGCAAAGCACCGTGGCAATCTTAGTAAGGCGCGAAAGGATAAAAGTGATATCCGTCATACTTTAATTGGGTACGACTTAACTAGGTTATCTCAATAGGATTGGGAACCTAGAGGCATGGGTTGGATTATAATTCATTTGATGAATTGAACAAAGTGTTGTTCGTCCAACTATCCAAGAATTATATGTGATGTAATTGACAAAGTGTTGTCTACCTAAATAACCGAGTCTTGGGCGATTAGCCAAAGCTAACTCAAGATTAAGTGAAATATGGATCTTGGCCCACTAAAGGTTTCGAGGGTTGATATTTTTCAAACAAAATAGTGGGAGTATCATTTAATATAAGACCATGTTAAATGATTTAAATCATAAACTTATTTTGCATATTTATATTGTAGATATCCATAGCAACTACAAACGTTACTAGCACTTTATCACTGCGATCGGTCCTTGAGAAGGACAAATTAAATGGGACAAATTTCCTAGACTGGCATAGGAACTTGAGGATAGTCCTCAAACAAGAAAAGAAACAATATGTTCTAGAGGAACCCTTGCTCGCTGAGGAACCTCCCCTAACAGCTACAAGAGCTGAAAAAGATGCTTACAAGAAGCATCAGAGTGACGCACTTGATGTTGGGTGCCTCATGCTTGCCACTATGAACTCTGAGCTTCAGAAGCAACATGAGGAAATGGAGGCGTTCGATATGATCGAACACTTAAAGCAGTTGTACCAACAGCAAGCTAGACAAGAGAGGTATGACGTCTCTAAAGCGTTATTCCAGTGCAGGATGGTAGAAGGAAGTTTAGTTGGAACTCATGTGCTCAAGATGATTGGGTACATTGAGAATCTGGACAAGCTAGGTTTTCCATTGGACCAAGAGTTGGCCACCGATGTAATCTTGCAATCGTTGCCGGAGAGCTTCAGTCAATTTGTAGTAAATTACAATATGACTGACATGGAAAAGACTCTACCACAATTGCTTGGTATGTTGAGAACATATGAAGCAAATACAAAGAAGACTAAGGCCACAAATGTTCTTATTGTGAATAAGGGCAAAGGAAGGGCCAAAGCTAAAGGCAACAAGAAAGCAAAGAAAGTCTTTGCTAAATCTAAGCCAAAGTCTTCTGCACTAAAGCCAAAGGGAGGGATAGCAAAGGAAGGGAACTGTTTCCATTGCGGTGAGACCAGCCATTGGAAAATAAACTGCAAAGTATATCTGGAGGATCTAAAGAAAGGAAGTGTGACTTCCGCTTCAGGTATTTTTGTTATAGAAGTCAATTTATCTACTTCTTCATCTTGGGTATTAGATACTGGATGTGGATCTCACATTTGTGTAAATGTGCAGGATCTCAAAAGGAGTAGGGCATTGGCAAAAGGTGAAGTTGATCTCCGAGTTGGAAATGGAGCAAGAGTTGCTGCATTAGCTATAGGAGATTATCATTTAGCTTTACCTTCTGGTTTATCGTTGATTTTAAAAGACTGTTATTTTGTGCTTTCAATTACTAAAAACATTATATCTATTTCTTGTTTGGACAAGTATAGTTTTTCATTTATAATAAAGGACAATTGTTGTTCTATTTATTTAAATGATATGTTTTATGCTGATGCACAAATGGTGAATGGTCTTTATGTATTAAATCTTGATATACCTATCTATAACATAAATACTAAAAGGATTAAAAATAATGATTGTAATCCGACTTATCTCTGGCACTGTCGCTTGGGCCACATAAACGAGAACCGCATATCTAAACTTCATAAGGATGGAGTATTAGATTCATTTGATTTTGAATCATATGAAACATGCGAATCTTGTTTAATGGGCAAGATGACTAAAGCCCCTTTCAAGGGACATGTTGAAAGGGCAAATGTTTTATTGGGACTAATACATAGTGATGTATGTGGACCAATAAGTACACAAGCTAGAGGTGGTTTTCAATACTTCGTTACATTTACTGATGACCTCAGTAGATATGGGTATGTGTACCTAATGAAACATAAACATGAAACCTTTGAAAAGTTCAAAGATTTCAAGAATGAAGTACAAAACCAACTTGGCAAAAGTATCAAAATCCTTCGATCAGATCGAGGAGGTGAATACTTAAGTCAAGAGTTTCATGACTATCTAAAGGAGTGTGGGATAGTCCCACAACTCACTCCTCCGTATACTCCACAATGGAATGGTGTATCCGAGAGGAGAAATCGAACCTTGTTAGACATGGTTAGATCAATGATGAGTCATGCAGATCTTCCGATATCATTTTGGGGACATGCTCTAGAAACAGCGATTTTCTTACTGAACCGTGTTCCATCTAAATCAGTGGAAAAGACACCATATGAGATATGGACTGGGAAGCGTCCCAGTATGTCTTTTATGAAGATTTGGGGTTGTGAGGCTTTCGTTAGACGTCACGCCACTAACAAACTTGGACCCAAATCTGATAAGTGTTTATTTGTGGGGTATCCTAAGGAAACGAAAGGATACTATTTCTATTATCCCACCGAGAACAAAATAGTTGTTGCTCGGACTGGTGTATTTCTTGAAAGAGAATTTATTTCTAGAAAAACCAGTGGGAGAAAAATAGAACTTAGTGAAGTTCAACCACAAGAAAACACTGAACCTGAAATTGAGATGGAAACAGAGCAGGCACCACAAACTGTTGTGGAAGAAGCACCTGCTCAAGAGACACAAGCCCAGCGTAGGTCTGTAAGAGTACACCGGGAGCCAGAGAGATATGGATTTCTTGTGACTCAACAAGGTGACTTACTACTTATTGATGAGGATGAGCCGTCATCTTATCAACAAGCTATAATGGGCAATGATTCTGAGAAATGGCAAGAAGCCATGAAATCTGAGATGGAATCCATGTATGCAAACCAAGTATGGACTTTGGTTGATCCACCTGAAGGGGTACGACCCATAGGGTGCAAATGGATTTTCAAGAAAAAGACCGATATGGATGGTAATGTACAAACCTATAAAGGTCGGCTGGTTGCAAAAGGATTCAAACAAATTCATGGTATTGACTATGATGAAACCTTTTCACCAGTGGCCATGGTTAAATCCATAAGGATCTTACTTGCAATAGCTGCATTTCATGATTATGAAATCTGGCAGATGGATGTCAAAACAGCTTTCCTTAATGGAAATCTGCTCGAGGATGTGTACATGACACAGCCCGAGGGTTTTATCGATCCAAAGGATGCTGGAAAGATATGCAAGCTACAACGATCCATTTATGGATTGAAGCAAGCTTCTCGGAGTTGGAATCTTCGTTTTGATGATGCAATCAAAGAGTTTGGTTTTATCAAAAATGAAGATGAACCTTGTGTCTACAAGAAGGTCAGTGGGAGCGTAATCATTTTCCTAGTGTTGTATGTAGATGACATACTTCTTATTGGAAATGATATCCCTGCCTTGCAATCTGTAAAGATTTGGCTAGGGAACTGCTTTTCGATGAAAGACTTAGGAGAAGCTACCTATGTGTTAGGAATCAAGATCTATAGAGATAGATCGAGAAGGCTTCTTGGTCTAAGTCAAAGTACATACATAGACAAGGTGCTTAAAAGGTTTAGCATGCAAGAATCCAAGAAAGGATTCGTGCCTATGACACATGGTATTTATCTCTCGAAGGAACAGTGTCCTTCAACACCAGATGAGAGACAACGCATGAGTAAGATTCCATACGCATCAGCTATTGGATCTATCATGTATGCCATGATATGTACTCGTCCCGATGTATCGTATGCTTTGAGCATGACGAGCAGATATCAAGTTGATCCAGGTGAAGGTCACTGGATTGCTGTCAAGAATATCCTAAAGTACTTGAGAAGGACTAAGGATACATTCTTGATTTATGGAGGTGAGGAAGAGCTCAATGTAATGGGTTACACTGATGCAAGCTTCCAAACCGACAAAGATGATTTTCGATCGCAATCTGGATATATATATTGCCTAAATGGAGGTGCTGTGAGCTGGAAGAGTTCAAAGCAAGAAACAGTAGCCGATTCTACAACGGAAGCTGAGTATATTGCTGCCTCGGATGCAGCAAAGGAAGCTGTTTGGATGAGGAAGTTCCTTTCTGAACTTGGAGTGGTGCCTAGCATTAAAGATCCGATAGAACTCTATTGTGACAACAATGGAGCGATCGCATTGGCTAAGGAACCAAGATCTCACCAAAGATCCAAGCACATACTTAGGCGTTTCCATTTCATTCGAGAAATCGTTGAAAGGGGAGATGTTAAAATATGCAAAGTACCAACAGATGATAATGTATCTGACCCATTGACGAAGCCGCTGTCACAGCAGAAGCATGATCGTCATACTAGATCTCTAGGCATTAGGTATATGTCTGAGTGGTCTTAGTGCAAGTGGGAGATTTGTTGGGATATGCCCTAAGACAAGTCATTAGATGATTGCTTAAGACATACAATGTTTATGGATTTATGAATGGCAATTCATTATTGTATATTATTCTTTTAACTTGTGCATTGTGAATTAATATATATGTTAATGTCCTTAGAATAATATTGTATTATTCTTAAAGATGTTCCTAGTCAAGTATTATCATGAAAGGGATAATGATAATACGTAGAGACTAGTATATGTTGATCGATGAATTGTTCATTGATATGAGATATCAAATCAACATATGGGTACATGTTAGAGAACGATGTACTGAACAGACCCACCATGAGAATGCAACATGGATAGTTATATGATCGTCATATGCAATTCTCATAGTGATAATAATGTATGTAATCCTTACGACTTGTGATCATCAGAGATCCCAACATAAGGAGTTATGTATCTTGATATCGTCAAACGTTACCCGTAACAGGGTATACTATAAAGGCGACTATTGGATACACTACGAATTATGTAGAGGGATGTTGACTGATCGAGATAGGATTTGTCCCTCCTATATAACAGGAGATGTGTTTGGCCCTTGATCAAGTGAGAACTAAAATGCATGGCCATGCTCGAATGAGTCGATATGAGATATCGAGCTTATTCGTTTATTCTAGTTCTACTTGGGGATCAAGAAATAGAGATTGAATATACGAGTATGACTATTCCATGACTCGTGTTCAATCTAAACACAAAGGACAAAGGGATTAAGTTACATGATTAATATTATCACGAGTTCTAAAGGTTATGTCGAGTCATTGACATTCTCGTAATTTGGGTAGCATCGATGTGTTGCTAGATACCGCTCGATGCTTGCGACATAAAATGAGATTTTATGTCACTACCAACATTACGAGATCCTATCGGGTCGCACAAAAGATTAAATCGAGAAGGGAAATTAAATTCATGGGATGAATTAAATAATTAAGAGGAGTCTTAATTAATTATCATAAGGATTAATTAAATCATGGGCTTAAGCCCATGAAGCTTTAAGAAAGCCTTTAATTAATTATATTTAATATGATTGCAAGGTGATTAATTGTAAGACAATTCATAACACTCAAAACCCTACACAAGCAAGAGAAAAACGGCCGCATCATCACAAGAGCTCTCGGCCTCCTTCAAAGTCGAGGGGTTCTTGGTGGTTTGGTGGTTGTTTCGATTGTGAATCGAGTTTGTTTCGTGTATAGGATTAATAACAAGTCTAGCAACTTGTTATTAAACCATCCCTTCATTCGATTCGATCGTGTGGATACCGTTGAGGCAAAACCATTCGTGTTTTGCTATTGACTCGGAGAAGGCGTAGGACGTGGTGCAGCTCCGTGGATTCAGCTTCAAACACGCTACAAGGGTAAGACACTTGTTATTCTCTAATCCGATATGAATCCCTATGTATAGATCGCTGGTTTGTAATCCCAATATTTTATTCCGCTGCGTTGTATGCTCATGGGGTTACTTACAAATTGCATGCAACATAGAATGAAAGAGAGAAAGGCTCATGCCTTTATATACAACCCATATACAAGTATAACCGTGCTCACATGCGAGCATCATGAATGTGTATATAACCCTTAGGTGTATATAAGTACTCTATACGATACCGTGCTCCATCAAGCCCTGGTACCACGATCCTGGGAGTACATCCAATCAACAGCTCGAGCTCATCTCCAAAGCCATCGATGTACCTGTTCACCTGCCCCAACAGAGACAGCCCCCAACGGGGTGAGCATACCAATACAAAAAATCCCATAATCACAATAATGAAATTCATAATTTACAACAAAAGTAAATACTAATGAATTTAAATGATACTCCCTGGATGGCAACGTCCTCATCCGGGATTCCGTGTACTGTCCCTGTTCTCATAATCATCAAACTCATCAAATCTCAAAAATCAGTAAATCAACACATTGATTAACTCATCGCATGCCTAATTCTCGAGTATCAATAGATAGTGATTCCAAATTCATTATACATGCAAATATAGATATCTCAATATCTAGTAGTGATTTCACAACCTCGCTATCAATCACAGATAGCTCAAATGCCTAGCATTTATTTTACCAATCCTCCATTATACCTAGACATCTCAAATGTCTTATAATGAATACATGATTCTACGATCATCCTCAGGCATCTCAAGTGCCCTACAATAGTCATATAAACCCAGTACCCCTTATATCTTGTAAGAGTTATCCTACTCTAGTGTCACGCACGCTACAAGCGGCGATATCAAGATTTGGTCGTTCCTTGGCTATATCAACATATATATATAACCACACGCACAATATTCAATGAAATCAAAATACATTATGCATTTCACAATGCTCTAATATATATAGTAATGCTCGTACGTCGCACGTACCTTAAATCTCCGAAGTCCGAGCCAAATCTTGCTCGACTTCCATGCCCCGAGGAACGATGTGCTAACACGATAAATAATTCACAATTATTTACGAACATGCAACCCATGCTCAAGCACACCCATAACCCTCAAAATATTGTCAACACACGACAATTAACCTTTTAAAAGACCCGGGGCAGGGTACATGCAGGGAGGGAAACAAATGAGACAATATCAAAAATTGTTCAAGAACACCCTACAAATTTTCGAACCCTTATCTCACAAATCGAACCCAATTAAACACCATAATTCATCTAAAATGTGAATTAAACTATCAAAGCAAGAATCAACACCCCATGCCAAAAACCCCCAAATTTTCGAACTCAAACCCTACGAAAATCGAGAATTAATTCGAACCAAAACCACCCAAATTTAGCAGGGAATTACATGAGAAGCATGAAAAAGGGGTAAGGAAGGTTACCCAATCGAAAATCGGAAGTAAATCGGTCGAAATCCGATAAATCCTAGAAATTGGGGATCGACGCTTTCCCGCAAAATCCGACTTCAAAACGTGACGAAACTCTCAATTGCCGGAGGGGATGGCTGCGCCTCGACGAGACGAAGCCGGTGGCGGGTCGCAGGCGCCGAACGGCGGCCGGACGGCGGCGGGCGCACCGCTTTTGTGCGCGGGGGCTGGGGGAAATCGGGGGCCGATGGGGAGAGAGAGAGGGTGACGGGTTGGAGGGGAAAAAATGAGTTCTAAAATTAAAATCCCGGGTTCAACTGGTATTTATAGCAAAGATACCCCGAAATACTAATAACCCCACAAATACATCATGATTCATTAAAAATCATCTGTTTTCAAAAATTCTCTCTCTAACTCCAAAACCCCCTACCGGTGCCCACACAAGCACCCCAGATCCCGAGTCACACTAAAAACCCTACTCTTAGGTTTTTCACCCAAATTAGAATACAATCTCAACCTCGGGATCCAACGATCCCAACTACCCAAAAGAACGAGCCCAGAAGGCCCAACACCGCGATTAAACTCCAAATCGCCACGTAAAACAACTTTAGGGGTTATTAACACTCCGGGATTAACATCTATAATCCCTGGTCATCACATTCCCTCTCTCTCTCCCTCTCTCTCTATGCGCCCAAACCCTCCCCCATTTCCCTCTTTTCTCCCTTGGAGGACAAATCGTTGGTAGCTTGGCTCGGAAGCCGGTTTTCTCGAAGTTAATCAGGTATTAATATTCCCCTCGTCATTGTCTTCGATTTGATAGTAGTATTATAGTTTTTGGTTAAGTTTTTGGTGGGTTATGAATTTGGGGATTTTTGGGTTAAAAATCCAAGTTGAGTTTTTAGAGTTTTTATTGGCTTTAAATGTTGTATTTGAGGTGTTGGTGGTGTATGGGGTGTTGGTATTGAGTTTGGGTGTGAAAAACACCATGGAAGGTCGAATTTTTCGGAAAATTGCAGGTGGCGATCGATCGCCGAGGAGTGGCGATCGATCGCGATGAGCAGCTACTAAAATCGAAGAAGATGAACAGTGCAGGCGATCGATCGCGTAGTTTAGGCGATCGATCACGAGCATGTTGGCGATCGATCGCGAAGGGTGGCGATCGATCGCGTATAGGCGATTTTGCCCACTGGACAGGGGCGATCGATCGCGCTAAATGAGGCGATCGATCGCCGCCCGTGGATTTTAGTTTTTTGAAATTTTTTGGAAAATGTCGGGATTTTGGAATCGAGGTTTAAAGGGGCCGTTTCCGGGGCAATGTCTACATTCCAATGGGAATGCTACACTTTTAAAATGGATTGGTTGGAGCCAAGGTTTAATAAAACGGAATTCTCAGTTGAGTTTTTGGCTATCTTTTAAACTTGTAAAATGGTATATTTTGGGTATTATGCATGCTTAGCCGGGGGCTTTTATTTTGGTAATCGTCATGGATTGACGATATGATTGGGAGTTATGAACGTGCTTGGGCACGTGGTTGCATGCTTGTGTTTAATTGTGAACTACTTATGTGTTAGCACATAATTCATCGGGTCATGGGACTCAGGTAAGGTTGGAGTCGAACTACGGAATGATAAGGTACGTATGACGTACGAGCATAGCCTATTATAATGTTGCAACTATAAAATGCATGGTACGTGGTAATTGAAAGAAATGGTTGTTGAAATGCATGGTTTGTATTACTAGTGATAAATGGATTGTGAAATGTATAGTATATGGTAATTGCGATAAATGGAAATACATTGGGAATTATATGGTGCCGCCATGAGCGAGCAATGATTGAGATGTGGTCGCCGTTGAGCGACCATCGGTTATGCCGCCGCTATTGTTGAGCGTACGTGGGGTTTGAAATGCAGCTATTGTGGAGCGAGCAATGAAATAGGAACATGGAATCATTGGTTAGATATATGTGATATCTACGGTCTTTTATATAATGATTTTATCATATTGACTATGGAACTGGCATAATAGGAATGGTATTAGTTAATCTATGTGGCGATTAACTGGCTTTGGGAATTTGATGAGTTTGGTTATTTTGAGAACAGGGACAATACAGGGATCCCGGATGAGGATGATGCTATCTAGGAAGTATCATTTAAATTATGGCATTTACATTCTGTAAATTATGAACTGCAATATTATGATTATTGGATTGGTGGTATTGGTATGCTCACCCCGTGTGGGGGCTGTCTCTGTTGGGACAGGTGTAGCAGCAGCTTTGGAGTTGCGCACGGGCAATTTGATTAGAGGTACTTTCCGGATCGAGGTACCAGAGCTGGTTGAATAAGTGCATAGATCCAGAGTTGAGATCGAGTTGTGCTTGGGAGGTGCTTCCAGGATTGAAGTACCAGTAACGGTATCCGGTAGAGTGTTTTATACATAAGATACACGCTTATTCATTGGGTGCTCTTATGTGAGTACATTTTACGTGTGCATGGAATGTATAAATGGGCTACGGCTTTTCTCTGTTCATTTATGGGTTGCATGCAATTAAATATGGAATTGCTAAATGAACTGAGAGCATGTTAGTGTATTATGAGGGTGCATGTTATATATGTAATCTTGGTTGGGGAATTTGAATATTATGTGGATTAAATGCAAGAAATGTCTGGATAGTATATGATGTTATACTTGCATATGGCTTTTTCCCCATGTTTATATGATTGTATGCACTAATAGTATGATTATATACACTAATAACGGGTTAAGGGCACGGGGGTCCTTACACATCATGTACCATCATTAGTTGACGAGGATATTGTGATTGTCATGTGTTGACATGTACCGTCATAAGTTGACGAGGATAGTGTGGATGTCATGTGTTGACATGTACCATCACATGTTGAAGAGGATATAGTGAATGTCATGTGTTGACATGTACTGACACAAGTTGATGAGAATATTGTGGATATCATGTGTTCACATGTACCGTCACGATTTGACGAGGATATAGTGAATGTCTTGTGTCGATATGTACCTTCATGAGTTGACGAGGATATTGTGGATATCATGTGTTGACATGTACATTCATGAGTTGACGAAGATATTGTGGATGTCAGGTGTCAACGTGTACCGTCACGAGTTGACGAGGATATTATGGATGTCATGTGTTGACATGTACCATCATGAGTTGACGAGGATATTGTGAATGCCATGTGTTGACATGTACCGTCATAAGTTTACGAGGATAGTGTGGATGTCATGTGTTGACATGTACCATCACGAGTTGACGAGGAGATAATGGATGTCATGTGTTGACATGTACCGTCACAAGTTGACGAGGACATTATGAATGTCACGTATTGACATGTACCGTCACAGGTTGACAAGATATTTTGCGATGATATGGTATGGCGGGCAGGATTTACTTGTACCGCCATTGCGATGAGAAATGCATATATAGATATATGTATTGAATTATGTGATTTGAGTGCCACTGGTTGGTGCAAGATGGTTTGTGTGTCACAGATTGACACGAAACCATTATGCCGAGCAGGTTTGCTCGATGAATAATTGGGTGTGTCGTACAGGTAAGTGTACTGCATCACGTGTTGAGGTAAATGTGTTACGAGTAGCGGTAACCTTGGGTATACTCGTTAAGTTAGCTATGACCAAGTGACTTGTAGTGTATGTAGTTGTCGGGGGAACTACATACATATGTCAATATGGTGTATGATGTACGTGGTCGCACATACTCATTAGGATATGTAAATAAATCCTAATGAGTTAGGACTGAGTTGTGATTGAGTGAAGACATTGTCCGTTGTGTATCGGTATTGTATACCAAGATTGAACGTATGACATGTTGGTAGGTTTTGAATAAACCTAAGGAGGCTGCGATTTGCTAGCCAAGAATGGTGATTTGTTGTTACAGTAATATAGTGAGCTTGATGTAGCCACTATACTGCTTGTTGGAACCGACTGTAGTGAATCGTATAATGATATGAGGATAGGTTATAGTGGACTCGTGTAGTCACTAATGTAAGGCCCCGATATTTGATTAATATTAATTAAATATAATTGGGAAATTAATTTGTAATTACGTAATTAGAAGTGAAATGGACAATATGAAGGTCAAGATACAATTTAATCGGAATATGACATATTTTTGAAATGGTAAAATAAACTCCGATAATATTTTAAAAATAAATTATTAAAATGAAGACTTTAATGTTGTATTATAGTAGTGGATATAAATCCCAGATGTAGACTGAAAATTTGATATATCAGTACATCAGCGACACTCCCATATACATAACTGGAATGGAATAAAATTATTGGTGTGTTGTATTTAAAACTAACGCTACACACAATAAACACATAAACTCACACACACATCACATTTCGCTTTCTGCTCCCTCATTTCTCTCCCGCACATCTTTTGTTTCTCGCCGCTCAATCGTCGCGCCTGCCACCATCCGAAGGTGGGGTGACAAAGCGCCGATTGACTCAAGTAATTAGTGACTCTGAACAAACTGTCTCGGAATCCGCTGAGTCTTCTCCTCCTCCTCCCCCTCCTAAGAAGCCCAGAACCAGAAAAGCTGCTCCTTCAGCTATCCGTCAGCCGGTCATTGCCGCTTCTGATACCATCTCCTCCGCCGGACCTACAGACGTTATTCCTAATAGAGAACCCAGCCCTGTAATTCCTCCAACTGAGGAACCAACTGCTTCATTAGCCATGGTGCCTGCTCCATCAATGGTTCCAGTTGACACTCCGTCAGCACTGGTGAGCTCTCAGCAAGCACCAGGCACTATCAGCTTTAGGACACCCAAGTCCTTATGTCCGTACTGTCATCCAAAGACCACCCCTGCTGGCAAAGGAAAAACTCTTACGGCTCCAGTGTCCACTCCTGTTGCCTTCGAGATCCAAATGGTCATGGATACAGTTGAAGCCAAACTGCAACCACAGCTCGAGATTTTTGATCGTTGGGTAAAGGCTCGAGTAAAAGTTCGATTTGATGATTTCGATCCTATTCTGGATCAGGCCAGGGAAGATGAGAACCAAATCTTAGCCTATCTTCAAATCTCAGACCCCGAGAAAAGCCTGAAGCTACGGGATGTTTTTCACCTGATGAACTATGTGGGCAAACTTCAAGCCCTTGTGGAAACCCGTCTTCAACACTTCAATGGTGATTCAGGCACCGCGAATCATGATAGAGCCATTCTAAATGCTCTTGGCCCCAAGCTGGAAATGGCTGAGCTCGCTCTTCATGATATTCGCATATCCACTGGAATTCACTCATGCTCCACTGCTGAGAATATTGCAAGCCCCGACCAGCCAGATTTACAAATGGCTATTGAAAATTTGGAGATTGTCCCCTCTACTGTGGAGATCACTTCTACTGTCCTAGAGATCACTCCCACTGGAGCAGAGATAGCATCAACTGCCTTGGAGGCAGCTTATTCTGCTAAAGAACTCTCTTCTGCTCCCAGCTCTTACAATGATCAACCGTCCCAACCGATGGTTGTTGATCACACCAATGTGGACACAGTGATTCAGACGGTAGTTCAGCAAGTTACCATTTCCTCTGGCAACCATGAACCGAGTGAGTCTTCACATTCCAATGATCATACCCAGTCATCTGTTGCTGCGGTTGACCAAGACACTGCTATATGACTGCTCCACACATTGAAGCAACTGCCACTATCTCAGGCTCCCCAGTCGTCCCACTTATTGAAGAAACTGGCTTTCTGTGATGACCAGAGATTAGGGATGTTAATCCCGGAGTGTTAATAACCCATAAAGTTGTTTTACGTGGCGATTTGGAGTTAATCGAAGTGTTGGGCCTTCTGGGCTCGTCTATTTGAGTAGTTGGGATCGTTGGATCCCGGGGTTGAGATCGTATTCTCATTTCGGTGAAAACCTGTGAGTTGGGTTTTTAGTGTGACTCGGAATCTCGGGTGCTTGGTGTGGGCACCGGTAGGGGGTTTTTGAGTTAGAGAGAGAGTTTTTGAAAACAGATGATTTTTAATGAATCATGATGTATTTGTGGGGCTATTAGTATTTCGGGGTATTTTTGCTATAAATACCAGTTGAACCCGAGATTTTAATTATCGGAACCATTTCAGCACCTTATTTCTCTCTCTCCTCCCGCGCGCACTCCCGATCCCCTTTTGACCCCCGCGCACAAAAGGCCTCCGCCCGCCGCCGTCCGGCCGCCGTTCGGCGCGTGCCACCCGCCGTTGGATTCGTCTCTTCCAGGCGCTCCTATCCATACCATCAATTTGAAGTTTGGTCGCGATTTGAGCTCGGATTTGCCAGAAAAGCGTAGGGTTCGAAACTGGAGTTCATCCGATTTTGGGGCTCGATTTTTGGTACGTTTTTGGGGCTTTTCTTCCGATGTTTTAGGGGCGTTTTTGTGCTGCTTTTGGGTCGAATATTTCATACTTTCATGGTTCGAAAATTTGTTGCTTATGGATTCGAATCTGAACGCTGATTTTGTGAGTTAGGGTTCGAAAATTTGGGTTTTTGGCATGAGGATGATGATTCTTGTTGTTATTCGATTAATTCATGTTTAAATGAATTATGATGCTTAATTTGGATCGAATTGAGATGTTATGGTTCGAATTTTGCCCTAATTTGGTGAGGGTTTGATTTCGATTTTGGGGGTTTTGGCTATGGGTTGATGATTCATGTTAGAGATCGTTATTACATGTTTTAGATGATTTATGATGGTTGGTTGGGTTCGAATCGTGATGCTAGGGTTCGAATTATTGAAGGTTTTCTTGGGCAATTTTTCGATATGTCGCATTCGTTTTCCCTCCCTGCATGTACCCTGCCCCGGGTCTTTTAAATGATTTATTGTCGTGTGTTGACAATATTTTGAGGGTTATGGATGTGCTTGAGCATGGGTTACATGTTCGTAAATAATTGTGAATTATTTATCGTGTTAGCACATCGTTCCTCGGGGCATGGAACTCGAGCAAGGTTTGGCTCGGACTTCGAGGATTTAAGGTACGTTTAGCGTACGAGCATAGTTTAAATGATGTTTTTACAAGTATGATGCATGATTTAAAATACATGAAATGTTTTACTATGATGGTACCGGGACTTGGTTACGTTATGTTGATTCACATGGTGAAATGCTTAGTGCCGCTATGAAGCGAGCAAATGATGGGGTGTGGTTGCTACGGAGCAAACACCGATAGTATGATGCTACTTTGAAGTAAGAAATGAAAATGTGGTATTTGATTAGATATCTAGGATATCTTTATTCTATTCCCTATTGGTAATGAATAGGAACAGAGACGTAGTTAATCAGAGAAGTGATTAACTAGTATCGGAAGTTAAGGAAATCTCAATATGATATCTAGAATTATGATAATTGCTAGATAAAGAAGGATGTTATGAAATGTTGTTAAATTGAAACTGGCTAGGGTTAACCAATATGATGATTAACTGCATATTCAGGATTTGATGATTTATCTGTTTTGAGAACAGGGTTATTACAGGGGTACGCTATGATGAGGATGATACCATCCAGGAAGTATCACATATGTTCCACAATATTTACATTTTCGTAAATTATGTATTATGTCATTATGATTATGAAATTGTGGAATTGGTATGCTCACCCCGTTGGGGGCTGTCTCTGTTGGGGCAGGTGAACAGGTACATCGATGGCTTTGGAGATGAGCTCAAGCTGTTGATTGGATGTACTCCCAGGATCGTGGTACCAGGGCTTGATGGAGTACGGTATCATATAGAGTACTTATATACCCATGAGGGTTATATAGATATTCATGATGCTCTCATGTGAGCAAGATTATACTTGTATATGGGTTGTATATAAAGGCATGAGCCTTTCTCTCTTTCATTCTATGTTGCATGCAATTAGAGGTAGAATTGCTAAATGATATGAGAGTCATTGAGTATTGTGGGTGTTGAAACCCACTTTTGTTGTCATATGTGTGGTGTCTTCCCTGGCTGGGAATTTACTTGATATTGCTGTATTCTGATGAGTGTTGTGTCTTCCCTGGCCGGGAATTATGTTATGCGTTGTGCTTTTATTTCGGGATAGCTCTATTTATGGGGAGACTCTGCCCAAATTTTTATAAAAGTCCACAATGTAAAAAGTGGTGTAATGGGCGAACTCTATGAGTCTATTGTTGTTAGGATGATGAGCTTATAACACTGTATATTAAAGAAAATTTTGTAATTGCCTTTCAATGGTAAAGTATCATCTGAGTTTCCCGAATAATTTTATTGAAAGCATGTGCCACACATAATGATTAATACACTAATCAAGGGTTAAGTATATGGGGTCCTTACATTAGTGGTATCAGAGCCAGGTTGCTCATTGGGGCTGTTGAGGGCCTAGGAAGTTATTGATAGCACATATTTATGCATGATGGCATTAATGTTATACGACATGACTAATTGTTTATGTGCTTTTATGTTATGAAAAGTTGTATTGCTAACCATTGTGGTTGTAGGAATCGTGTGGAACACGATAGGATGGCATTAATAGTAATGTCTAACACTCTATATGTTACGTGCCAAGGAATCTGATTGGTAAGAAAATCAAGGAAAAGAAAGATATGATGTATTGTCTGAGGACAGACTGGTGGACAACCGACAGTGGAATACTTCGGTATGGTCTCAATTGTTATTGAATATACTAATGCGTTTGTTCATGTAATGTTCAAGCAAGGAAGGTACGTAAGACGCGTACGGGCATCGGACGGTAACATATTCTTACACTATGACTATGCTATAATTACAGAAGTATTTACGATGTTTATGATGATGATTAGGATAAGTAAGTTTATGATGATGATGTCTATGATGAATAAAGACGACAAGATGTTTACGACGATATTATGATAAATGAAGATAATTTCTATGATGAATAAAGATGACAAGATGTTTACGATGATGTTATTATAAATAAGTTTATGATGATGATGTTATGATAAATGAAGATGATATGACGTTTACGATGACGACTATGATAAGTAATGATGATGTTAATATGATGTTTATAGAATGATATGATGTTTATAAGGTGGTAAGATGTCACAGGGTAAGATGCCCATATGCATGAATATGAACCAGGGAAAATGAAAAGAAGTTAATGAATAACCAGCAAGCTTACTCAACTATGATTTCGTACATTTACTGTTATATCTCTAAGATAATGATGCTATAAGATGACGATGTTATCAGATAATGATGCTATAAGATGATGTTTATATGATGATGATGTTACAAGAAGATGACGTATGTTTAACTATGTTACTTAGAATGGTTGAATGTCCGGTGGTTATTATGGGCAAGCGAGGAAGGTCTTGCCGCTCACATAACTGAGCGATGGGGTACATCCGCAATCAAGGTGTAGCGATGGGTATCATCCGCTGAGCGATGGGGTACATCCGCTATCAAGGCGTAGCGATGGGTATCATCCGCTGAATAAAGAGATACATCCGCTATCAAGGCGTAGCGATGGGTATCATACGATGTGTTATGTCGAGCGAGGGGGCCAATTGTGCCGCTGTCATAATGGAACCGGGACAGTCCCATTTCTAATTAACATAGTTTGTTGTGAGTATATATGTGAATATGATGATTATGATTATGTTTATGATGATAGCGATGTCTCATTCCGCTATTTTACGATGACTCACTCTTTTATGAGGATTGGCGATGATTTATGCCGCCGGATATGATGATAGCGATGCCTCATTCCGCTATTTTACGATGACTCACTCTTTTATGAGGATTGACGATGATTTATGCCGCCGGATATGATGATAGTGATGCCTCATTCCGCTATTTTACGATGACTCACTCTTTTATGAGGATTGGCGATGGTTTATGCCGCCGGATATGTTAATAGCGATGCCCCATTCCGCTATTATGTGGATTTACGATGACTCATTCTTCTATGAGGATTGGCGATGATTAGTGCCACCAGATATGTTGATAGCGATGCCTCTTTCCGCTGGTATGTAGACGATGATTCAGGCTCATGTGTATAGCGAGGTTTCATGCCACTTATTATATGACGAGGTATCATGCCGTCGATTCTATAGCGATGGATTGTGCCGCTATGTACTCAGCACAGGATTATGCCGCCTTCGAGCGATGAGTGCTGATTTCGCACTATTATCGAGTGACGGAGACAGGTATGCCGCTATCTTGTTAGCGATGAGGTATGAGATATTGCTATTCTATTAGCTTTATTGTAGCTGGCATGCGTTGATATACATGTTTTATTATGCCTATTTTACTAGCATGATGGTGGATGACATACGCTGATGTACATGGACCGTCACGAGTTGACTGGGTTGTTAGATGTCATTGTTGACATGTATCGTCACTAGTTGGCAATGCCTTAGATGCCATGAGTTGGCATGTGTCGTCACAGGATGACGATGACGATGGTGTAGGAGATGTCTTATTAGACATGCATCATCGTTACGATGGATAATGCGTTGAGTATACGTATTCAGTGGTATGCCTTGGGTGCCAGTACCGAGCACAAGGTGGTGTGTGCGTCACCGATTGACGTGACCCTTATACCGAGCGGGTTGCTCGAGAAATGGATGGATGCGCTGTACATGTGATTGTACCGCAGCTTATGTTTGGGGCGATCATATTACGAGTGGTGATACCCTTGAGGTATGCTTGTTGGAATGGCTTTTTGGCCATGTAATTTGACGACAGGAGTAATCGTGGAGGAATTACTCGCTTTCTATTGATATGACCTGTGGTAGACATGGTCACCCACCCATGAGGGTGTAGGATGGGTCCTAAGGGAGTAGGATCAGGTTATGTTAAGTACATGGGGACATTGGAGTGTCCAGGGTATATCAGCATTGGAGGAATGTTGGGTAAAGACCCACCACTCTATTGATTTTTCTTCCCATGGTATGGTATGCCGTGCGGAAACGTCCATCTGATTGGTAGGTTTTGAGGTGAACCTAGTGAGGCAGCGACTAGTTTGTCTGCCGCGTGTGTGCAGCACCATGATGAGCTTGCTAGAGCCGTTATACTGCTCGCTGGAACCAAGTTTGGCAAATCGTAAGGTGATACGATGTGGTTTGTGGTGGACTCTAGTAGTCACCACGTTATTTGAAGTTGAGGTTGTGTATGCCTCACCGAAACGTGTATACGTTTATGTTTAAGTCTTGGTGAGACTTGTCTGGAACAGCTCATGATGTTGGAGTACCAACAAGAGAGTCATCAGGTCGTTATTGACTCGATTTGAGGGAACCCGTGTATTTGGGATGCAATGGGTGTTATTGTATCCAGTTTTTCCGAACGGTGGTTCGAGACTAGTGGATCTCGAGTTCGATAGCACTCCCCTTGTGGGGAAGGAGGTAGTATTATACCTATTTGGGAATCTTTGAAAGATTCGGTAAGTTGGTACGTGGTGTTGATTTTGGGAATCACGCCGTGTTGTTGATCGTCGATTATCAGCCTCCTCTGGATGGGAATGACTCAGAATTGACAGTTGTGTTTGGGGCTTAGGGGTATGTTGTAGATACCCGAGCCAAGTGCATTGAGTATGCATGTGATGTCAGTGCTTAGGCAGGTATTAAGGGATGACAGGAATTCGGATTTATTGGGTGTCGCTGTCGACACAAGCGTTGAGGATGCAATGGGTTTATTGCATGTCCTTTAAGAATTTGAAACTCTGTGGAGTCTCGATGGTTTGTTTATGATCAGGATGTGATCCTTGGAATATCCGGAGGTGGACATCTCGTGAGATGTCTTTTGTATGAATATGTGGCCGTGAGTTGCCCAAATTGAGTTGCAGCGATGCGACTGCTCCTTCGATGGAGGAGGTTTGAAAGTGGAAACCAGGTTTGGTATGTGCACACCGTGGTATACTAGTGTTTCCCTCGTAACGATGTATGTTAGACATCGTGAGTTATGATAAAAGATGTCATTGGGTGATACCTACGATAAAATCGGGAGCGATTCGAATCCTTGCAGTTCCAGTTGACTAACTACTTTTGGATTATTAGCGTTGAGTGGTGCTGACGCTCTTTGACGTTATGATGGATTTGGAAGTCTATTCCACTCCAGAGTTTGACACGAGGTCAGCGTTCTCACGGTTGAGGTGTCATTCAGGATGCGTTCTTACTGGTGGTATTAGAACTAAGGATGATTGTCTGATCTACAGTCGTAAGTATTGGTTGTTTTGCAGTCATGAGGGAACTGACTTTTGGGATGACCCGCATCGAGGTACGTTTTGCCTCTTGGGTGATATGTTGGTTTTGGTAAGTCGCTCTGTTTCAGAGTTTGAAGAGAGGTAAGTATCCTCGTGGTTTTTAAGACGATTCTGATATGGTCAGGAAACGAGGTTATGGCTTCATGTTGTTGTGTAGCCCGGGTGTTACGTGATACACCGGTGCTAATTTCGAGGACGAAATTCTTTTAGTGGGGGATATTGTGATGACCAGAGATTAGGGATGTTAATCCCGGAGTGTTAATAACCCCTAAAGTTGTTTTACGTGGCGATTTGGAGTTAATCGAAGTGTTGGGCCTTCTGGGCTCGTCTATTTGAGTAGTTGGGATCGTTGGATCCCGGGGTTGAGATCGTATTCTCATTTCGGTGAAAACCTGTGAGTTGGGTTTTTAGTGTGACTCAGAATCTCGGGTGCTTGGTGTGGGCACCGGTAGGGGGTTTTTGAGTTAGAGAGAGAGTTTTTGAAAACAGATGATTTTTAATGAATCATGATGTATTTGTGGGGCTATTAGTATTTCGGGGTATTTTTGTTATAAATACCAGTTGAACCCGAGATTTTAATTATCGGAACCATTTCAGCACCTTATTTCTCTCTCTCCTCCCTCGCGCACTCCCGATCCCCTTTTGACCCCCGCGCACAAAAGGCCTCCGCCAGCCGCCGTCCGGCCGCCGTTCGGCGCGTGCCACCCGTGTGATGACCAGGGATTATAGGTGTTAATCCCGTAGTGTTAATAATCCCTAAAGTGGTTTTACGTGGCGATTTGGAATTTAATCGAGGTGTTGGGCCTTCTGGGCTCGTTTAATTGGGTAGTTGGGATCGTTGGATCCAGAGGTTGAGATTGTATTCACATTACGGTGTAAAACCTAAGAGTTGGGTTTTCGATGTGTCTCGGGATCTCGGGTGCTGTGTGAGCACCGGTAGGGGGTTTTGGAGTTAGAGAGAGAGTTTTTGAAAACAGATGATTTTTAATGAATCATGATGTATTTGTGGGGCTATTAATTTTTCGGGGTATTTTTGCTATAAATACCAATTGAACCCAAAATTTTAAATTAAAATTCATTTCTTCACCTCATCCTCTCTCTCCCTCCCGCGACCCATTTCCCGTCTGGACAGCCCCCGCCGCTTCAGGCGCTTCGCCCGCCGCCGTCCAGCCGCCGTTTGGCGCGTGCGACCCGCCGCCGGCTTCGTCTCGTCGAGGCGCAGCTAACCCCTCCGGCAATTTGAAGTTTGGTCGCGTGTTGAAGTCGGATTTCGCTGGAATGCGCCGATCCCCAATTTCTAGGGTTCTTCGATTTTGGTACGATTTCTTCCGATTTTCGATTGGGTAACCCCCCTTACCCCTTTTTCGTTATTGTTGTGTAATTCCCTGCCTAATTGTGATTTATTGGCTCGAATTTATTTCGAATTTCGTTGGTTGTGGTTCGAATTTTTGGATGTGTGGGTGAAGTGGGTTCGAAAATTGTGATCTTTGGCAGGGGTGTGGCGATTCTTGTTATGGGTCGTTTATTACATGTTTTAGATGTATAAGGATGTTTAATTGTGTTCGAATTTAGGGCTTTGAATTCGAATTTAAGGGGTTTGAGTTCGAAAATTGGGGGTTTTTGGCAAGGGGTGTTGATTCTTGCTTGGATAGCTTAATTCTCTTTTTAGATGAATTATGGTATTTATTTGGGTTCGAAATTGTGAGATTTGGGTTCGATTTTTGTAGGGTATTCTTGAACAAATTTCGATATTGTCTCATTTATTTTCCCTCCCTGTATGTACCCTGCCCCGGGTCTTTTAAAAGGTTAATTGTCGTGTGTTGGCAATATTTTGAGGGTTATAGGTGTGCTTGAGCATGGGTTACATGTTCGTAAATAATTGTGAATTATTTATCGTGTTAGCACATCATTCCTCGGGGCATGGAACTCGAGCAAGGTTTGGCTCGGACTTCGGAGATTTAAGGTACGTGCGACGTACGAGCATTTCTATATATTAGGGCATTTGTGAATGCATAATGAAATTTGATTTCATTGAATAATCGCGCATGAGGATTATATATATATATGTTGATATAGCCAAGGAATGACCCAAATCTTGATATCGCCGCTTGTAGCGTGCGTGACACTAGAGTAGGATGACTCTTACATGATATATGGGGTACTGGGTTTAATATGACCATTGTAGGGCATTTGAGATGCCTGAGAATGATCGTGGGATCATGTATTCATTATAAGACATTTGAGATGTCTGGGTATAATAAAGAATTGGTAAAATAAATGCTAGGCATTTGAGCTATCTGTGATTGATAGCGAGTTTGTGAAATCAGTATTAGATATTGAGATATCTATATTTGCATGTTTAATGAGTTGCAACCACTATCTGTTGATATTCGAGTATTAGGCATGCGATGAGTTAATCAATGCGTTGATTTACTGATTTTTGAGATTTGATGAGTTTGATGATTGTGAGAACAGGGACAGTACACGGAATTCCCGGATGAGGATGTTGCCATCCAGGGAGTATCATTTAAAATTCATTAATATTTACTTGTGTTGTAAATTATGAATTTCATTATTGTGATTATGAGATTTTGTGTATTGGTATGCTCACCCCGTTGGGGGCTGTCTCTGTTGGGGCAGGTGAACAGGTGCATCGATGGCTGTGGAGCTGAGCTCGAGCTGTTGATTGGATGTACTCACAGGATCGTGGTACCAGGGCTTGATGGAGCACGGTATCGTATAGAGTACTTATATACACCCGAGGTTTATATACACATTTATGATGCTCGCATGTGAGCACGGACATTCTTGTATATGGGTTGTATATAAAGGCATGAGCCTTCCTCTCTTTCATTATATGTTGCATGCAATTGTGTAGAATGCAATTGTGTAGAATTGCTAATGATATGAGAGTCGTTAGTGTATTATGTGGGTGTTGAGACCCATTTATGTCGTCATATGTGTGGTGTCTTCCCTGGCTGGGAATTTACTTGGTATTACTGCTTTCTGATGAGTGTTATGTTTTCCCTGGCCGGGAATTTTGTTATGTGTTGTGCTTTCATTTCGGGATAGCTCTATTTATGGGGAGACTCTGTCCAAATTTTTATTAAAGTCCACAATGTGAAAAGTGGCAAAAAGGGAGGGTATTGGGCGAACTTTGTGAGTCTATTTCGTTGTTAGGCAGATGACCTTATAACATTGAGTGTTAAAGGAATTTTTTTATAAATGCCATGCAATGATAAAGTATCATCTGAGCTTCCCGATTGGCTTTTTATTGAAAGCATGTGCCACACATAGTGGTTAATACACTAATTAAGGGTTAAGGGCTTGGGGTCCTTACATTAGTGGTATCAGAGCAGTGGTTGCTCTTTGGGGCTGTTAAGGGCCTAAGAAGTTATTGATAGCACATACTTATGCATGATGGCATTAATGTTGTATGACACAACTAGTTGTTTATGTGCTTTTTCTGATATGAAAAGTGGTGTTGCTAATCAGTGTGATTGCAGGAATCGTGTGGAACACGATAGGATGGCATTAATAGTGATGTCTGGCAATCCGTGTATTATGTGCCAAGGAATCTGATTTTGTAAGAGAATCAGGTAAAGGGATATTTCCGAGGTAACATGTCTTGGTATACGTATTGACTTGCAAGTGGTTGCATTTATGCATTGGATGATTGCTGCATAGCGTATATGGCTATTGTTGCTAACCATGATGGTTGCAGGTTACAGGAAATATGGAGTACGTAAGCGACGTACGGGTATCCCAACGGTAACATGTATTCATGTTTGTCTGTGTGACACATGATGAATGCAATGTGATGCATTACGGTTATGATACATGTTATTATGCATTGTTGTTGCATATTATGCATTGTTGTTGCATATTGTGATGTGGAATAAAGAGGTGTATTCCACGAGTCAGGGCGATCACAGTTAAGGTTTTAATGCTTACGCTTTATCGCTGCGCATGTGGAGCGGGAGGGGGGAGGCCCGCTGGCACATGGAGGCGAGGTATACCATACTGAGCGAGGAAGAGATACCGCTAGTATGAAGAAGCGAGTATGCGATACCGCTTGTTTTGAGATTATGAAAGCGAGGAAGCATTAAAATAACTGATGATGACTGACTCAAGAAAGGATGATGATGCATTCCTTTGTGATGACACGGATGATAGCGGTGATGTGTCCCGCTGTGTCGATTTATATTCATTTCATTGTGATGACACGGATGATAGCGGTGATGTGTCCCGCTGTGTCGATTTATATTCATTCCATTGTGATGACACGGATGATAGCGGTGATGTGTCCCGCTGTGTCGATTTATATTCATTTCATTGTGATGACACGGATGATAGCGGTGATGTGTCCCGCTGTGTCGATTTATATTCATTCCATTGTGATGACACGGAGGATAGCGGTGATGTGTCCCGCTGTGTCGATTTATATTCATTTCATTGTGATGACACGGATGATAGCGGTGATGTGTCCCGCTGTGTCGATTTATATTCATTCCATTGTGATGACACGGATGATAGCGGTGATGTGTTCCGCTGTGTCGATTTGTATTTATAGCGACGGTTCATTCCGCTATATTGATTGGCGAGGGTTCATTCCGCCAGGTGTATTTATAGCGATGGTTCATTCCGCTATATTGATTGGCGAGGGTTCATTCCGCCAGATGTATTTATAGCGACGGTTCATTCGGCTATATTGATTGGCGATGGTTTATACCGCCGGACACGGATGATAGCGGTGATGTGTCCCGCTGTGTCGATGATGATGATTCACCTCTTTGTGATTATTGGCGATGATTCATGCCGCCGTATATATAAATAGCGATGCCTCTTTCCGCTATTATGTGGACGATGATTCATGCTCAGGTGTATAGCGAGGTTTCATGCCACTTATTATATGACGAGGTGTCATGCCGTCGATTCTATAGCGAGGGATTGTGCCGCTATGTACTCAGCACAGGATTTTGCCGCCTTCGAGCGAAGGGTGCTGATTTCGCACTATTATTGAGCGACGGAGACAGGTATTTCGCTATATTGTTAGCGATGAGATATGAGATATTGCTATTCTATTAGCTTTATTGTATCTGGCATGCGTTGATATACATGTTTTATATGACTATTTTATTAGCATGATAGTAGATGACATACGCTGATGTACATGTATCGTCACTAGTTGACAATGTCTTAGATGCCATGAGTTGGCATGTGTCATCACAGGATGACGACGACGATGGTGTAGGAGATGTCTTATTAGACATGCATCATCGTTACGATGATCAATGCGTTGTGTATACGTATTCAGTGGTATGCCTTGGGTGCCAGTACCGACCACAAGGTGGTGTGTGCGGCACCGATTGACGTGACCCTTATACCGAGCGGGTTGCTCGAGGAATGGATGGATGCGCTGTACATGTGATTGTACCGCAGCTTACGTTGGGGTGATCATATTACGAGTGGTGATACCCTTGAGGTATGCTCGTTGGAATGACTTTTGGCCCTGTAATTTGACGACAGGAGTAATCGTGGAGGAAAGTACTCGCTTTCTGTCGATGTGACATGTGGTAGACATGGTCACACCACCCTTGAGGGTGTAGGATGGGTCCTAAGGGAGTAGGATCAGGTTATGTTAAGTACTTAGGGACATTGGAGTGTCCAGGGTGTATCGGCATTAGAGGAATGTTGGATAAAGACCCACTACTCTATTGAGTTTTCTTCCCACAGTATGATATACCATGTGGAAACGTCCATCTTATTGGTAGGTTTGAGGTGAACCTAGAGAGGCAGCGACCAGTTTGTTGTCGTGTGTGTGCAGCACCATGAAGGGCTTGCTAGAGCCGTTATACTGCTCGTTGGAACCAAGTTGGCAAATCGTAAGGTGATACGATGTGGATTGTGGTGGACTCTAGTAGTCACCATGTCATTTGAGACTGAGGTTGTGCATGCCTCACTGAAACGTGTATATGTTTATGTTTAATCTTGGTGAGACTTGTCTGGGACAGCTCAGGATGTTGGAGTACCAATCAGAGAGTCATCAGGTCGTTATTGACTCAATCTAAGAGAATCCGTGTATTTGGGATGCAATGGGTGTTATTGTATCCAGTATTTCCGAACAGTGGTTCGAGACTAGTGGATCTCGAGTTCGATGGCACTTCCCTTGTGAGGAAGGGGGTAGTACTATACCTATTTGGGGAATCTTTGAAAGATTCGGTAAGTTGGTGCATGTGGTGTTGATTTTGAGAATCACGCCGTGTTGTTGATCGTCGATTTTCATTCTCCACTGGATGGGAATGACTCAGGATTGATGGTTGTGATTGCGGCTTAAGGGTATGTTGTAGATACCTGAGCCAAGTGCATTGAGTATGCATGTGGTGTTCGTGCTGAAGCAGGTATACCGATGAGTATACGGATGCCAGTTGTTGATTTCCTTCCTGTCAAGCATAGAGTTATGCTATTTTAGGATGGTTAAATCTCTGATGAGAGATATGGAACACCTTGAGATTGGGAATCTCCATGGCACGATGATCATGAGGGATAATCGTGAAGTTAGTTGACTTCCCTTGATGAGGGATTATCTTGTGAGGGTTAAGGTATTTCATTATTGGTGTTTCCCTCCGAGTTATGCGATAGCCTTCCCAAGTTTGGATTGTTAAATCCTAGGATTATCAAGGGATGGCAGGAATTCGGATTGGTTGGGTGTCACTGTCGACACAAGCGTTGAGGATGCAATGGGTTTATTGCATGCCCTTTCAGAATTTGAAACTCTGTGGAGTCTCGATTGTTTATTTATGACCAAGATGTGGTTCTTGGGATATCCAGAGGTGGACATCTTGTGAGATGTCTTTTGTGTGGATCGGTGGCCGTGAGTTGCCCGATCCGAGTTGCAGAGGGTGCAACTGCTCCTTGAAGGAGGTTTGAAAGTGGAAACCAGGTTTGGTATGTGTACACCGTGGTATACTAGTGTTTCCCTCGTAACGATGTATGTTAGACATCGTGAGTTTTGGTAAAGATGTCATTGGATGATATCTACGATAGAATCAGGAGCGATTCGAATCCTTACAGTTTCAGTTGACTAACTGCTTTTGGATTTTTAGCGTTGAGCTGTGCTGACGCTCTTTGACGTTATGATGGATTTGGAAATCTATTCCACTCCAGAGTTTGACACGAGGTCAACGTTCTCACGGTTGAGGTGTCATTCAGGTTGCGTTCTTACTAGTTGTATTAGAACGAAGGATGACTGTCTGATCTACAGTCGTAAGTATTGGTTGTTTTGCAGTCATGAGAGACTGCCTTTTGGGATGACCCGCATCGAGGTTATGGCTTCATATTGTGGTGTAGCCCGGGTGTTACGTGATACACCAGTGCTAATTTCGAGGACGAATTCTTTTAGTGGGGGATATTGTGATGACCAGGGATTATAGGTGTTAATCCCGTAGTGTTAATAATCCCTAAAGTGGTTTTACGTGGCGATTTGGAATTTAATCGAGGTGTTGGGCCATCTGGGCTCTTTTAATTGGGTAGTTGGGATCGTTGGATCCAGAGGTTGAGATTGTATTCACATTACGGTGTAAAACCTAAGAGTTGGGTTTTTGATGTGTCTCGGGATCTCGGGTGCTGTGTGAGCACCGGTAGGGGGTTTTGGAGTTAGAGAGAGAGTTTTTGAAAACAGATGATTTTTAATGAATCATGATGTATTTGTGGGGCTATTAATTTTTCGGGGTATTTTTGCTATAAATACCAATTGAACCCAAAATTTTAAATTAAAATTCATTTCTTCACCTCATCCTCTCTCTCCCTCCCGCGACCCATTTCCCGTCTGGACAGCCCCCGCCGCTTCAGGCGCTTCGCCGCCGCCGTCCAGCCGCCGTTCGGCGCGTGCGACCCGCCGCCGGCTTTGTCTCGTCGAGGCGCAGCTAACCCCTCCGGCAATTTGAAGTTTGGTCGCGTGTTGAAGTCGGATTTCGCTGGAATGCGCCGATCCCCAATTTCTAGGGTTCTTCGATTTTGGTCCGATTTCTTCCGATTTTCGATTGGGTAACCCCCCTTACCCCTTTTTCGTTATTGTTGTGTAATTCCCTGCCTAATTGTGATTTATTGGCTCGAATTTATTTCGAATTTCGTTGGTTGTGGTTCGAATTTTTGGATGTGTGGGTGAAGTGGGTTCGAAAATTGTGATCTTTGGCAGGGGTGTGGCGATTCTTGTTATGGGTCGTTTATTACATGTTTTAGATGTATAAGGATGTTTAATTGTGTTCGAATTTAGGGCTTTGAATTCGAATTTAAGGGGTTTGAGTTCGAAGATTGGGGGTTTTTGGCAAGGGGTGTTGATTCTTGCTTGGATAGCTTAATTCTCTTTTTAGATGAATTATGGTATTTATTTGGGTTCGAAATTGTGAGATTTGGGTTCGATTTTTGTAGGGTATTCTTGAACAAATTTCGATATTGTCTCATTTATTTTCCCTCCCTGTATGTACCCTGCCCCGGGTCTTTTAAAAGGTTAATTGTCGTGTGTTGGCAATATTTTGAGGGTTATAGGTGTGCTTGAGCATGGGTTACATGTTCGTAAATAATTGTGAATTATTTATCGTGTTAGCACATCATTCCTCGGGGCATGGAACTCGAGCAAGGTTTGGCTCGGACTTCGGAGATTTAAGGTACGTGCGACGTACGAGCATTTCTATATATTAGGGCATTTGTGAATGCATAATGAAATTTGATTTCATTGAATAATCGCGCATGAGGATTATATATATATATGTTGATATAGCCAAGGAATGACCCAAATCTTGATATCGCCGCTTGTAGCGTGCGTGACACTAGAGTAGGATGACTCTTACATGATATATGGGGTACTGGGTTTAATATGACCATTGTAGGGCATTTGAGATGCCTGAGAATGATCGTGGGATCATGTATTCATTATAAGACATTTGAGATGTCTGGGTATAATGAAGAATTGGTAAAATAAATGCTAGGCATTTGAGCTATATGTGATTGATAGCGAGGTTGTGAAATCAGTATTAGATATTGAGATATCTATATTTGCATGTTTAATGAGTTGCAACCACTATCTGTTGATATTCGAGTATTAGGCATGCGATGAGTTAATCAATGCGTTGATTTACTGATTTTTGAGATTTGATGAGTTTGATGATTGTGAGAACAGGGACAGTACACGGAATTCCCGGATGAGGATGTTGCCATCCAGGGAGTATCATTTAAAATTCATTAATATTTACTTGTGTTGTAAATTATGAATTTCATTATTGTGATTATGAGATTTTGTGTATTGGTATGCTCACCCCGTTGGGGGCTGTCTCTGTTGGGGCAGGTGAACAGGTGCATCGATGGCTGTGGAGCTGAGCTCGAGCTGTTGATTGGATGTACTCACAGGATCGTGGTACCAGGGCTTGATGGAGCACGGTATCGTATAGAGTACTTATATACACCCGAGGTTTATATACACATTTATGATGCTCGCATGTGAGCACGGACATTCTTGTATATGGGTTGTATATAAAGGCATGAGCCTTCCTCTCTTTCATTATATGTTGCATGCAATTGTGTAGAATGCAATTGTGTAGAATTGCTAATGATATGAGAGTCGTTAGTGTATTATGTGGGTGTTGAGACCCATTTATGTCGTCATATGTGTGGTGTCTTCCCTGGCTGGGAATTTACTTGGTATTACTGCTTTCTGATGAGTGTTATGTTTTCCCTGGCCGGGAATTTTGTTATGTGTTGTGCTTTCATTTCGGGATAGCTCTATTTATGGGGAGACTCTGCCCAAATTTTTATTAAAGTCCACAATGTGAAAAGTGGCAAAAAGGGAGGGTATTGGGCGAACTTTGTGAGTCTATTTCGTTGTTAGGCAGATGACCTTATAACATTGAGTGTTAAAGGAATTTTTTTATAAATGCCATGCAATGATAAAGTATCATCTGAGCTTCCCGATTGGCTTTTTATTGAAAGCATGTGCCACACATAGTGGTTAATACACTAATTAAGGGTTAAGGGCTTGGGGTCCTTACAACCCGCCGTTGGATTCGTCTCTTCCAGGCGCTCCTATCCATACCATCAATTTGAAGTTTGGTCGCGATTTGAGCTCGGATTTGCCAGAAAAGCGTAGGGTTCGAAACTGGAGTTCATCCGATTTTGGGGCTCGATTTTTGGTACGTTTTTGGGGCTTTTCTTCCGATGTTTTAGGGGCGTTTTTGTGCTGCTTTTGGGTCGAATATTTCATACTTTCATGGTTCGAAAATTTGTTGCTTATGGATTCGAATTTGAACGCTGATTTTGTGAGTTAGGGTTCGAAAATTTGGGTTTTTGGCATGAGGATGATGATTCTTGTTGTTATTCGATTAATTCATGTTTAAATGAATTATGATGCTTAATTGGGATCGAATTGAGATGTTATGGTTCGAATTTTGCCCTAATTTGGTGAGGGTTTGATTTCGATTTTGGGGGTTTTGGCTATGGGTTGATGATTCATGTTAGAGATCGTTATTACATGTTTTAGATGATTTATGATGGTTGGTTGGGTTCGAATCGTGATGCTAGGGTTCAAATTATTGAAGGTGTTCTTGGGCAATTTTTCGATAAGTCGCATTCGTTTTCCCTCCCTGCATGTACCTGATCGCTATTATTTTAAACAGTATATTCCAGTGTAGCGATTCTCTACCGCAAGTGCACGGTGTCAAGTTTTAGTATAATGATATGATAAGTATGAGTGTCGAACCCACGAGGACTAGGAAATAATTACCAAACTCCACTAGTTTAACTATATTTAGTCTACGATAACTGATTGTGATTAATTAACTAAATTGACTAATTAACTCAATATCAACCCAAACAAACAAGAACGAATAAGAATAGAATCAAAAGAAACAATTATCAAGACTTTTGGTTCACCTATGTAATCCCCCACAATTCGCCTATTAGTTAATAATCGAATTCAAACAATCTAAGGTGACGAGTTTTCCAAATTTATCTAATATACTCTCTCGAGTTATATTAAACCTAATATCAAATTGTAGTAAGTCACTCTCGTGTACTTATTTAACAACACAATATTGTATTAAGATCCATGAAAACTTCTAGCTTTCGATTACTAGATATCTATAGCTACCACACGTGTATTTGACTTCATCTCTCGATATCAGTCTGAAATCCACGGCATAAATCACTATATCGAATCACAATTTTATCTCTCGATCTCGATTGTAATTTAAATATCATTCAAGGATGTCCAAACCCTTAAAAGCATGAAGAACAATGATCTATGCACTTAGATAATAAGAATCAATCAAAAACATTCAATTAAATTCATGGGTTCATACAAAGGATCCCCTAAGTCTTGATAACAAACCTAGCCAACAATCCCCATAAAATAACAATGTATAAACATGTTTTGCAACATTCTAAACATTAAAATCTAATGAAAATATAGAACTAGAGTTAGAAATACGGAAATAACGAGAGGCGTTGACTCCTTGCGTTGCTCCGTCGTCCCGTCTCTTCCGATGCGTCTCTTCTTCAATGGTTATGGTGTATGGATGGTTGGGGATGATTGAGAGTGATGGTGGCTGAGTATGTATGGTTAATTATGAGCCAAAAAGTCCCAAAAACGTCCATAATAATCCATATTTATGGTAGGAGGAGTTTCACCAAGTTTGGACACCAAAAAACCAAGATGGAAACAAAATCCCGAATTTTTCGAGTATAGGCGATCGATTGCCTCAAATGAGGCGATGGGTCGCCTCTGGCTACTGCCTGGAGGCGATCGATTGCCTCATTTGAGGCGATGGGTCGCCTCCCCTATTTTCTGCAAATTACGATTTTGCCCCTCCTTTTTCAGCTTTGCTCAGTTTGGTCCTTTTTCATCATTTTAAGCCTATTTTCTCAACTTTTATGCATTTAGCCATGGATTCCTGAAATATACAAATATAAACCAAGAAAAGTAATATTTTCCAAGAATCACTACAAAAACGCCCCTAATCTTATATCAAATTAAGTGTAAAAATCACACTTATCAACTCCCCCAAACTTAAACTTGATCGTCTCGAGCAAGAAATAAGATCAAACAGTCAAGTTCAACATTGAAGATTCAAATGAACCAATTCATAGTCAATCATGTAGCTCAGATATCTCACTTACTGACAAACAAAAATAAATCAGAAAGTTTAACAAGTTGTGTTTTCTCCTAGATCAAACAACATGTCTCCGAATCAGAACGTGCGTGTGTGCTATTGTCACTTTCAAGTTCCATGCAAATTTCATAGATCAAATCATGCTAGTCAATGAAAAGTAAGATTATCCTTGAGTACCCCATATTTCTATTTTCAAACACTTCTCCACTAATGTAGTCACTCCCTAGACTTGGATCAATAGGTCTTTTTAAGCTTATAGCGTTAGGCCTAGGTGTTTGGCTTCAAAGAAAGGATAGGATAGCAAAAAGAAGAGAGTATAAGCATGTAATGTTCATATTGTTAGCACAACTTGAGCTTCTCTTCTTTTTCTCTTTTAGCCTTGGCCACTTTGGGTCTTAGTTCGATAATAATTTTTTTTTTTTCTCAAGGCTTTTTCTGTTCTTTTCTTTTCTCATTCATCATCTTTTTTACAATAAGCTCATCAAAATATAGCAATTCATGTGCATCTAATGAGAATCATTATACTCCCTGAGGTGAAGATAAAAAATTCAATTTAGGCTCAATTAGGTGGGTATAATGAGTTTGCCAAAGAATGTTGAATGGGGGCTAATAGTATGTTAAACATACTCCATTCTTTTTCAGTTAGGCTCAAATTAGGATACTAGAGATTGATGTAAACATTGTAAGCTTGAAATGCTCAAACGGTCCAAAGATCGCCTATATCATCTCCTAATCAAGTTCATGACTATAAAATTTCGCCTCAAAGTGTCATCATAAAATAGTCTGAGGTACTCTAAGATGCTCAAAACAATTCATCAAGTTCACAAAAAATTTCACTACTACAAATGCAATTCACAAGATTATGACTCAAATGTGCTCAAAATATTCCTCATCTTTGACATGCTACTCAAAACAAGATATTCACAAACAAGTCTTACAATCATCAAAACTCAAGTTGACATGCATAGTGAGACTAATATCATCATGGAATAGAGACCACTACTATGATTTATTCTTATCTTACTAATTGAACTCATTTTCAAGAAATTTTTTTTGTTGGTGCTCCAGAAACGATCAATTTCCAAATAAGAAGCATGACACAGTAATGCACTCCCCCAAACTTAATTCATGCATTGTCCTCAATGTAATAAGCATGGAAAGTACAACAAAGCATGTACCGTTGACAACGACCGTCAGTGATCGTTGTCCAATTCCTCATCAGCTCGTGGGGCATATTGTTGGAACACGTCACAGCACGCATGGAGTCTCTCAAAATCAAAAAACAAAAACAAAAACAAACCAAAATAAACTAAAACAAAGCGAAAGGGATAGGAAATAGTTCTTGATTTATAGTCCCAAGCTGGACTTTTTACCATTTACGCTCAAGTGCCGCAAGGGCCAGTGGGGGACGATTTTCCATCCTCCATGTGGTAATGTCGTAGCCACTTCTCTTTCACAGTGAATAGTCCCCCATGGTCATCTCTCAGTTTGAAGGTGTCGAATGGTAAAACATCGACAACTTTGAATGGTCCAGCCCATGGTGCGTCAGACTCCCATGGAAAAAATCTCATCTTTTTCCTATTCATTAATACCGAGTCTCCTACACCAAATTTACCTCTTCTTTGTTGGCCATTCGATGTGACCTCCTCCTTCTTCTCACTCTTACCCTGCATCGCATCAACAGATAGTGTATCAATTATATTGACACTAAAACATCGGTGCTCAGTGCGTGTAGTGTTCACAACTTTGAACATATCATAAGTAACTTGATCCCCCCCTACTCGGAGGATCAACTTCCCTTCTTGGACATCTATCAATGCCCTTCCAGTAGCTAGGAACGGTCTTCCTAATATCAATGGCATGTCCGCCTCCTCCTTTATGTCTAGCACCATGAAATCCACCGGAATGGTGAATTTGTCAACCTTTACCGGTACATCCTCCACTATCCCATGAGGGTACTTGATGGACTTGTCTGCCATCTGCAATGAGACATTGATTGCTTTTAACTCTCCTAAGCCCAGCTTCCTGTACACAGACAAAGGCATTAAATTAACACTTGACCCCAAATCACATAAAGATTTATTAAAAGATTTAGAATTTATTTTGCAAGGTATAGTGAAACTCCCTGGATCCTTTAACTTTGGAGGTGAATCATTTTGAATGACAGCTGAACACTCCTCGGTTAAGTTTATCATCTCATGCTCTCCCAGTTTCCGCTTTTTCGATAGAATCTCCTTTAAAAACTTAGCATAATTCGGCATGTGCCGAATAGCATCTATGAAAGGCATCTCAATATGAAGATTCTTAATCAATTCTAAAAATTTAGCAAATTTAGCATCGATCTTTGCTCTCTTATACGCAGCGGGGAATGGGGGTGGGATATCTACCTTAGCAGGTGTGATGGGTGTAGAGGTCTTAGTAGACTTACCTTTGTCGCGTGTTTGTCCCTCTTCTTGCTTGATGTCCGCCTCGCCTCTTAACTCTACGTGCACATCCTTCTTCTCAGCGACCTCCTTTCCACTCCTCAACGTGATAGCATGGACTTGCTCCCTAGGTTTCGTCTCAGTGTCACTAGATAGTGATCCTGGTGCTCGTTCGGCTACGATCTTTGCTAATTGTCCCATTTGGACTTCCAAGTTCTTTATCGATGCCTCATGATTGTTCATCCTTGTTTCAGCCGATGATATGAACTTAGTTAGCAGCTCCTCCATGCTTGGCTTTGGTGCATACCCCGGTGGTGGTTGGGGATAGTTCCTCGGCCCAGTATTGTACGTATTTGGGTAGGGGTAGGTCTGTGGAGGTCGGTTCCCTACGAAATTAACAGCTTCATTAGTAGTAATGAATGGGTTACCAACCTGGCATTCAGTGCTCGGATGTCCTCCATGGCAAAGCTCGCATGTAACAGTTTGGACTTGCATTGCATGCATGCTCAAACTATCGATCTTCTTGTTCAGCGCTTCCAACTGGGCAGCTAGGGCAGTGACTTCACTCACTTGATGCAATCCGACTTGCTTCTTTGGCACGTTCCTCTCGGACTGCCATTGACAGCTATTAGCAGCCATCTCCTCCAACAGTGTATAAGCTTCCTCGGGCGTCTTCCTCATCACAGTTCCTCCTGACGCTGCATCAATCATAGAACGATTATCAGAAAATAACCCGTTATAAAATGTTTGTACCTGCAGCCAGATAGGGAGGCCGTGATGTGGGCATCTCCTCAGTAGATCTTTGAAGCGCTCCCAAGCCTCATATAGTGTCTCTGGATCACATTGGGCAAAAGTAGTGATGTCATTGCGCATCTTGGCCGTCTTGGATGGTGGAAAGAATTTTGACAAGAACAACCGCGCCATTCCATCCCACGTGGTAATAGATCCTGCAGGCAACGATTGTAACCAGGATTTAGCTTTATCTTTTAAAGAAAAGGGAAACAAACGTAACCTGATGGCGTCGTCAGTAACGCCATTATGCTTGAACGTATCACAAATCTCCAAGAAGTTGGAGATGTGATCATTTGGATCATCTGTAGCAGCTCCCCCAAACTGGACCGAATGTTGGATCATTTGTATGATAGCAGGCTTGATCTCAAAATTGTTAGCCTGTATGGTTGGTCTCGTGATACTTGATAGTGATCCATGGAATGCAGGGTGGGCGTAGTCCATGAGTGATCTTGCAACTGGTGGTACCGGAATCTCCTCGGTATTAGCCATATGTGCTCTTGCTTGCCTTAGCCTCCTTTGACAAGTGCGTTCAATCTCGGGATCAAAGGGCTCAAGTGTAGGGTTGCTACTCCTTAGCATGCACCAAAAGATAGTACCCTGTAACAATCAACCAAAACAAAAAGAAACAGTAGAAGAGAAGAAAAAAAACGAAAATAAAAAAAAAAAAAAAAACAAATGACTAAATTACAGTCAACTAATCTCGTTTGATATTATTAAAACTAGTCCCCGGCAACGGCGCCAAAAACTTGATCGCTATTATTTTAAACAGTATATTCCAGTGTAGCGATTCTCTACCGCAAGTGCACGGTGTCAAGTTTTAGTATAATGATATGATAAGTATGAGTGTCGAACCCACGAGGACTAGGAAATAATTACCAAACTCCACTAGTTTAACTATATTTAGTCTACGATAACTGATTGTGATTAATTAACTAAATTGACTAATTAACTCAATATCAACCCAAACAAACAAGAACGAATAAGAATAGAATCAAAAGAAACAATTATCAAGACTTTTGGTTCACCTATGTAATCCCCCACAATTCGCCTATTAGTTAATAATCGAATTCAAACAATCTAAGGTGACGAGTTTTCCAAATTTATCTAATATACTCTCTCGAGTTATATTAAACCTAATATCAAATTGTAGTAAGTCACTCTCGTGTACTTATTTAACAACACAATATTGTATTAAGATCCATGAAAACTTCTAGCTTTCGATTACTAGATATCTATAGCTACCACACGTGTATTTGACTTCATCTCTCGATATCAGTCTGAAATCCACGGCATAAATCACTATATCGAATCACAATTTTATCTCTCGATCTCGATTGTAATTTAAATATCATTCAAGGATGTCCAAACCCTTAAAAGCATGAAGAACAATGATCTATGCACTTAGATAATAAGAATCAATCAAAAACATTCAATTAAATTCATGGGTTCATACAAAGGATCCCCTAAGTCTTGATAACAAACCTAGCCAACAATCCCCATAAAATAACAATGTATAAACATGTTTTGCAACATTCTAAACATTAAAATCTAATGAAAATATAGAACTAGAGTTAGAAATACGGAAATAACGAGAGGCGTTGACTCCTTGCGTTGCTCCGTCGTCCCGTCTCTTCCGATGCGTCTCTTCTTCAATGGTTATGGTGTATGGATGGTTGGGGATGATTGAGAGTGATGGTGGCTGAGTATGTATGGTTAATTATGAGCCAAAAAGTCCCAAAAACGTCCATAATAATCCATATTTATGGTAGGAGGAGTTTCACCAAGTTTGGACACCAAAAAACCAAGATGGAAACAAAATCCCGAATTTTTCGAGTATAGGCGATCGATTGCCTCAAATGAGGCGATGGGTCGCCTCTGGCTACTGCCTGGAGGCGATCGATTGCCTCATTTGAGGCGATGGGTCGCCTCCCCTATTTTCTGCAAATTACGATTTTGCCCCTCCTTTTTCAGCTTTGCTCAGTTTGGTCCTTTTTCATCATTTTAAGCCTATTTTCTCAACTTTTATGCATTTAGCCATGGATTCCTGAAATATACAAATATAAACCAAGAAAAGTAATATTTTCCAAGAATCACTACAAAAACGCCCCTAATCTTATATCAAATTAAGTGTAAAAATCACACTTATCAGTACCCTGCCCCGGGTCTTTTAAATGATTTATTGTCGTGTGTTGACAATATTTTGAGGGTTATGGATGTGCTTGAGCATGGGTTACATGTTCGTAAATAATTGTGAATTATTTATCGTGTTAGCACAGCGTTCCTCGGGGCATGGAACTCGAGCAAGGTTTGGCTCGGACTTCGAGGATTTAAGGTACGTTTAGCGTACGAGCATAGTTTAAATGATGTTTTTACAAGTATGATGCATGATTTAAAATACATGAAATGTTTTACTATGATGGTACCGGGACTTGGTTACGTTATGTTGATTCACATGGTGAAATGCTTAGTGCCGCTATAAAGCGAGCAAATGATGGGGTGTGGTTGCTACAGAGAAACACCGATAGTATGATGCTACTTTGAAGTAAGAAATGAAAATGTGGTATTTGATTAGATATCTAGGATATCTGTATTTTATTCCCTATTGGTAATGAATAGGAACAGAGACGTAGTTAATCAGAGAAGTGATTAACTAGTATCGGAAGTTAAGGAAATCTCAATATGATATCTAGAATTATGATAATTGCTAGATAAAGAAGGATGTTATGAAATGTTGTTAAATTGAAACTGGCTAGGGTTAACCAATATGATGATTAACTGCATATTCAGGATTTGATGATTTATCTGTTTTGAGAACAGGGTTATTACAGGGGTACGCTATGATGAGGATGATACCATCCAGGATCACATATGTTCCACAATATTTACATTTTCGTAAATTATGTATTATGTCATTATGATTATGAAATTGTGGAATTGGTATGCTCACCCCGTTGGGGGCTGTCTCTGTTGGGGCAGGTGAACAGGTACATCGATGGCTTTGGAGATGAGCTCGAGCTGTTGATTGGATGTACTCCCAGGATCGTGGTACCAGGGCTTGATGGAGTACGGTATCGTATAGAGTACTTATATACCCATGAGGGTTATATACATATTCATGATGCTCGCATGTGAGCAAGATTATACTTGTATATGGGTTGTATATAAAGGCATGAGCCTTTCTCTCTTTCATTCTATGTTGCATGCAATTAGAGGTAGAATTGCTAAATGATATGAGAGTCATTGGTGTATTGTGGGTGCTGAAACCCACTTTTGTTGTCATATGTGTGGTGTCTTCCCTGGCTGAGAATTTACTTGATATTGCTGTATTCTGATGAGTGTTATGTCTTCCCTGGCCGGGAATTATGTTATGCGTTGTGCTTTTATTTCGGGATAGCTCTATTTATGGGGAGACTCTGCCCAAATTTTTATAAAAGTCCACAATGTAAAAGTGGTGTAATGGGCGAACTCTATGAGTCTATTGTTGTTAGGATGATGAGCTTATAACACTGTATATTAAAGAAAATTTTGTAATTGCCTTTCAATGGTAAAGTATCATCTGAGTTTCCCGAATAATTTTATTGAAAGCATGTGCCACACATAATGATTAATACACTAATCAAGGGTTAAGTATATGGGGTACACTTTCTATCCACTGCAGTTGTAGATGCTCATCCCGATGCTCTTGATCCTACTGCTGATACTCAAATGATTCCTGTAGATCCGTCCATAGCTCAAGAACTTTCAGAGGATTTCTTTGTCTTTACAAACCCTCTGGACGAGCCACCGAACATTGCTGCACAACTAGCTAATCTCTCCACTGCAATATCAGCACTAGCCAGCGATGCCAATAAACTTAAGCAGGAAGAGCGGACTGCAACTCTCATTCTAGGAACCCATCAGCAGCACACGGACTTTCAATTCCAGCAAGTCTACAGGGACTTAACTGGTTTAACAACTACTGTCACCCGACTTCAAACTTTTACTGAGAACACTATGGCGGACACTCTTTCTCGGATTGGCCAGGCTCGTCTTCAGATTAATCAAAATAATGAATCTCTTCATGCTGCCACATCCCTGGCTCTTGGAGAAATGATTGAAGACGCTAAGAGAGTCTTAACCGATCAGTTGGCCACCTTGCAGGCAACATTTGCTTCTCAGATTCAAGATATATGCAACAGCCTGCCTGCAGCTCCTCAAATTATCCACAGACTGCCTGAACCCAGCAGAACTGCTCCTTCATCACAGCGAGCTTCAAGTTCAACTGATCGTTCATCCCCTGCAACTGGAGCACTCACTCAGTCCAGATCAACTGCTCAACCGAGATCTCGAAGTCCGCGCCAACCGCCTACCGAAAAACGCGACTATTCCAAACATTGGTTTGGGCGAAAATAGTATCATTTTCTGACTTCTTCTTAATTACTCCAATCTATTTACTGTTTTTAGTTGACTTTTTCTTTGTATTTACTGATCAACATAAATGCATTCACATTAATTGAAACATTTTCTGTTCTATAAATAGCGACTCTTGTTTGCTCACATAACACACATTCACTCATCATGATTAACTTCAAGACTTTCAAAATTCCTTGGTTTTCTGTTAAAAACTTTTCCGATTATGGGTTTATTACTTATCTAAATCAACCCCTCATGGGTTGATTACTTATCTAACCTAGCTCCATTAAGCTTCAGCGTTTTGGATCCTGCTCTGATGCTCATCATCAGTCAGGAACTGCTATCAGGAGTTATCTGGGTGCTGATGACAAAAAGGGGGAAGACAGAGATAGAGTATTCTGATAGGTGAATCCATGAACCATTGAAGCTGCCTGATGAATATACATATGACTCTTCCCGACCTTCTCTCTGAAACAAGGTAGACCGGCAGAGATAGAGTATTCTTATTAGGTCATCTCTGAAACAAGGTGGATCGAGCTCTTCCTCTCTGACATTAGATGGATCGAAGCTCTCCAGGTCTACAGTGCTTGTTTAAAAATTTGTCATGTATCAGCTATATTGTGTAAAACTAGATTTGTCTTAGATTCTATTCAAGTTATTAGAATTCATCTTAAATGAAGATGAATCTCTCTCAATTGTCCAGTTTGATTACAACTTGTAATCTGCTTATATTAATAACAAATGAAAATTTCTTTTCCATTATGTCTTCAATTATTTTCAGGATTCTCATCTTATTTACTCAAGTAAGAAATCGATTATTGCTTAGTTTTGTCATCACCAAAAAGGGGGAAATTGTTGGGAAAACGATTTCTAAGTTTTGGTGATTACAAACACCTATCGGATGTCAAAGACCAACTGGATAAAGACTCCTACCGGATGTCAAAGACCAACTGGATAAAGACTCCTACCGGATGAAGAAATCTACCGGATAAAACTCCTACCGGATGAAGACATCTACCGGATGAAGACACCTACCGGATATTGAAGTCTTACCGGGTGATAAAGATCAACTGTATGAACACCTACCAGGTGAAGACACCAACCGGCTGAAAGACACAAACTGGATGGCTACCAACTGGATAGACATCAACTAGACAAGACATAAACTGGATGGCTACCAACTGGATAGACATCAACTGGATGGTCACCAACTGGATAGACATCAACTGGATGGTCACCAACTGGACAGACATCTACTGGACAACTATCAACTGGATAGTCCCACTGAACAAAGACATCAACTGGTTATAAGAGGATGAACGACCAGTTGAGCAAACAAAATCAGCAGAAGTCTAAACTTCCAGTAAGAGCACTAAGCAACGAGACAAAATAAGTACAACATTCTCTGACAAAGGTACAACAGAGCGGCGCACTCTGCTATATCTCCGCCACCATTACCGTCAGAGTGAAAAGAGCCGTTGCTTAAACAAAATAGGAAAGAAGACAATATGAATTTGGAAAGCTAATCTCTTCCATATACAGAAAAGCTACCGTTGGACAACCAAACCTATAAATATGTCCAAGCAGAAAATGAAGAGGGGCTGAGCGATTTTCAACAAAGTGATATACTTCAAAGCAAACAAGAAAATCATATTACTGATATTCCAAACGTTCAGCAAAGAGCAGACAAGCTGTGAAACTGAATCTGTGACAGATTATTTCCAATTGACGTCTGCTGCTCAAAAACACTCGAAGCTAGAAAGTTTATTCTGTAAAGAGTGTTAGAGAATCTCTTGTAATCAAAAGTTAAGAAGATTGTGATTGCTAGGAGTTTAGGTCAAGTGTGTTAGTTCCTAAGAAGGTTGTATACTGTAAAAGTGTAAACCAAGTCTTCTAGTGAATCCTTCCTGCAAAGGAAGAAGGGGAGACGTAGAAGCGTTGTGCTTCGAACTTCCAGAAACAACTCTTGTGTTATTTGTTTATTGCTGTATTACCTCAGTTTTATTCCTCACAAGTTCAGTAGACGTATTCCGCACTATAACAAGTGTCTGCTGACTTGCCCAATATTGAGAAGCAACTGTAATACTTAACAGTTTACAGTTAACCAGAAAAAGAAATCGAAATTAAATCTAGTGTTTATTCAACCCCCCCTTCTAAACACTACCCCGATCCTAACACTTAAACTCGGTTTTTGACACCTCATATCAGAGAGATTTTGATAATTTTAGACTAAGTTAGGTTTTTAGAATATTTTCTTTTCAAGTTTTGTCAAGAACAATGCGAAGAACGGAACCGGAATCGACAAGCCGGAATCATGATTCGTCTTAGTAATTCCTTTCCCTTTATTTATCTAATGTTTTCGAATGATATTTTGTTGATTTTGGATTCAATTATGCTAGGCTAAACCCTTAGATTCTTGGTTTAAGGGATACTTACTTTTGGAATTGAATCTCTTGTGAGAATTTTGATTTGTTTTGTGAATTTAATTTCGATTTCAATCCTGTTTCTTGGTATCGATTTCAATGATTATTGTGTCTGTTTATTAGATTGATCACCTAGTATTCATATGCATAATCGATAGCTAATTAAGAAGCAACTAAATTTAATAATTACCGGCTGTAGGTGTTGTTGAATTCTTAGGAGAAACAATTGGGTAATCAATAATTAACGGCTGTAGTTTCTATTGATTGGATTTATCGAATTCACTAGTTTTGAAATCTATCATTGATTTAATCATTAACGGCTGTAGTTTTGATTAGAGATTTGATAAGGGTCGGATTGAATGCTGTTTTCTCTTTGACTACGATTAAGGTGGATAGGAATTAAATTTCCAATCGATGAATAATTGAAAGAATTCGAATGTTAGTGATTTGATGATCGAGAGAGAATTTTCCAAAAGTAAAATTGACCGATAACCAAGAATCGCTTCGCTCTCATAAGTTTAAACCGTTTTAGTTAATCTCGTTAATTAGTTTAATTCTTAGAATTTGCTTAGCAATAATCACTCAACCCAAAAAACCCCCTTTTTACTATTCGTTTTTAAATTGACACGAAAAAATACTACCTTCCCTGTGGGATCGATCCCTACTCTCGCTACTACATACTTTTGCTATTAACTTGAGAAGGGTTAATTTGGGCGTACGCGATAGACGCTACCAATGTACAAGTCCAATAATCATCAAAATTCAAGTTGATGTGCATAGTGAGATCAAAATCCTCATTGAATAGTCACTACTATAATTCATTCTTTTCTCAAGTTTGAACTCATAAAAAAAAATTAGCTCAAAATACTAGGATGATTAAAGTGTCAATTAAGCACACAACATGTGGATAAAACAAGTAAAACATGCAAGCCACCTAAACTTAAATCAAACATTGTCCTCATTGTTTTAAAAAAAATCAAAAGGGAAAAAGTAAACTCCCCTGATCAAGACGCTTGCATGAGGGTTGAGGAAGATTGTCTTTTGAAAATTCCACTGTTGTAGGGGGTCATTGCTCCAACAGAGTACCTAGCAAGAGAAGAATGCAAATGGTAAAATATTTGACTCGAGAGATAAACAAACTAAAATGCAAAAACTGAAAAATAAAACAAAAACTAAATAACAAAAGGATACGCTTGGGTTGCCTCCCAAGAAACGCTGATTCTAGTCTTCGTCTTGACCATCAGAAGCAACCATCAAATAGAGGCTGTCGCCCATAGTAAGTATCATATGATACCACTAATGGGTCTTCATTCAGTATGCCCTCAAGCTTGGCAAGATTATAACAGTGTAAGCTCGTTGCTCCAACAACTTTCTTCATGAAATGGTAGGCATGAGAGAATGATTCTTGACTTGCCTTCATATCTTGGAGGATGTAGTGCGGTGAAGTTGGCATCGATGGAAAATACGGATCCACATATGGCATAGAACATGTCTCCATCGATGGGCTCAAATCAGAATCTTTGAAAGCCTCTTCCTTCTCCAACATCACACTCGACTCATCTTCGCATGGGAACTCCTCGGATGACATCTCTGAAGTAGTCTCAATCTCTTGAAGAGGCTCAAGTTCCTTTGAATCTTCCACACTAGTAGGATCACTCCCCCAAACTTGGTTGGTTGAGTGATCGTCATCATATAACCAAACTCGATTTGTCGCCTCTTGATTTGTAGCTCTCGTCTCTTCCTCTTGGCAGCTAGTTGTAATTGTTTCCATAAGGACCGCTATTTGCTGCTACAGGTGACGCATAGAAGTGGTTTCGCACTCCAAAATGTTCTAATTTGATGCCATGAATCTTATTAAGGTATCCTCTAACTGAGTCATGACGTCTGTTGAACTATCTCTCCTCTCTTCATAGTGTTCAAATGGTTGGGGCGTATCATTAGGGTAGTGAGGCTCCGGTGGGTATTGGTGACTCCAACCTTGTAGTGAAGGATCACAATGCCAGTGATGATCGAAGTCCGCCATATCATTGAACAGGTGCACCACACTGTCCTCATCTCTATCAACCAGGGGACTCCCAGTCACCAGTGCTCCGCTGAATACCCTTTCTCGTGTCTGTGCATCCAACCCTTTGAAGAAATATTGCATGAGAGTATAGTTCGAAAAGTTGTGATACCGGAATGTGTTGGCCAATTCATTGAATCTCTCCCAAACTACGTAGAACGGCTCTAAACGTTGTTGGGCAAAGCTTGTGAAGGCTTGTTGACGTAGCATCTCCAAGTACCTCCCAAGACAAACAAAACAAAAACAAAATAAATATATTTATTTATTTAATTTTTTTTTTTCGAAATAAATAAACAAAAATGGTTAAATTACAGTCAAAGAACCTCGTATGATATTACTAAAGTTAGTCCCCGGCAACGGCGCCAAAAATTTGATCGCTATTATTTTAAACAATTAATTCCAGTCTAGCGATTTTAGACCGCAAGTGCACGGTGTCAAGTTTTAGTATAGATAGGAAGAATACGGATTGTCGAACCCACTGAGACTAACAAGCAAGTACCAAATAAGAAGCTTTTGACTATATTTAACCTACGGTAATTAATTAATAATTAAACTAATAACTAAATTAAACTACTCTAATCCAACCAAAACAATTGACGATCACGAGAAAAATCCACAAGAAAGAAATATCAAGACAATTATTCACCTAAACCAACTCTTACAATTCTCTTCTCCATACATCTCTAAGGTGACGGGTTTTCTGAATTTATTCAATATACTCTCTCGAGCTATATTAAATCTAACATCAAATTACAAATAGTAACTCTCGTTCACTTAATTAACAATTTAATATTGAAAGCGCTTTATGAAAACCACTAACTTTAGATTAAACAACCCAAAGCTATCACTCATATGTGATTTTATCTCTCGATCTTAATCTTAACACACGGCATGAATTATTATATCGTATTATAATTTTATCTCTCGATCTCAATTATAATAAAATATCATTCAAAGGGGATCAATCCTTCAAAAGCATGAAGAACAATAAAACATGCACATAGAAGATATATGAATTCAATCTCAAAATCAGTAGGAAAAACTATGTTATTGATATTTCTTAATCATCAAAACACAACAAATCCAATTATTCATTTAAAACAATAATAGAAAAGTAAAAGAAAACTCCCAAGTCGACTTCTTCGTTGATTCTCGATCCTTCCTCTCTTCTTTCTCGATCGTGCTCCTCGATTCTCTTGTTGGCTTGTTCCAATTCCTAGGATGAAGTGGTGATGGTGGATGATGGTGATATGGAGTATGGAGGGGTGGAGGTTATTCCTAATTAAAAAGTCTGAAATATCTTGTGATTTTCGTGTTTAATATATAGAGGGATAGAAATCATGGACTTCCTTGTTGGACACAAACTCTATAAGGAATTTATTTTTCAGCAAATTCTTCTGGCCGATCAATCGAGCAGACAGCTCGATCGATCGCCAATTTTCTGTGACCATCGATCGATCGAGATTTGAGTCTCGATCGATCGAGCTTATTTTATTTTATTTTATCTTGTTCTTTTCTTCCTTTCGCGGCTTTGACGCGTTCGCTCGGTTCGGTCCTTTTTCATCATTTTTGGCTCATTTCCTCTACTTTTATGCATTTCAACATTGATTCCTGAAATATAGAAATATATACCAAAAAGTCTAAAATAATCCAAGAATCAACACAAAACCATTAGATAATCGCATCTAAATATGTGTAAAAACGACACTTATCAGTCATGTATTGACATGTACCATCACGTGTTTGATGATGAGATTATGGATGTCATGTATTGACATGTACCGTCACATGTATGACGATGAGATTGTTAATGTCATGTACTGACATGTACCGTCACGTGTTTGACGATGAGATTATGGATGTCATGTATTGACATGTACCGTCACGGGTTGACGATAATATTGTGGATGTCAGGTGTTGACATGTACAGTCACGGGATGACGATGACATAGAGGATATTCTATGTGGACGGATGCCATTGTTACGATGAATAGTTGGGTGTATTTAGTCGTATGGTTTGTAAGGACCCCCATGCCCTTAACCCGTTATTAGTGTATTAACCCAAGCCATTAGTGCATACAATCATATTATCATGGGAAGGAAACCATAAACAAGAATAAGATCGTATACCATCTATAAAATTTCTTGCATTAGAACCTCATAATATTCAACTTCCCCAACAAGACCCAAGCCACTTTCATAGTATGCACCCTAATAATACACTAACATACTCTCAGTTCATTTAGCAATTCCGTATTTAATTGCATGCAAACCATAAATGAAGAGAGAAAACCATGCCCATTTATACATTCCATATACACGTAAAAACGTACTCACATGAGAGCACCCAATGAATAAGCGTGTATCTAATGTATAAAATACTCTACCAGATACCATTACTGGTATTTCAATCCTGGAAGCACCTCCCAAGCACAACTCGGTCTCAACTCTGGATCTATGTACTTATTCAACCAGCTCTAGTACCTCGATCCTGGAAGTACCTCTAATCAACAGCCCGAGCTCAACTCCAAAGCTGCTGCTACACTTGTATCACCTGCCCCAATAGAGACAGCCCCCACACGGGGTGAGCATACCAATACCACCAATCCAATAATCATAATATTACAGTTCATAATTTATAGAATGTAAATGCCATGAATTTAAATGATAATCCCTGGATGGTATCATCCTCATCCGGGATCCCCTGTATTGTCCATGTTCTCAAAATAACCTAACCAATTAAATTCTCAAAGGCCAGTTGATCATCTCATTGATCAACTAAAACCATCCCTGCTATACCAGTTCCATAATCAAATATGATCAAATCATCAAATAGGGTACTATAGATATCACATATACCTAGCCAATGATTCCATAGTTCAATTTCATAGCTCGCTCCACAATAGCGGCATTTTAACCCCACGCACGCTCAACAACAGCGGCGGCATAACCGATGGTCGCTCAACGGCGACAACATACCAATCATTGCTCGCTCAAAGCGGCACTATATAATTCCCAACGTATTCCCATTTGTTGCAATTACCATATACTATTCATTTCACAGTCCATTTATTTCAAGTACCACATACCATTCATTTTAACATCCATTTATTGCAAGTAACACATACCATGCATTTCACAGTTGCAACATTATAACAGGCTATGCTCGTAAGTTATACGTACCTTATAATCCCATAGTTTGAGTCCAACCTTGCCTGAGTCCCACGACCCGATGAGTTAAGTGCTAACATGCAAATAACTCTCAATTAAACATAGCCATGCTACGTGCCCAAGCACGTTCACAACTTCCAAACCTATCGTCCATCCATGACGATTACCAAAATAAAAGCCCCCCGGTTAAGCATGCATAATACCCAAATATTCGAGAAAACCGGCTCCCGAGCCAAGCTACCAACGATTCTTCCACCAAGGTAAAAAGAGGGGAAATTGGGGAAGGGTTTTGAGCGTAGAGAGAGGGAAGGGTTCCGTGCCAAATGATGGAATACCGAGTCAACTTGGTATATATAGTACCAAAACTCGAAAATACCAATCCTTCCACAAATACATCATGACTCGTTATCAGTTTTCAAAAATTACCTCCCAATCTCAAATTCCCTTACTAGCCCTAGTAAAAAGTACTCCGGACCCCAAATCCCACCAAGGACCAAATTCCAAGGTTATCACCACGACGAGAATACAATCGCATCCCTTGGATCCAATGACTCCAAATACCGAATTTAAAATCCCCGGGAGTCCCAAAACCGCAACTAATCCATAATTGCCACAATTAAAATCCATTAAAGATCATTACCGCACCGGGATTAACACGGTTAATCCCCGGGCATCACAAGTATCCCCCACTAAAAAAATTTCGTCCCCGAAATTTGCACAGGCGTACTCCATGTACAGCCAAGACCACACAAACAAGATGGATCTACACTGTCGAATCATGAACATATCATGAACGAGACACCAACCGCGAGGGCATCTACCTCGCACCAAATCCTGGAATGGAGTAAATCTCCCAAACCTTCATAATCTCAAAAGAACGTCAGCATTCCCCGATGCTAACCATCCCAAAAGCAGTCAGTCAACCCTAACTGCTAACCAACGAATCATTCGTGATTCCAAAATGGATATTGCCTCGATGATACCTCTACGATTTAGCCTACGATGTTAACCATACATCGTTACCAAGGAAACCACAGGTACACTACAATGTACTTATACCACATCCGACTTCCGCTTTCCAAATCCATCTTCATCAAAGGAGTAGTTGCACCACATTGCAACATGGATTGGGCAACAACACGGCCACCGATCAACATGAAACACATCTCCAAAGATGTCTACAACCGTGTGTTCCAAGAAATCACATCTTGGTCCAAACATATCGAGACCCCACAAGGTCTCAAGTTCTCGAAAGGACATGCAAGAACATTCGATTGCATTCCCGCCATACGTGTCAACCAAACAAATCCGAATCCTGGCCATCCCTCTTTTATCCTGGGGTTCAACAATCCTAAAACAAGGAGGCTATCGAATTATCCAAAAAGAATTCCCAATCGGTAGGTATATCAATACCACCTTCCTCACAAGGAAAATGTCATGAATCCATGACACTTCAACCTCGAACCATCGTTCGGAAAACTGGATATATTTATACCAAAACATATCTCGGAACCAAAATATGCAACTGGATCGGAATAGTGCATCAAGCCACTATTACCAAATTGAAAATCGTATACACAACATATACTCGTTCTAAAAATGCTCCGTACTAAAACCATAGTACTTCACAACCTCGAGCATTTCCCCGGAGAGGTCTCCTCGAACGTCTCACTGGAAGTACAAAGCCATCACCTAGTCCAACACTAGTAGGGCTTACCCCAGTTGATTCAAAATCAACCCTCAACCAATACCAGCTGTCTCCATGACAGTACACTCCAAATCTCTCTAAGAGACAAAATCAATATAGTAGTGTTACCCCCCATTAACTATATCCCACAATTCCAATTGTGACTCCCGTTGCATTTCACATGCAAAGATGCTCAATCAGAGCTAGCAACGACTTGTTGACACTCACGTTGGTATTCCTTACAAAATCTAGTTGTCCCGGTACAAGTCCCTCGAAACATTTGACGTATAAACGTCCCCATGGTGTATTCCCTGCCTCAATCATCATGCCACATAGAGACTACAAGAGTCTACCATAAACCCTCATCGTATCACCGTACGATTCACCAAACTCGGTCCCAACGTGCAGTATAATGGCTCCAACAAGCACATTATATCCATGTCACGATATCTGGCTAGCAAAATTGCTGCCTCCATAGGCTTATACCAACCTATCAACGTGACACACGTTCTATCCCGGTATACCATACCGTACAAACCATTAGAGTTGTGGGTCATCACCCAATATCTCTAAAACACCAAAGCATAATGGACATCCCGGTGTCCTTACTCAACTACAAAGCAATCCAAATTCCGTAGGGTTTATTCCACACCCTCAGGGGTGGGTGTAACCATATCCACTCCACGTCACATCGACAAGAGCGAGTAGTTTCCTCAATAACTACTCTTACCACCAATCACTTGGCATTAGCCATTCCAGCGAGTATACCCAAAGGTATCACTACTCGACAAATATTTACCTCTATTGCATGATGCGGTACACTCACCGGTATGCATCCAATAAGCCATCGAGCAAACCATCTCGGCATAATGGTCCCGTCAACTAGTGACCCAGACATTACCATGTGCCCACCATCGGCACTCCAACCGTACGACTAGATACATATACATAAATATATTATTCATCGAAACGACGCTACGCGTCTACATAGACATCCACTATGTCATCGTCATCCCGTGACGGTACCTGTCAACATATGACATCTAAAACAACATTGTCAACTCGTGACGGTATATGTATATCAACGCATGCCATCCACAGTAATGCTAATAAAACAGCAATATACCATACCTCATCGCTAACAAGATAGCGGCATACCTGTCTCCGTCGTCCAACAGTAGTACGCAATCAGCACCCATCGCTCGTAGGTGGCGTAATCTAGCGCTACGTACATAGCGGTATAACCCATCGCCATAAAATCAGCGGCATGATCCCTCGCCATGGAGCCACGGAGTCAGTGGTATAAAACATCGCTATAGATATCCGACGGTATGAACCATCACCAATAGATGTAGCGGAATGACCCATCGCTATATAATACCCGATGGCATGAACCATCGCCAATAGATGTAGAGGAATGACCCATCGCTAAATAATACCCGGCGGCATGAACCATCGCCAATAGATGTAGCGGAATGACCCATCGTTATATAATACCCGGTGGCATGAACCATCGTCAATATATGTAGCGGAATGACCCATCGCTATATAATACCCGGCGGCATGAACCATCGCCAATAGATGTAGCGGAATGACCCATCGCTATATAATACCCGGTGGCATGAACCATCGCCAAAAATCGGCGGCATAAACCATCGCTATACAATCGGCAGCAAGAACCATCGCCATAAAATCAGCGGTATAATCGTGGACTCAAGAGGTACTCACATTCATGTAGCACTTTGTTTCTTTCGGACCCAAGAGGTGGCTCACATTAAATGCAGCACTTTGTTCCCGATCGCATCGCTACGTCATGACAGCGGCATCATCGCTTCGACGTGACAGCGGCATGTATCATCGCTTCGACGTGACAGCGGCATGTATCATCGCTTCGACACGACAGCGGCATCATCGCTTCGACATGACTGTGGTATCATCACTTCGAAGTGACAGCGGCATGTACATCGCTTCGACACGACTGTGGCATAATCAGAAATATATCGCCTTGTTCCGCAGGCCCAAGAGGCCCTCCCATGCACGTGTCACATGCCCTATAAATGCAAGATGTGACCCCGTACAATGCACGTGCCACATGCCCCGTAGGCGCAAGAGGTGACCCCGTACAATGCACGTGCCACATGCTCCGTAGGCGCAAGAGGTGACCCCGTACAATGCACATTGTCCCTTTGGACTCAAGAAGTGATGACCATTCCGTATAATCTCACCGATATTTCCATACACCTGCATCAAGGTTAGCACAACAGTTCACAAATCCTACTACGTTATATCGGCGGCTCAATAATATCCCTCGCTATGATATGACAGCGGCATTAGCCATCTCTTCGACATATGAGCGGCAAATATTATGATCCATCGCTGGTGATATACACGTAGCAGGACTCTAATTTCAATTACATCTGCAAGTTCAATATCAATTGAAATCTCGTAATCATATAGAAATCATACCCAAATATTCCACCGTCTGTTATCCACCATTCCTGTCCTTAGACAGCGTATAATGTTTCTTATTTCCTAATTTTTCCTATAGCATCAAATTCTTAAAACACTTTCATATCAAGTGCAATCCGTTCCCATCAATCTCATCTCATCGTATTCCATATGATCCTGCAACCACCATGGTTAGCAATACCACATCCCATATCATAAAAACACATAAGCAAATAGCTGTGTCGCATAACACTAACTACCATCATGCATAAATATGTGCTACTCATTCCTATCAGCATGTTCCAGGCCCTCAACAGCCCCAAAGAGCAAACCACTACTCTGATACCACTAATGTAAGGACCCTCGTGCCCTTAACCCGTTATTAGTGTATTAACCCAAGCCATTAGTGTAAACAATCATATTATCATGGGAAGGAAACCATATACAAGAATAAGATCATATACCATCTATAAAATTTCTTGCATTAGAACCTCATAATATTCAACTTCCCCAACAAGACCCAAGCCACTTTCATAGTATGCACCCTAATAATACACTAACATACTCTCAATTCATTTAGCAATTCCGTATTTAATTGCATGCAAACCATAAATGAAGAGAGAAAACCATGCCCATTTATACATTCCATATACACGTAAAAACGTACTCACATGAGAGCGCCCAATGAATAAGCGTGTATCTAATGTATAAAATACTCTACCAGATACCGTTACTAGTATTTCAATCCTGGAAGCACCACCCAAGCACAACTCGATCTCAACTCTGGATCTATGTACTTATTCAACCAGCTCTGGTACCTCGATCCTGGAAGTACCTCTAATCAACAACCCGAGCTCAACTCCAAAGCTGCTGCTACACCTGTATCACCTGCCCTAACAGAGACAGCCCCCACACGGGGTGAGCATACCAATACCACCAATCCAATAATCATAATATTACAGTTCATAATTTATAGAATGTAAATGCCATGAATTTAAATGATACTCCCTGGATGGTATCATCCGAATCCGAATCCCCTGTATTGTCCCTCCATGTTCTCAAAATAACCAAACCATTAAATTCTCAAAGGCCAGTTGATCATCTCATTGATCAACTAAAACCATCCCTGCTATACCAGTTCCATAATCAAATATGATTAAATCATCAAATAGGGTACTACATATATCACATATACCTAGCCAATAAATTCCATAGTTCTATTTCATAGCTTGCTCCACAATAGCGGCATTTTAACCCACGCACGCTCAACAACAGCGGCGGCATAACCGATGGTCGCTCAACGGCGACAACATCCAATCATTGCTCGCTCAAAGCGGCACTATATAATTCCCAACGTATTCCCATTTGTCGCAATTACCATATACTATTCATTTCACATTCCATTTATTTCAAGTACCACATACCATGCATTTTAACATCCATTTATTGCAAGTAACACATACCATGCATTTCACAGTTGCAACATTATAACAGGCTATGCTCGTAAGTTATACGTACCTTATAATCCCGTAGTTTGAGTCCAACCTTGCCTGAGTCCCACGACCCGATGAGTTAAGTGCTAACATGCAAATAACTCTCAATTAAACATAGCCATACAATCGCGTGCCCAAGCACGTTCACAACTTCCAAACCTATAGTCCATCCATGACGATTACCAAAATAAAAGCCCCCCGGCTAAGCATGCATAATACCCAAAATATTCCATTTTATAAGTTTAAAAGATAGCCAAAACCCAACCGAGAATTCCGTTTTATTAAACTTTGGCTCCAACCAATCCATTTTAAAAGTATAGCATTTCCCATTGGAATGTAGACATTGCCCTGGAAACGGGCCACTCAAACCTCGATTCCAAAATCCCTACATTTTTCTAAAATTTTGAAAAAACAACATCCTTCGGGTGGCGATCGATCGCCGTTTTTAGTGCGATCGATCGCTGCTTTTATCGCGATCGATCGCCAGTTCTCGCGATCGATCGCCAACTCGCTCGCGATCGATTGCCGAGAACTCGCGATCAATCGTCCGCACTGTTCATCGTCACCAATTTAACAACTGCTCGTCACGATCCCTCCTCGACGATCGATCGCGACCTGCGATTTTCCAAAATACCATTGACACCCAAACTCAAAACCAACACCCCTAACACCATTAACACCTCAAATACTCCATTTAAGACCACTAAAAACTTCAAAAACTCAACTTTGGATTTTAACCATAAATCCCCAAATTCCATAACCAATTTAAAACCCAAACTAACTCTACAATACCACTACCAAATCGAAGACAGTGACTAGGAAAGATTAATACCTAATTATCTTCGAGAAAACCGGCTCCTGAGCCAAGCTACCAATGATTCTTCCACAAGGAAAAAAGAGGGGAAATGGGGGAAGGGTTTTGAGCGTAGAGAGAGAGAAGAGCGGGAAGGGTTCTGTGCCAAATGACGAAATACCGAGTCCACTTGGTATATATAGTACCAAAACTCAAAAATACCAATTCTTCCACAAATACATCATAACTCATTAAAATCATTTGTTTTCAAAAATTACCTCACAATCTCAAATTCCCTTACTAGCCCCAGTATATAGTACTCCGGAGCCCAAATCCCACCAAGGACCAAATTCCAAGGTTATCACCACGACGAGAATACAATCTCATCCCTTGGATCCAATGACTCCAAATACCGGATTTAAAATCACCAGGAGTCCCAAAACCGTAATTAATCCATAATTGCCACAATTAAAATCCATTAAATATCATTACCACACCGGGATTAACACTGTTAATCCCCGGGCATCACATGGTTTGAGTGCCAAGGGTGGGCATAGGGTTGTATCTGAGTCACTGGTTAACGAGACCCTTATGCCGAGCAGGTTTGCTTGATGAATTATTGGATGTGCCGTACAGGAAGTGTACCGTAGCACACATTTGAGGTAAAAACTTTTACGAGTAGTGATACCTTTGGGTATGCTCGTTGGGATGGCTATGGTCAAGTGACTGGTGGTAAGAGTAGTTATTGAGGAAACTACTTGCTTATATCGATGTGACATGTATTGGACATGAGAACACCCACACAAGAAGGTGTGAGATAAATCCTAATGGATTAGGATTGCATTGTGGGTTGAGTATGACACTGGGATGTCCATTGTGCTTTGGTGTATTAGAGGAATGTTGGGTAATGACCCACTACTCTAATGGATGGTACGGTATGGTATACTGGGCTGGAACGTATGATATGTTGGTATGTTTGGTGTAAATCTAAGGTGGTAGCGATTTACTAGCCAGGTATTGTTGCAGTGATATGGTGTGCTCGTTGTAGCCATTATACTGCTCGTTGGGACCGAGTTTGGTGAATCGTATGATGATACGATGAGGGTTTACGGTGGACTTTGGTGGTCACTATGTGACATGAGGTTTGAGGTAGGGAATACCTCACGGGGACGTTTATTACGTTGTTATTTTGAGGGACTTGTACAGGGACAACTCAATTTTGTCTGGAATGCCAACGCGAGTGTCGACAAGTCGTTATTAGCTTTGGTGAGCATCCTTGCATATGGAATGCAATGGGGAAACACAAGCTGAATTGTGGAATATAGTTAGTGGGGTGACACTACTGTGTTGATTGTATCTCTTGGAGAGATTTAGATATACTGTCATGGAGACAGCTGGTATCGATCGTAGGTTAATTGTGAAAAAATCAGCCATGTAAGCGTGTAAGTAAGCCATCATGCATAGCAACGCACGAGGAGGGATATTTTTATACATCGTATGGAAATACCGGGACACAATTAAACACCACAAACCACCCACATGCAACCACCCAACCCCCACTTGCAGCCAAACCCACGCCCCTCCCCTGTTTTTCTGGGAAAGCAGATTGACTTATAGGCATGTTTGGACTTAGATATTTTGAGTCTTGCCTCTTCCAAAAGCTTCCTTCTTTTTCCCTTCATTTCTCTGCAACTTGGTCGAGTTCCAGGAGAAAGGATCGGGTTTCATGCTTCCTTTCATAAAGAAAATCGAAGGGCAAAGTGGTGAGGAGTCACATTTTTCCCAGTTTTCAAGTTTCCTGGCATGCTTGTTCTTTGTAGCAGTCTTGGCATGATAGTTTAGGGTATGATGTTTATCTTGTTATGAATACCTTTTTGGGATGTTTGTGAAGCCTTTAGCATGTTTAGTTAAGAAACTTGCATGCTTTATGTGCTATATTTATGCTAGAGAAAAGGGCTCCTCGAACACCCGAGCAGAGAAGTACTCTGTTTTTCCATGTTAGGAAGGGTTTTTACCATGATGTTTCGAAGCATGCTAACTTAGGTTTTGGTTGAACCTTTGATGTGTTTTTATGTATGGTAACTTGTTGAAGGTACCAGTATATTTCCTTGAGCATGTTGCATGTGTTATGTGAAAGATTTAATCATGTGAAAGGTAGTGTTCGAAAATTCTGGGCAAGGTTCAATGCCCTGTTTTCTGGAAATATATGTGCGAAGAGTACTTTTATGAAGGTGTTATCATGCATGATAAGCTTATATATTGGAGAAACTTTGATGTAAAAACATGCTTGGTAGTTTTGTGAAACCCATGGCATATTTAGTTGAGCAAGGTTTATGTTATATGTGTTAGTTTTAATAGCATGAAAAGAGGTGCTCAAGAATTCTGGAAATGAAAATGTGCCCTGTTTCCAGAAAAAGTTGATCCAAGTACTTGTTTTAATGATCGATGTTTATGCATGTAGGTTTATGCTAAGGGGTAGTATTTGGTTTGAATACACTCAGGGTAGTGTAGTTCAAATGCTAGCATGATGGTCTTGGTAGGTATATTGTCCTACATTTAGATTTAAGGGTATGATTATCGGTGTTAAGCAATTCTGGAAATCGCCGAAGGAACAAGGTTGGCGATCGATCGCCAAGAGGCAGATCGATCGCGACGTTCCAGTAAGTTTTGGCGATCGATCGCCAATATAGTGGCGATCGATCGCGGATTGAATTTTTCTGGTATGCGAGGCAGTAGCATCTCGCGATCGATCGGGGCTCATGGGCGATCGATTGCGAGATGATATTAAAGGATTGTTTGGTTTTTTTTTTTTTATTATTTGGTTTTGCTTCCGGATTATTATGAGGTGCCTAATATTGTGTTGTGTGGCTATGTAGAACCATCCCATGGTGCCAGCACAACCGAGGAGAAAGTCGATTGACTCCTCTATCTTTTGAAAGGTACGTAAGCGACGTACGGGCATCCCAACGGTACATGTACTTTATGTTTGTCTTTATGACCACTGATGAATGCAATGTGGTGCATTGAGATTATGATACATGTTTTATATGCAGTTTTTTCCATCACGAGTCAAATTATCTTAGTAAGGATTTTAATGGCTTACGCTAAAGTCCATTGGAAGCGATGAAATTCCGCTTACATGGAGTAGAACGCAAAGTCCATTGGAAGCGATGAAGATTCCGCTTACATGGAGTAGCAACGCTAAAGTCCATTGGAACAATGAAGATCCGCTTACATGGAGTAGCAAGAAGCATTAAAACTGTTAATGATAAGGGCTCACATGAAATAAGGATTTAAGGGCAAGGAATGTCATGACATTGCATATCCCGACATTCATATAATGTGTTTCTATTATGAATTATGGTACAGGGACAACCAATGGGCGATATAATGCTGGAAGTACGGGAAGGACTTGTGTTTAAGATTTGCATTGATGCCTTACTTTCATATTATGTTAAATATGAATCTCATCTTAATGTAGGTGCTTTTGTTGAGATGAACTGGGGTCCATTGGCTTGATGTATTAGAGGAATGTAAGGTAATGACTACAGGATTAGCATGATAGAGTTTTAGTATATATTCTACTGAGTAGAGTAAGACTATGATTTAGTACCTTTGTGGTGAAGTATGTCTTTCCTTTTTGGAACTTTTTGGTACTGTAATCTCTAAAGCTCAGGTTAATCAACACGGCACTTTACTCTGATATAATCACATGTATGTTTAGTAATTGCACCTTATGATGTGATAACGTGGTCTCACTTTATGGATTAGATAACCAGGGAAAGTGAATAGCTTTATTGTAGGTATTCCATGCATATTCGTGAATTTTTTTGATATTTTATGATCTTATATTATGAAGGGCATTCATCATAAAAGCCTATACAGTATATCGGCAAAGTCTCACCAAGCGTGTTTGAGCAGATTCCACGGCAGCACCACGTCCAACGCCTTCTTCGAGTCACTAGCAAAACTTATCAAGTTTTGCCTCAACGGTATCCACATGATCAAATCGGGAGAAGGGATAGCCTAAGAACAAGTTGCTAGACTCGTTCTTAGACCGGAACAAGAAGCACACTCGATTCACAATCGAAAGATGGCAAAAAATTTCCTTGGTCTCTCTTCGGCTATGATAAACCGAGAGCAAGCAAGGTGGTGCGGCCGTATGCTTTGTGTAGGTTTTATCATATGAAGTGTTTTTTTTTAAAAAAATTAATCACCATGTAATCAAATTATATATGATTTAATTAAAGGCTTTCATAAAGCCATATGGGCTCAAACCCATGATTTAATTAAATCCTTATAATCATTTAATTAAGACTCTTCATAATTAATTAATTCATCCAATGAATTTAATTCCCTTTATCGATTTAATCTTTTGTGTGACCCGATAGGATCTTGTAATGTTGGCAGTGACATAAAATCTCATTTTACGTTATAAGCAAAGAGCGGTGTCTAGCAACACATCAAGGCTACCCAAATTACAAGAATGTCAATGACTCGACATAACCTTTATAACTTGTGATAATATTAACCATGTAACTTAATCCCTTTGTCCTTTGTGTTTAGATTGAACACGAGTCATGGAATAGTCATACTCGTATATTCAATCTCTATTTCTTGATCCCCAAGTAGAACTAGAATAAACGAATAAGCTCGATATCTCATATCGACTCATTCGAGCATGGCCATGCATTTTAGTTATCACTTGATCAAGGGCCAAACACATCTCCTGTTATATAGGAGGGACAAATCCTATCTCGATCAGTCAACATCCCTCTACATAATTCGTAGTGTATCCAATAGTCGCCTTTATAGTTTACCCTGTTACGGGTAACGTTTGACAATATCAAGATACATAACTCCTTATTTTGGGATCTCTGATGATCACAAATCGTAAGGATTACATACATTATTATCACTATGAGAATTGCTTATGACACTCATATGACTATCCATGTTGCATTCTCATGGTGGGTCTGTCCAGTACATCGTTCTCTAACATGTACCCATGTGTTGATTTGATATCTCATATCAATGAACAATTCATCAATCAATACATACTAGTCTCTATGTATTATCATTATCCTGATTCATGATAATACTTGACTAGGGACAATGTTTAAGAATAATACAATATTATTCTAAGGACTTTAACATATATATTAATTCACATTGCACAGTTAAACGAATAATATATAATAATGAATTGCCATTCATAAAATCATAAACATTGTATGTCAAAACAATCATCCAATGACATGTCTTAGGGCATATCCCAACAAATCTCCCACTTGCACTAAGACCACTCAGACATATACCTAATGCCTAGAGATCTAGTATGACGATCATGCTTCTGCTGTGACAGTGGCTTCGTCAATGGGTCAGATACATTATCATCTGTTGGTACTTTGCATATTTTAACATCTCCCCTTTCAACGATTTCTCGAATGAAATGAAAGAGCCGAAGTATGTGCTTGGATCTTTGGTGAGATCTAGGTTCCTTAGCCAATGCGATCGCTCCATTGTTGTCACAATAGAGTTCTATCGGATCTTTAATGCTAGGCACCACTCCAAGTTCAGAAATGAACTTCCTGATCCAAACAGCTTCCTTTGCTGCATCCGAGGCAGCAATATACTCAGCTTCCGTTGTAGAATCGGCTACTGTCTCTTGCTTTGAACTCTTCCAACTCACAGCACCTCCATTTAGGCAATACACATATCCAGATTGCGATCGAAAATCATCTTTGTCGGTTTGGAAGCTTGCATCAGTGTAACCCATTACATTTAGCTCTTCCTCACCTCCATAAATCAAGAATGTATCCTTAGTTCTTCTCAAGTACTTCAGGATATTCTTGACAGCAATCCAGTGACCTTCACCTGGATCAACTTGATATCTGATCGTCATGCTCAAAGCATATGATACATCAGGACGAGTACATATCATGGCATACATGATGGATCCAATAGCTGATGCATATGGAATCTTACTCATGCGTTGTCTCTCATCTGGTGTTGAAGGACACTGTTCCTTCGAGAGATATATACCATGTGTCATAGGCACGAATCCTTTCTTTGATTCTTGCATGCTAAACCTTTTAAGAACTTTGTCTATGTATGTACTTTGACTTAGGCCGAGAAGCCTTCTCGATCTATCTCTATAGATCTTGATTCCTAATACATAGGTGGCTTCTCCCAAGTCTTTCATCGAAAAGCAATTCCCTAGCCAAATCTTTACAGTTTGTAAGGCAGGGATATCATTCCCAATGAGAAGTATGTCATCTACATACAACACTAGGAAAATGATTATGCTCCCACTGACCTTCTTGAGACACAAGGTTCATCTACGTTTTTGATAAAACCAAACTCTTTGATTGCATCATCAAAACAAAGATTCCAACTCCGAGAAGCTTGCTTCAATCCATAAATGGATCGTTGTAGCTTGCATATGTTTCCAGCATCCTTTGGATCGACAAAACCCTCGGGCTGTGTCATGTACACAACCTCGAGCAGATTTCCATTAAGGAAAGCTGTTTTGACATCCATCTGCCAGATTTCATAATCATGAAATGCAGCTATTGCAAGTAAGATCCTTATGGATTTAACCATGGCCACTGGTGAAAAGGTTTCATCATAGTCAATACCATGAATTTGTTTGAATCCTTTTGCAACCAGCCGACCTTTATAGGTTTGTACATTACCATCCATATCGGTCTTTTTCTTGAAAATCCATTTGCACCCTATGGGTCGTACCCCTTCAGGCGGATCAACCAAAGTTCATACTTGGTTTGTATACATGGATTCCATCTCAGATTTCATGGCCTCTTGCCATTTCTCAGAATCAGTGCCCATTATAGCTTGTTGATAAGATGACGGCTCATCCTCATCAATAAGTAGTATGTCACCTTGTTGTGGTTGAACTTCACTAAGTTCAATTTTTCTCCCACTGGTTTTTCTAGAAATAAATTCTCTTTCAAGAAATACACCAGTCCGAGCAACAACTACTTTGTTCTCGGTGGGATAATAGAAATAATATACTTTCGTTTCCTTAGGATACCCCACAAATAAACACTTATCAGATTTGGGTCCAAGTTTGTTAGTGGCGGGACGTCTAACGAAAGCCTCACAACCCCAAATCTTCATAAAAGACATACTAGGACGCTTCCCAGTCCATATCTCATATGGTGTCTTTTCCACTGATTTAGATGGAACACGGTTCAGTAAGAAAATCGATGTTTCTAGAGCATGTCCCCAAAATGATATCGGAAGATCTGCATGACTCATCATTGATCTAACCATGTCTAACAAGGTTCGATTTCTCCTCTCGGATACACCATTCCATTGTGGAGTATACGGAGGAGTGAGTTGTGGGACTATCCCACACTCCTTTAGATAGTCATGAAACTCTTGGCTTAAGTATTCACCTCCTCGATCTGATCGAAGGATTTTGATACTTTTGCCAAGTTGGTTTTGTACTTCATTCTTGAAATCTTTGAACTTTTCAAAGGTTTCATGCTTATGCTTCATTAGGTACACATACCCATATCTACTGAGGTCATCAGTAAATGTAACGAAGTATTGAAAACCACCTCTAGCTTGTGTACTTATTGGCCCACATACATCACTATGTATTAGTCCCAATAAAACATTTGCCCTTTCAACATGTCCCTTGAAAGGGGCTTTAGTCATCTTGCCCATTAAACAAGACTCGCATGTTTCATATGATTCAAAGTCAAATGAATCCAATACTCCATCCTTATGAAGTTTAGATATGCGGTTCTCGTTTATATGGCCCAAGCGACAATGCCAGAGATAAGTCGGATTATAATCATTATTTTTAATCCTTTTAGTATTTATGTTATAGATAGGCATATCAAGATTTAGTAAATAAAGACCATTCACCATTTGTGCACTAGCATAAAACATATCATTTAAATAAATGGAACAACAGTTGTTCTTTATAATAAATGAGAATCCATACTTGTCCAAACAAGAAATAGAAATAATGTTTTTTTTTTGGTAATTGAAGGCACAAAATAACAATCTTTTAAAATCAACGATAAACCAGAAGGCAAAGATAAATGATAATCTCCTATAGCTAATGCAACAACTCTTGCTCCATTTCCAACTCGGAGATCAACTTCGCCTTTTGCCAACAATCTACTCTTTTTGAGGTCCTGCACATTTACACAAATATGAGATCCACATCCAGTATCTAATACCCATGATGAAGAAGTAGATAAATTGACTTCTATAACAAAAATACCTGAAGTGGAAGTCACTCTTCCCTTCTTGAGATCCTCCAGATATACTTTGCCGTTCCTTTTCCAATGACCGGTCTCACCCCAATGGAAACAATTCCCTTCCTTTGCTATCCCTCCCTTTGGCTTCAGTGCATAAGACTTTGGCTTAGATTTAACAAAGACCTTCTTTGCTTTCTTATTGCCCTTAGCTTTGGCCTTTCCTTTGCTCTTATTCACAATAAGAACATTTGTGGCCTTAGTCTTCTTTGTATTTGCTTCATATGTTCTCAACATACCAAGCAATTGTGGTAGAGTCTTTTCCATGTCAGTCATATTGTAATTTACTACAAATTGACTGAAGCTCTCAGGCAACGATTGCAAGATCACATCGGTGGCCAACTCTTGTTCCAATGGAAAAACCCAGCTTCTCCAGATTCTCAATGTACCCAATCATCTTGAGTACATGAGTTCCAACTAGGCTTCCCTCTACCATCCTGCACTGGAACAACGCTTTAGAGATGTCATACCTCTCTTGTCTAGCTTGCTGTTGGTACAATTGCTTTAAGTGTTCGATCATATCGAACGCCTCCATTTCCTCATGTTGCTTCTGAAGCTCAGAGTTCATGGTGGAAAGCATAAGGCAGCCAACATCAAGTGCGTAATTCTGATGCTTCTTGTAAGCATCTTTATCGGCTCTAGTAGCCGTCAGGGGAGGTTCCTAAACAGGTAAGGGTTCCTCTAGGACATATTGTTTCTTTTCTTGTTTGAGGACTATCCTCAGATTCCTATACCAGTCTAGGAAGTTTGTCCCATTTAATTTGTCCTTCTCAAGGACCGATCGCAGTGATAATGTGCTTGTTGTATTGTTAGTTGCCATAGATATCTACAATATAAATATGCAAAATAAGTTTATGATTTAATCATTTAACATGGTCTTATATTAAATGATACTCCCACTATTTTGTTTAAAAATATCAACCCTCGAAACCTTTAGTGGGCCAAGATCCATATTTCGCCTAATCTTGAGTTAGCTTTGGCTAATCGCCCAAGACTCGGTTATTTAGGTAGACAACACTTTGTCAATTACATCACATGTAATTCTTGGATGGTTGGACGAACAACGCTTTGTTCAATTCATCAAATGAATTATTATCCAACCCATGCCTCTAGGTTCCCAATCCTATTGAGATAACCTAGTTAAGTCATACCCAATTTAAAGTATAACGGATATCACTTTTATCCTTTCGCGCCTTACTAAGATTGCCACGATGCTTTGCTTTGGCAAACCCACACATGTACAATCGAAGTTTTTGAAGAGTACTTTTAATTGTGGAAGGCATCTAAAACTTAATATTTTAGAGGGATTTATTGATCTCATGATTAGTTTGATAATTTAAAATATGTCCACTACATATAGGTGTATACATATCTACATATATGTGTAATACAATTATCTATCTAAAACATAAGATAAATCATGCATCATCATACATAATTAAAACGTGACATGGTTATAGCCCCTACTAGCGATTTTCTCAAGCCAATGAGAAATCCTAAGAGTCAACCTAAGGTAACTTCACAAGCTCCTTCCTTTGGCTCCTGTTTGTGAATGGCCTCCTCATCCCGGCATCATGTTCCATCTTCATTGATCACCATCAACAAATAAACTATACTATTTACAAGATATAGAATTCCTCGATTCACATTCGAGGGGAACATAGGGGAGGGGTAACATTTAGAGAAAAATAGAGAAGGCACGACACGCAGGCCGTATTAAATATTACAAACATTCACAAATCCTATCTAATAGGTCAAAGAGCTATAACCATGCACCATGCTCGTACAACACATAAAACATACTATAACATTTAATTAATTAAATTCTAAACATTTTAAAATTTTATTCTAATTAAAACTGTAAAATAAAGTTTTGAAAAATTATCGTACGCTCGGGACATCACATGCCACGAACTTAATGCGACTCAAACCGTGAACCAAATGGGTCCGACCCATCTAACCACACGGTTAGACCATGCATGGGCCAAGGGTTCGAAACCCTAGCCCAAGCCATGGTTCGAGCACGTGCGGCGCCGCTAGGGTTCCAAACCCTAGCCGCCACCGTGTGGTTTTTCATGTTTTTCGAGCCTAATGGTTTGAAGTTCTTAGCCACGAGCCACGGTCCAACCATGCACGGTTCATGATGGTGATGGCTCAACCATCTCGAGCCAATAGTTCGAAAACCCTAGCCCTCATGTGGTGTAGCCGTCGACCCTCATAATTCCGTGGACCATGATCGAACCAACTTGCACCGCCTCAATACTTTATCGAGCCAATAGAGTTCAAAACCCTAGATAGTGCGACGGCTCGGCCCATGCTCGAGCCAAGGGTTCGAAACCCTAGCATCATGCTTCGGCTGCTCGGCCATGCACGAGCCAAGGGTTCGAAACCCTAGCATCATGCGGCGGCCGTGAGCTTCTATGTGAGCCAATGGCTCGGTTTTGATCACCAATTATCATATATTTCGATCCGTCAATTATATCATATATAATATTATACGATGATTTTCACAAACTCGATTTATTCCATATCATATATGAATATACAGTTTTAAAGCATGCAATATTAATCCTAATATGATTAAAACAATTTAATCACATAAATCCGATATGAGCCTTGTACACGGCTCTGAGACCACTGTAAGTAATCCATCATGCATAGCAACGCAGTGGAATTTAAAATTTTATGGATTACAAGACACCGGATCTATACATAGGGGTTCATATCGGATAAAGGATTTACAAAAGTCTCACCCTTGTAGCGTGTTTGAGCAGATTCCACGAAGCAGCACCACGTCCAACGCCTTCTTCGAGTCACTAGCAAAACTTATCAAGTTTTGCCTCAACGGTATCCACACGATCAAATCGGGAGAAGGGATAGCCTAAGAACAAGTTGCTAGACTCGTTCTTAGACCGGAACAAGAAGCACACTCGATTCACAATCGAAAGATGGCAAAAAATTTCCTTGGTCTCTCTTCGGCTATGATAAACCGAGAGCAAGCAAGGTGGTGCGGCCGTATGCTTTGTGTAGGTTTTATCATATGAAGTGTTTTTTTTAAAAAAAATTAATCACCATGTAATCAAATTATATATGATTTAATTAAAGGCTTTCATAAAGCCTTATGGGCTCAAAGTCTCAAACCCATGATTTAATTAAATCCTTATAATCATTTAATTAAGACTCTTCTTAATTAATTAATCCATCCAATGAATTTAATTCCCTTTATCGATTTAATCTTTTGTGTGACCCGATAGGATCTTGTAATGTTGGCAGTGACATAAAATCTCATTTTTACGTTACAAGCAAAGAGCGGTGTCTAGCAACACATCAAGGCTACCCAAATTACAAGAATGTCAATGACTCGACATAACCTTTAGAACTTGTGATAATATTAACCATGTAACTTAATCCCTTTGTCCTTTGTGTTTAGATTGAACACGAGTCATGGAATAGTCATACTCGTATATTCAATCTCTATTTCTTGATCCCCAAGTAGAACTAGAATAAACGAATAAGCTCGATATCTCATATCGACTCATTCGAGCATGGCCATGCATTTTAGTTCTCACTTGATCAAGGGCCAAACACATCTCCTGTTATATAGGAGGGAAAAATCCTATCTCGATCAGTCAACATCCCTCTACATAATTCGTAGTGTATCCAATAGTTGCCTTTATAGTTTACCCTGTTACGGGTAACGTTTGACAATATCAAGATACATAACTCCTTATGTTGGGATCTCTGATGATCACAAGTCGTAAGGATTACATACATTATTATCACTATGAGAATTGCTTATGACACTCATATAACTATCCATGTTGCATTCTCATGGTGGGTCTGTCCAGTACATCGTTCTCTAACATGTACCCATGTGTTGATTTGATATCTCATATCAATGAACAATTCATCAATCAATACATACTAGTCTCTATGTATTATCATTATCCTGATTCATGATAATACTTGACTAGGGACAATGTTTAAGAATAATACAATATTATTCTAAGGACATTAACATATATATTAATTCACATTGCACAGTTAAACGAATAATATATAATAATGAATTGCCATTCATAAAATCATAAACATTGTATGTCAAAACAATCATCCAATGACATGTCTTAGGGCATATCCCAACAAGCATTACTGGTGTTGGACTGAGAAATGGCTTTGTGTTTTTGGAGAGATGCACGAGGAAACGTCTCCGGGGAAATGCTCGAGATTGTGGAGTACTATGGTATTAGTATGGAGCATCGTTAGAACGTGTATACGTAGTGTATACGGGGTTTCGATTTGGTGATAGTGGCATTGATGCACTATTCTGGATCAGTTGTGTATTTTGTTGTTTCCGAGGTATATTTTGGTACAAATGTATCTAAATTTTCGGAACGGTGGTTCGAAGTTGGAGGGTCATGGGTTCATGACACCTTCCTTATGAGGAAGACAGTAGTAATATACCTACCTTTTGGGAATCTTTGACAGATTCGATGAGTCGGTTTGGGTGGTATTGATGTTGGAATCACACCATTGGTCATTGGTTCGTCAATCATCATTCTCCACCGTGTGAGAATAACTGAGGATTGACAGTTGTATTTGGGGCTTGTGTGTATGATTGGAAATACCCGAGCCGAGTGCACTAAGGGTGCATGTGGTGTTGGTGCTTAGACATGTATACCGGTGTGTGTATACGAATGCTAGCATTTTGGTACTTGCCGAGTATCGGATTAGTATGCTTGGATGAATGAATCTCTGGTGAGAGATTGTGGCACCTTGAGATTGGAAATCTCGATGGCACGATGTATTCTGAAGAATGATCGTGGAGTTTGGTTGACTTCCTCCGAGGATGAATTATAGTATTTTGGGGTCATGGTAATTCCTTACTGGTTAATTCGATAGCCTCTCTGTGTAAGGATTGTTGAATCCTTGGGTAAACGAGGGATGACCAGGATTCGGATTATGTGTCACGTGTGGCGGGAATGCAATTGATTCTGTCTTGCATATTCTCTATGGAAACTTGAGACCTTGTGGAGTCTCGATAGGGTGTTTGGACCAAGATATGATTTCCTGGAACACACGGATGTAGACATCTTTGGAGATGTGTTTTGTGTCGATCGGTGGCCGTGAATTGCCCGACCGTGTTGCAAAGTGGTGCAACTACTCCTCTGTTGGAGATGAATTTGGAAAATGGAAACATGATGTAGTTCAGGTACACTGTTGTGTACTGGTGGTTTCTTTGGTAATGGTGTATGTTTAACATCGTTGGCTATTCCATAGAGATATCATTGGGACGATATCTATATTGCAATCACGACTGATTCGTTTGGATTGCAGTTGAGGTTGATTGACTGCTTTTGGGTGGTTAGCATCGGGGTATGCTGACGTTCTTTTGAGATTATGCTGGTTTGAGAGTTCTACTCCATTCCAGAGTATTGATGCGAGGTCGGTATCCTCGCGGTTGGTGTGTCGTTCATGATATGTTCATGACTCGACGTGGTAGATCCGTTTGGATTGTGTGGTCTCGGCGATACGCTGAGTACGCCTGAACAATTTTTGAGGACGAAATAGTATTAGGGGGAGATAATTGTGATGCCCGGGAATTAATGGTGTTAATCCCGGTGTGGTAATGATCCTTTATGGATTTTATTTATGGCAATTATGAATTAATTACGGTATTGGGACTCCCGAGGATCTTTAAATCCGGTATTTGGAGTTGTTGGATCCAAGGGATGAGATTGTAATCTCATCGTGGTGATAACCTTGGAATTTGGTTTTTGGTGGGATCTGGGGTTCTGGGGTACTTTATATTGGGGCTGGTGTTGGAATTTGAGTTGGAGAGATAATTATTGAAAACAGATGATTTTTAATGAATCGTGATGTATTTGTGGAGGTATTGGTATTTTGGAGCCTTGGTACTATATATACCAGATGGACTCGGTGTTCAATCATTTTCCTCCTTTTCTCTCTCTCTCCCTCACGTCTCCCCCAATCCCCAACCCTTCCCTTTGTTCTCCCTTGAGCAAGAATCGATGGAGGCTCGGCTAGGGAGCCGGATTTCTCGAAGATAACTTGGTATTACTCTTCCCTCTCTCTTATCTTCGATTTGATAGTAGTATTGTAGTATTCGAGCATGTGTAGTGTTGGGTATGGATTTTTGGGTTTTAAAGATTTTTGGGTTGTTGTGTTTTGGGGAAGATTTATGACTCATAGTTGAGGATTTATGGTGTATGGGGTGTGCGGATTGTTGTTGAGGAAAATTTGCAAGAAAAATGCCATGTTTGGCTGGAACAGGTCGAGGCGATTGATCCCTATGGTGGGGCTATCGATCGCCGCGTTGTTTGTTAAAATTTTGATGACGATGAACAGTGAGGCGATCGACCGCCTCAAATGAAGCGATCAATCGCCAAGGGGCAGTGGCCATTTTAAATAGTGAGGCGATCGACCGCCTCAAAGGAAGCAATCGATCGCCATGAGGCAGTAGCCAAAAACACTGAGAGGCGACCGATCACCTGGAATGGAGTGATCGATCGCCCATGCCTATTTTGAGAGGCGATCGATCGCCTGGGATGAAGTGATCGATCGCCAGTGCCTGTTTTTTTTTTGGGGGAATCATTTCGTGTTGAGTTTTCGATGCATGCTTCGCCCGGGGTCTTTTAAAATGGTTAATCTTCATGAATGATGATATAATTGGGGATTATGAACGTGCTTGGGCACGCGGTTGCATGCTTGTGTTAATTGGGAGTTATTTTATGTGTTGGCACATAATTCATCGGGTCTCGGGACTCAGGCTAGGTTGGACTCGAACTACGGAATTATAAGGTACGTATAGCGTACGAGCATAGCCATTTTATATAATTTCAACTGTAGAAAGTATGGTACATTATATTGCAATAAATGGATATACGTTGGGAATAATATGGTGCCGCTTTTGAGCGAGCAATGACTTGGATGTTGTCGCCCTTGAGCGAACATCGGTTATGACGCCACTGCTGTTGAGCATGCGTGATCTTATTACAATTGTTGTGCATGAATAGTATATGGTTGTTGCAATCACTTGATATGTATTGGGAATTATAAGGTGCCGCTTATGAGCGAGCAATGATTGGGATGTTGTCGCCGTTGAGCGAAAATCGATTATGACGCCGCTATTGTAGAGCGAGCGATGGAATAGAAAGTGAGAAATATGGAATACCGGCAATCATTGTTTAATGATTTGATATTATTGATTATGGTATCGGTATTTGGGAAACATATTAGTTAATCAATGTAATGATTAACTGGCATTTGGGAAATTGATGGTTTCGGTTATTTTGAGAACAGGAATAGTACAGGGGATCCAAGATGAGGATGATGCCATCCAGGGATGTCTTTTAATATTCATGGCATTTACATTGTGTAAATTTATGAATTGTAATATTTTGCTTACTGGATTTGGGACATTGGTATGCTCACCCCGTGTGGGGGCTGTCTTTGTTGTGGCAGGTGATACAGGTTCAGCGATGGCTTTGGAGTTGAGCTCGAGCTATAGATTGGAGGTGCTCCCAGGATCGAAGTACCAATAACTGTATTGAGCACAGTGTTTTATACATTTGATACACATGCCTTTGTTGATACTCGCATGTGAGAACTATTATGTGTATATGTATTGTATAAAGAAGGCAAGGGCATTTCTCTTTTCATTTATGTGTTGCATGCAATTAATTAGGAATTGCAAAATGAATTGAGAGTTTGTTAGTGTATGTATGAAGGTGCATGTTATGTTTATGGATATGTTGGGGAAAAGGTAGACATTACATGGAATAATGTAAGAAATTTTATAGATGGTATTTCATGCTAAGGTTGCATGTAGTCTTTCTCCTCTGATATCATGATTGTATGCACTAATAGCATGAGGTAATACACTAATAAAGGGTTAAGGGCACGGGGGTCCTTATAATTTCACACGAAATTTGGGAGTGGAAAGGGCTGAATTTTCGAAATTCTAGATAGATGGGGGAGGATTTTAGGTTGGGTGGAAGGAAAGAGAAGGTGGAGGATGTTCAAAGTGAGGTGGCTGAATTCTACAAAGTCTTTGGGTGAATTTTTAATTCTTTGATGTATTATGGAATCCATGTGTCAATACATCACTAACTTGCAAGATTAGTGGTCCAAAATCATGTATTAAACATGAGTTAATTCATTAGTGGCATGTGTTCTCCAAGTGCCATGTGATCATGCGCATGCACGTGCACTAAAAACATGTTCCATTACTTGCTTGACTCATCGTAGTCCGGGACACCTTAATTCAAAATCTATACTTTTAATTATCTGGGTTCGCTTAATCATCGTTAATCCGGATTAACTAGCAACTGGGCCTTAAATATATATAGTACCTGTAAGGACCCTGGTTCCTTAAGTGAGGATTTAAGTGCAATTATAACTAAGCATACATAAATCAGAGTATAAAATTTGTGTTGAGGCCTTGAGCTTTAAGGATTACATGCCAAAGTAATGACTTCCAAAATGGATTAATTACATTCCCAACCAAATAAATGTAAATCCTATAGTTTCTCACTACTCCTAGAGTAGGGACTATACAAAAGAACTCCAATATCCTATCCAATAGCACTCCTCAAGCTCACCGCGTCAATCCTGATCCATAGTCCTTTTTGCCCAAAATGTACCTACAGGAACAACCCCACCATGAGCATATACATCATTCCTCAACAAAACTCAAGGACAATAATATAAATAATTGTATGAAACATATATCCTGTATACTCCCTGAGTTGCCGCATTAACATACTTTCGTCGGTCGTTCATGTTCCATAACTCATGTACATAGTCCTTATTGCATAATATAAGTGATCGACTCTGTATTTCATTCACACACAACGATATCCATCGATAATCACTTATCCAATATAATTATTCTGGTCTTGTTATAACAGCGGTATTTTAGCACCCCTCGCTTCGACATATAGCGGCATCATATGATATCCCTCGTTTCGACATGACTGCGGCATAATCATCGCTTCAACATGACAGCGGCAAGTACTACATCCTTTGCTCGAATATAACAACCACCGGAACATCAATCATTCTCAAACACATAACAATGCACATTGCATAAACCCAAATAGCATAATCTCATCACCAATTGCTCGTACGTCTCATTACGTACCTTTCTTCCAAAAGTGGAGATGTCGTGGGACTTTATCTCCTTTGTTGTGTAGCCACCTGGGATGGTTCTACACGTTCACACAAACCAATATTAGAAGCCAATAATAGTCCGATACCAAAAATCCCACAAAATAACCAAAACAACAAATTCTGGCATCTCGCGATCGATCGCTATTGGGTCCCGATCGATCGCGAGGTCCAGCAGTCCTGAAAGCCAAATTCTGGCGATAGGCGATCGATCGCCATTTCTGGGGCGATCGATCGCTCGCCTCACCGATCGATCGCCCCAACATGGCGATCGATCGCCAATCACTGTGATTGGCTACTGCCCGCGTGCGATCGATCGCTCATTTTGGGCGATCGATCGCCGCTGTCTGTAACTCGAATTTCCACCATTTTTGCACCTCAAACTTTCCCCAAACCATACCAACTCAAACACCATAAACCAACAACATAAAAACACCATAAACCTTCAATAAACAATTTAATACAACCTAAAATCCAACATCCAACCAACTACAACACAAATCCAAAACAAACCCATTTCAAAACCCAATATACCAACTCAAACTAAAACCAAACTTCATAAGAACAACTAGGAAGGATCCATACCCGTTTTTGGACTCCAAATCCTACCACGAATCTCACAAATGAAGCTTTTGCAAAGATTTTCGTTCCTACTTTTAGCCAAAATCGTGAATGGGGTTTTTGGGGTAGGGTTGGGAGAGTTGTTTGGTAGTGAGTGGTGGGAGGGGTGAGGTAGTGGGGTATAAGGGTTTAATTAAAACACATACCCCAACAATTAGCATGATGTATAAAATATCCCAACATGATATTTTAAAAGCATTTTCTAGAAATGCACCAAAACCTCAATTAAATACATGTTTGTCAAATAATCATTAACCATCACAATTAAACCATGTTAACACCCAATTTCCCAACATGCACCCCGAAATGCATTACCAGGTCACGCCCACTCTGTGACTAAGCATTTCTCATATTAATTAATTCCTTCATTAAATTAATTAACACCATAAATAATCACATAAACATAATCAATGCCCAAATGCATATAATAATTTCGGGGATATCACTATACTCCCCTACTTATAAGATTTCGCCCTCGAAATCGCATGCACTTACCAATCCGAAACTAAACATAATCACATACCAGAAAATAGTTCCGGGTAATGCTGCACCATATGCCGCTCCGTCTCTCACGTGGCCTCCTCGACACCCCAGCGATCCCACTGAACCTTGACCATCGGTATTACTTTGTTCCGAAGTCTGCGATCAGCTCTGTCCAGAATCCTGACTGGCCGTTCCACGTAGGACACATCAGAATCTAACAGTACCTTAGAAGGCTGCAACACATGTGTCGGATCCGGCTCATATTTCCGCAACATAGATACATGGAATACGTCGTGAATACCAGATAACGAGGGTGGCAAAGCCAAACGGTAAGCCAATGTACCGATGCGCTGTAAAATCTCATACGGTCCAACATACCTTGGAGATAATTTCCCGCGCATACCAAACCGTACAACACTTCTGAAAGGTGATATCTTCAAAAAACCCTATCTCCAAACTGAAACTCTCCACCATTTATTTGCATAGGTTGCCTCTCTATCCTGGGCCGCCTTCATTTTATGTCGAATAGTCTTTATCTTATCCTCCATCTCCCGAATCAACTCGGGTCCTCCAACCGATTTACTAGTCAAATCATCCCAATATAATGGCGACCTACAGCAAAAACTTGATCGCTTTTATTTTAAACAATTAATTCCAATCTAGCGATTTTAGACCGCAAGTGCACGGTGTCAAGTTTTAGTATAGATAGGAAGATACGGATTGTCGAACCCACAGGGACTAACAAGCAATTACCAAATAAGATTTCTTTTAACTATATTTAACCTACGGTAATTAATCAACAATTAAACTAATCTAATCCAACAAAAACAATCGACGATCACGAGAAAAATCCACAAGAAAGAATTATCAAGACAATTATTCACCTAACCCAACTCTTACAATTCTTTTCTTCATACATCTCTAAGGTGACGGGTTTTCCGAATTATTCAATATACTCTCTCGAGCTATATTAAGTCTAACATCAAATTGCAACTAGTAACTCTCTTTCACGTAATTAACAATTTAATGTTGAATGCGCTTTATGAAAACCACTAACTTTAGATTAAACAACCCAAAGCTATCACTCGTATGTGATTTTATCTCTCGATCTCAATCTTTAACACACGCATGAATTATTATATCGTATTATAATTTCATCTCTCAATCTCAATTATAATAAAATATCATTCAAAGGTGATCAATCCTTCAAAAGCATTAAGAATAATAACACATGTACATAGATGATATATGAATTCAATCTCAAAATCAATAGGAAAAACTATGTCATTGATATCTCTCAATCATCAAAAACACAATAACTCCAATAATAATTCAAAACAATAATAGAAAAGTAAAAGCAAACTCCCAAGTCGACTCCTTCGTCGATTCTTGATCCTTCATCGCTTCTTTCTCGATCGTGCTCCTCGATTCTCTTGTTGGCTTGTTCCAATTCCTAGGATGAAAAGGTGATGGTGGATGAAGGTGATATGGAGTATGGATGAGTGGAGGCTATTTCCTAGGTTAAAAGTATGATATTTGGTTGTTGTTTTCGTGTATCAATATATAGGGATAAGAATCAAGGACTTCCCTCTTGGACCCAAACTCTATAAGGAAGTTATTTTTCAGAAAACTCCTCCGGCCGATCGATCGAGACTGACTGCTCGATCGATTGCAAAAGTTCTGTCGACGTCGATCGATCGAGAGTTGGGTCTCGATCGATCGAGATTATTTTTATTTTATTTTCTTTTGAATTTTTCTTCCTTTCCCGGCTTTGATGCGTTCGCTCGATTTGGTCCTTTTTCATCATTTTTGGCTCATTTCCTCTACTTTTATGCATTTCAACATTGATTCCTGAAATATAGAAATATATACCATAAATCGTAAAATAATCCAAGAATCAACACGAAAACATATACATATCATAGCATAAATACACGTAATATTCAACCCTATCATCCTCCAACCGATTTACTAGTCCAATCATCCCAATATAATGGCGACCTACAGCGCCGACCATACAGAGCCTCAAATATAGCCATCTGAATACTTGCCTGATAGCTATTGTTGTAAGAGAACTCTACCAAGGCCAATGAATCTTACCATGATGCATCAAACTCTAATACACAAGCCCGTAGCATTCCTCGAGCGTCTGTATAGTACGCTCAGTCTGACCGTCCGTCTGGGGATGATATGTTGTGCTCAACCTCACCTCAGTACCTGTGATGCCCCGAAATTAATTAATGGTAACTTGGACATTAATTATGTTTATATGATGTATCATGTATTGATAGATTTATGTGTTGGGTATTAAGATGTTAACATGATTAATTGTGTTAAATTATCAATTATGAGGAAGATATGATTTTAAATGAAGTTTAGAGCATTGTTGTAAAGTGCCTTTAAAATACCAAGTTGGGTATTTTATACATCATGTTAAGTTTGGGGTACAATTTTTATTAAGTTATTACAACCCCTTTTAAATCCCCTACACATCACTTTAACCCCCCACATTACCTTTCACCTTTTAAAAATCCCCAAATCACTTCCCAACCCCAAACCCTACCCATTTTCGAAATCCACCAAAAAGGAAGAAGGAAAGTCCCACAAAAACTTTGTTTGTGTGATCTTTGCTAGGATTTGGAGCCTACAAGAGGTATGGAACCATTCCTATAAGTTTTATGATGTTTGGTGTTGAAATGGGTTAAGTTTTTGATGTTTTATGTGGGTTTGTTTGGGTATGTGTTGTGTATGGTTGGGGTATGATTTTTGAAGTGTTTTATGTTGGTTTTGGTGGGTTATGATGTTATTGATGTTTTATGGAAGTTTGGTTTTGGGGTGGTATGTGAAGGAGCTTGAAAAATGAGCATTAATGGCGAAAATTCGATGTACAGCACTCGGCGATCGATCGCCCGTTCTTGGCGATCGATCGCGAGCGTCCAGTACCAGCCAGAAGCATTTGGCGATCGATCGCCACTTTTGGGCGATCGATCGGCGGGCCTGGCGATCGATCGCGCCAAAAGTGGCGATCGATCGCCAAGAAGGAGATTTTGGCCCCTCGTCCAGTGCGATCTCGCGATCGATCGCGCCTGGGTGGCGATCGATCGCGAGCTGAAGAAAAGTGGATTTTTGATTTTTTTGTGGGATTTTTGGATATTGGACTATGTTTAGCTTCTAATATCAATTTGTATGGTCGTGTAGAACCATCCCAGGTGCCCACAACATCCAGGAGATAAAGCTCTCCAAATTCTACACTTTTGGGAATTAAGGTACGTAAGAGACGTACGAGCATCGGACGGTAAACCATGCCCTTACATATTATGATGATGTTTAAGATGATGTTTACGATGATGACGTTTAAGATGATGTTATGATGATGATATCTATGATGATATTTATAATGATGATGCTCATGATGATGTTATGATGATGATGCTTATGCGATGTTATTTGTGGTAAGATGCCACGGGGTAAGATGCCCCACATGGTAAGAGGCCATGCGATATTATTTGTGGTAAGATGCCACGGGGTAAGATGCCCCACATGGTAAGAGGCCATGCGATGTTATTCGTGGTAAGATGCCACGCAATGTTTATGATATGGTAAGACGCCATATGATTGGGTAAGACGCCCACATGGTAAGATGCCACGCAATGTTTATGATATGGTAAGACGCCATATGATTGGGTAAGACGCCCACGTGGTAAGATGCCACGCAATGTTTATGATATGGTAAGACGCCATATGATTGGGTAAGACGCCCACATGGTAAGATGCCACGCAATGTTTATGATATGGTAAGACGCCATATGATTGGGTAAGACGCCCACGTGGTAAGATGCCACGCAATGATTATGATATGGTAAGATGCCATACAATGGGGTAAGACGCCCCAATATATGAATAAGAGTCAGGGATAACCAAGGAGGTCGGAGGACGACCAATAACTTTTACTTAACTAAGATGTTACGCATTATTGTATGCTTTTATATAATGTTAAGTAAATATATGAATGCTCATGATGTGTTATCCCTGTAGGTACACTTTTGGACCAAGGGCCTAGGGTCGGGTTGAGGAAGTGAGCTAAAGGGAGCATGATGAACGTAGGATGCAGGATTTTTGATAGTCTCTACTCTAGGAGTAGTGTAAATCTATAGCTTTAACATTCTTTATTGGGAATGTAATTAAATAGCTTTGAAAACTTTATTTTTTTGGCCTGTAATCTCCCTAGCTCAAACTACAACCGGAACCTTTAAGAGGTTTTAAATGCATGTTCTGTCCCATTTATGTGTACTAAATGATATTAAGGTAGGAAGACCCTACATTAGTGGTATCAGAGCAGTGGTTAGATAACCCGGGATGAGTGAAGGGTAGCCTTAGCAATAAGTTAGCTAGGTGCTTACTTTCGAACATGTTTTGTGCATAAGTTGCATATGAAGTATATGATGTTATGCTAACATGTTTTGTTTATCTAACGAAGTATTATATGAACTGCTTTTGGATCTTGTTGTTAATCCTTGTGTTGCAGTATGGCAGCAAATGTGGAGGTAGGTGACGCAGTGAGCGTCAATGCAAGTGCGGGGCGTACGAATCCCCTACCCCCGCCAGCTTTTGATGATGAACCGGCCGAACAGCGGTTATTGCCAGGGGAGCTAAGCTTAACTCAGTTTCTTGCTTACCGACCCCCAACCTTTGAAGGAACTGAAACTGGGGAACGAGCTGAGGAATGGTTGGAAAGAATAGAGCAGATCTTTGTGGCAGCCCCATGTGCGAAGACAGCGTGGATACGGTTAGCGGAGTTCCAATTGGCCAAGAAGGCGTTAATGTGGTGGAAGACCACTGTGGTAGAGCAAGAGGCTCAAGGTCATGAAGTGAACTGGAAAATGTTTCGAACTCGCTTCCTGAACCGTTATTTCTCGGCTGCAGCACGACAGGCTAAGGAAGATGAATTCACTCACCTCAAGCAAGGTAATATGTCGGTATCGGATTATGCTCTTCAGTTTTGCTCCTTGCTCCGATATGTACCTCACATTGCCACAAGCACGCAAGCGAAGATGAGGAATTTCATGAAGGGTCTGAGGCCGGAGCTATACGATAGGGTGATCACTTATGGCCCTACTTGTTTTGATGATGCACTCTCAAGGGCTGAGCTAGCCGAACTAGGAGTGGGTGCATACCCTGATGTTGTACCACCGTCGGCACCCTCTCAGAAATCCACTCCGGATAATTTGAAAGCCGAGGAATGATCAGTTCAAGTCAAGGGGGAACTCCTCAGCGTCAAGGTTTAGTGGTAAGAAGTCCGACAATAGGTGGAAAGGAAACCGAAGAGGTGATGCCCCATCTGGAAGGGGGCAGTCTCAGGGAGACAGATCCGGGAGGATCCAATGCACTCTTTGTGGGCAACCACATTTGGCAAAAGACTGTATAGGGTGCTATGTTTGTGGCGACAAGGGCCACTTTGCTAGACAGTGTCCCAACCGGGGAAGTCAACAGGGTTCTGCGGGGAGGCCTGCAGATAGGACAGCGCAGCACCGACCACCATTTGTGCCGCGTCAGCATGGAGGTCAGCCCATGGGGCCACCTCAAGGACAAGTCTATGCACTGACAAGGGAGCAGGCTTCAGCGGCTCCGGAGGAGGTTATAGCGGGTACGTGTCTTTTATTTACGCACCCTGCTTTTATATTGATCGACACAGGTGCGTCACACTCTTTTGTGTCGACAAGTTTTGTGGAAAGGTACCACTTATGCACTTCTCCGTCGCCCACGCCTCTTATAGTCTCGACCCCCGCTGGAAGAAGTATGATTACTGATCGGATCGTCTACAATGGCCTCATTTATTTTGAGGATAAGGAACTAAGGTCAGACTTGATTGTTCTGGGAATGTCAGATTTTGATTGCATTCTGGGCATTGATGTTCTGAACAGGTATCAGGCAGTTGTGAACTGCAGGCAGAGAACTGTACGGTTTAAATCCGATATGGGAGTCCCATGGACGTTCTATGGGGATGGTTCTCGCTCTAAGATTCCGTTGATATCTGCTGTCAAGATGGCGCAGTTGTTGGAACGAGGTCATTCAGGATATCTCATTTATGCCGTCGATGTTACGGAAAAGAAAGGAGAAGTGAAAGTTGAGGATGTGCCCGTAGTGGCGGAGTTCCCTGATGTCTTTCCGGAGGAGATTCCCGGATTCCCACCGACGAGAGAGGTCGAGTTTGGGATTGAGTTATTACCAGGGACGTCGGCCATTTCTCGTGCCCCTTATAGGATGGCACCAGCGGAGCTAAGGGAATTAAAGATTCAGTTGCAGGAACTCCTTGATAAGGGCTATATACGCCCTAGCGTATCGCCCTGGGGAGCACCAGTTTTATTTGTGAAGAAGAAAGATGGTTCGATGCGTTTGTGCATCGATTACAGACAACTGAACAAAGCTACGGTGAAGAATAAGTACCCACTCCCGAGGATCGATGATTTGTTTGATCAGTTGCAGGGTACGAGGCTCTACAGTAAGATCGATCTGAGGTCGGGGTACCATCAGATTCGAGTAAGAGGAGAGGATGTCCAGAAGACAGCCTTCAGGACTAGGTATGGGCATTATGAATTCCTAGTCATGCCTTTTGGGGTGACAAATGCCCCGGCTGTTTTCATGAGTTTGATGAACAAGGTGTTCCAGCCATATTTGGACCAATTCGTCATAGTTTTCATTGACGACATACTCATCTACTCTAGGACTGAAGAAGATCATGTACGGCACTTGAGGACAGTACTTCAGATCCTTAGGGATCATCAGTTGTATGCAAAGCTGAGCAAGTGCGAATTCTGGTTAGACAGCGTGGTGTTCCTAGGCCATGTCATATCTAGCCAAGGGATATCTGTGGATCCGAGGAAGATTGAAGCTGTGATGGAGTGGGCAGCACCCACTTCTGTACCCGAAATACGGAGTTTTCTGGGCTTAGCAGGTTATTACCGACGTTTTGTCGAGGGGTTTTCCAAGATCGCTAAGCCATTGACACAGCTGACTCAGAAAGGAGTCCCATTCTTTTGGTCCGAAGCTTGTGAGGAAAGCTTCCAAGAATTGAAGCGTCGTTTGACGACAGCGCCAGTATTGGTGATTCCGTCTGAGGATAAGAGGTTTGCCTTGTACACGGATGCGTCACTGCAGGGCTTGGGCTGCGTATTGATGCAAGACAGACAAGTGGTAGCCTATGCTTCGAGACAGTTGAAGCCTCATGAGACCAGGTACCCAGTCCATGATCTGGAACTGGCAGCTATCATTTTCGCCTTGAAGATTTGGCGTCATTACCTTTATGGTACTACGTTTACCATTTTTACGGACCATAAGAGCCTGAAGTTCTTGTTCACTCAGGCAGAGTTGAATATGAGGCAAAGGAGGTGGATGGACTTACTCAAGGATTATGACTGTGAAATTGAGTACCATCCTGGTAAGGCAAATTTGATAGCAGACGCCTTAAGTCGGAAGGTGAAGAGCACCGCTGAGGATGTTATGTGTTTATCAGCTTTGATGATTTCTTATTGCCATCTGGGCTATGATTTCGATGTAGACATGTCGCCGGTGCGAGTGTCGACCTTATTAGCAGAGCCAGACGTATTTGAGGCAATCAGGAAAGCCCAGAGGTCGGATGATGAAGTGCAGAGATGGTCATCAATAGCACTTCGAGGCCAGCCAACAAAGTTTAGTGTGGCTGAAGATGACTCTTTAAGATTGGGCAACCGATGGGTGGTCCCAGATGCGCCAGGATTGCGTAAAGGAATTTTAGAACGGGCTCATAGTAGCCGGTTCAGTATCCACCCCGGTGGAAGAAAGATGTATAAGGACCTAAGTGGTCAATTCTGGTGGAGACGCATGAAGCGTGATGTGATCAGCTTCGTTAAGAGATGTTTGATCTGCCAACAAGTAAAGGCAGAAAGGCAGAGGCCTGGTGGCGAGCTGAAGAGCTTGGAGGTACCTAAGTGGAAGTGGGAGCATATATCTATGGACTTCGTGACCCACTTGCCAAGGTCGGCCTCTGGATTTGATGCGATCTGGGTGATCGTGGATAGGCTGACGAAGGTAGCTCATTTCATCCCTTACAGTATGACTTTCACGTATTTAAAGATGGCCCAATTATATGTACGGGAGGTAGTGAGGTTGCATGGGATTCCAGTCTCGATCGTGTCTGACAGAGACCCAAGGTTTACTTCTCATTTCTGGGAGGGTCTCCAGACAGCTTTGGGCACCGAGGTGAGACTAAGTACAGCTTATCACCCTCAGACTGATGGCCAAACGGAGCGTACTATACAAACGCTCGAAGATATATTGAGGGCATGTGTTTTGGAGTTTGATACTCCGTGGCAAGAGTCTATACCTCTGGTAGAGTTCTCCTACAATAACAGCTATCAGGCGAGCATTCAAATGGCCCCTTTTGAAGCTCTTTACGGACGACGATGTAGATCACCGCTGTATTGGGAGGACTTGACGAGTAAAGCGGTCGGAGGACCGGATATGATTAAGGACATGGAGGAAAAGATTAAGATGATACGCTTAAAGATGAAAGCGGCCCAAGATAGGCAAGCAGCCTATGCCAATAAGCGGCGACGACCGCTAGAATTTCAAGTGGGAGACAAGGTCTTCTTGAAAATCTCACCCTTCAGGGGTGTTGTTCGATTTGGTATGCGGGGGAAGTTATCCCCGAGGTATGTTGGACCGTATGAGGTATTACAGCGTATCGGCACTTTGGCTTACCGATTGGCTTTACCGCCGTCCTTATCTGGAATTCATGATGTCTTCCATGTTTCTATGTTGAGAAAGTATGAGCCAGATCCGTCTCATGTTTTACAGCCTACTGAAGTGCAGTTAGACTCAGATGTATCCTACGTTGAACGACCGGTCAGAATTCTAGATCGTGAGGATCGCAGACTACGAAGTAAAGTTATACCGATGGTCAAAGTTCAGTGGGATCGTCGGGGTGTCGAGGAGGCTACGTGGGAGACGGAGCGGCATATGATGCAGCATTACCCCGAACTATTTTCTGGTATGATTTATGTTTAGTTTCTTTTGGGTAAGTGCATGCGATTTCGAGGACGAAATCTTGTAAGTAGGGGAGTAATGTGATGCCCCGAAATTAATTAATGGTAACTTGGACATTAATTATGTTTATATGATGTATCATGTATTGATAGATTTATGTGTTGGGTATTAAGATGTTAACATGATTAATTGTGTTAAATTATCAATTATGAGGAAGATATGATTTTAAATGAAGTTTAGAGCATTGTTGTAAAGTGCCTTTAAAATACCAAGTTGGGTATTTTATACATCATGTTAAGTTTGGGGTACAATTTTTATTAAGTTATTACAACCCCTTTTAAATCCCCTACACATCACTTTAACCCCCCACATTACCTTTCACCTTTTAAAAATCCCCAAATCACTTCCCAACCCCAAACCCTACCCATTTTCGAAATCCACCAAAAAGGAAGAAGGAAAGTCCCACAAAAACTTTGTTTGTGTGATCTTTGCTAGGATTGGGAGCCTACAAGAGGTATGGAACCATTCCTATAAGTTTTATGATGTTTGGTGTTGAAATGGGTTAAGTTTTTGATGTTTTATGTGGGTTTGTTTGGGTATGTGTTGTGTATGGTTGGGGTATGATTTTTGAAGTGTTTTATGTTGGTTTTGGTGGGTTATGATGTTATTGATGTTTTATGGAAGTTTGGTTTTGGGGTGGTATGTGAAGGAGCTTGAAAAATGAGCATTAATGGCGAAAATTCGATGTACAGCACTCGGCGATCGATCGCCCGTTCTTGGCGATCGATCGCGAGCGTCCAGTACCAGCCAGAAGCATTTGGCGATCGATCGCCACTTTTGGGCGATCGATCGGCGGGCCTGGCGATCGATCGCGCCAAAAGTGGCGATCGATCGCCAAGAAGGAGATTTTGGCCCCTCGTCCAGTGCGATCTCGCGATCGATCGCGCCTGGGTGGCGATCGATCGCGAGCTGAAGAAAAGTGGATTTTTGATTTTTTGTGGGATTTTTGGATATTGGACTATGTTTAGCTTCTAATATCAATTTGTATGGTCGTGTAGAACCATCCCAGGTGCCCACAACATCCAGGAGATAAAGCTCTCCAAATTCTCCACTTTTGGGAATTAAGGTACGTAAGAGACGTACGAGCATCGGACGGTAAACCATGCCCTTACATATTATGATGATGTTTAAGATGATGTTTACGATGATGACGTTTAAGATGATGTTATGATGATGATATCTATGATGATATTTATAATGATGATGCTCATGATGATGTTATGATGATGATGCTTATGCGATGTTATTTGTGGTAAGATGCCACGGGGTAAGATGCCCCACATGGTAAGAGGCCATGCGATATTATTTGTGGTAAGATGCCACGGGGTAAGATGCCCCACATGGTAAGAGGCCATGCGATGTTATTCGTGGTAAGATGCCACGCAATGTTTATGATATGGTAAGACGCCATATGATTGGGTAAGACGCCCACATGGTAAGATGCCACGCAATGTTTATGATATGGTAAGACGCCATATGATTGGGTAAGACGCCCACGTGGTAAGATGCCACGCAATGTTTATGATATGGTAAGACGCCATATGATTGGGTAAGACGCCCACATGGTAAGATGCCACGCAATGTTTATGATATGGTAAGACGCCATATGATTGGGTAAGACGCCCACGTGGTAAGATGTCACGCAATGATTATGATATGGTAAGATGCCATACAATGGGGTAAGACGCCCCAATATATGAATAAGAGTCAGGGATAACCAAGGAGGTCGGAGGACGACCAATAACTTTTACTTAACTAAGATGTTACGCATTATTGTATGCTTTTATATAATGTTAAGTAAATATATGAATGCTCATGATGTGTTATCCCTGTAGGTACACTTTTGGACCAAGGGCCTAGGGTCGGGTTGAGGAAGTGAGCTAAAGGGAGCATGATGAACGTAGGATGCAGGATTTTTGATAGTCTCTACTCTAGGAGTAGTGTAAATCTATAGCTTTAACATTCTTTATTGGGAATGTAATTAAATAGCTTTGAAAACTTTATTTTTTTGGCCTGTAATCTCCCTAGCTCAAACTACAACCGGAACCTTTAAGAGGTTTTAAATGCATGTTCTGTCCCATTTATGTGTACTAAATGATATTAAGGTAGGAAGACCCTACAGTACCCAAAGCTGACTGAAGACCTCCCCAAAAATGAGATGTAAACCGCGGATCTCTGTCAGATACCATAGACACTGAAATCCCGTGTAGTCTCACTATATCCCGAACATACAGATGGGCCATCCTCAAGTATGTGTACGTCATACTATAAGGAATGAAGTGAGCTGCCTTCGTCAGCCTATCGACGATCACCCAGATGGCATCACAACCAAAAGTAGTCCTCGGCAAGTGGGTCACAAAGTCCATGGATATGTGTTCCCACTTTCATTCCGGTATCTCCAAGCTCCTAAGCTCGCCACCAGGCCTCTGCCTCTCTGCCTTCACCTGCTGGCAGATCAAGCACCTCTTAACGAAAGCGATCACATCACGCTTCATCCGTTTCCACCAAAATTGATCACAAAGATCCTTATACATTTTTCTCCCTCCTGGGTGGATACTAATTCGGCTGCTGTGAGCTCGCTGCAAGATCCTCTATGCAACTCCGGCGTACTAGGGACTACCCAACGGTTACCGAGCCTCAAAGAACCATCTCTAGCCACTCTGAATTTTGATGGCTGCCCTTGAAGTACCATTGATGACCATCTCTGAATCTCATCATCTGTCTTTTGGGCTCTCCTGATATTCTCATAAATGTCCGGCTCTGCCAATAAAGTCGATACCCGTATCGGTGATGTATCCACATCAAAATCATAGCTCAGATGACAGTAGGAAGTCATCATCGCCGATAAATACATGGCGTCCTCAGCAGTACTCTTCACCTTCCTACTCAAGGCGTCTGCTGTCAAGTTTGCTTTTCCAGGATGGTACTCTATTTCACAGTCATAGTCCTTGAGTAAATCCATCAATCTCCTTTATCGCATATTTAGCTCCGCCTGTGTAAACAAAAACTTCAGGCTATAAATGGTAAACGACGTACCATATAAATAATGCCGCCAAATCTTCAAGGCAAATATGATAGCCGCCAACTCCAAGTCTAAACTTTCCCCAAACATAACATGCACCTTTATACATACACTAACATGCTCTCAATTCATTTTTGCAATTCATAAATAATTGCATGCAACACATAAATGGAAAGAGAAAGGCCCTTGCCTTCTTTATACAACCCATATACACATGATAGTACTCACATGCGAGCATCGAATAAGTATACGTGTATCCAATGTATAAAGTATCATGCTCAATACCGTCACTGGTACTTCAATCCTGGAAGCACCTCAAATCCACAGCCCGAGCTCAACTCCAAAGCCATCGATGTACCTATTCACCTGCCCCAACAGAGACAGCCTCCACACGGGGTGAGCATACCAATATCCCAAATCCAATAACCACAATAGTACAATTCATAATTTACACAATGCAAAGGCTATGAATAATAAAAGACACTCCCTGGATGGCAATATCCTCATCCGGGATCCCTTGTGTTGTTCATGTTCTCAAAATAATCGAAAACCATCTAATTCCCAAATGCCAGTTAATCACCTCATTGATTAACTAAACCCATTCTTTCCATGTCAGTTTCATAATCAAACATGATTAAATCATCAAAAAATGATTATAGATATCATATATATCTAACCAGTGGTTCCATAATTCTATTTCATCGCTCGCTCCACAATAGTGGCATTTTAACCTCACGCATTCTCAAAAGCAGTGGCGTCATAACCGATGTTCGCTCAAAGGTGACAACATTCCAATCATTGCTCGCTCAAGCGCGGCACCATATAAGTCCCAATGTCTATCCATTTATTGCAATATAATGTACCATGCATTCAACAATTGCAATTATATAAAAGGGATATGCTCGTACGTCGTACGTAACTTAGGATTTCGTAGTCCGAACCAACCCTTGCCTGAGTCCCACGACCCGATGAATTAAGTGCTAACATGCAAATAACTCTCAATTAAACATAGGCATGCAATCACGTGCCCAAGCACGTTCACAACTTCCAACCCTATCGTCAATCTTGACGATTACCAATATAAAAGCCCCCCGACTAAGCATGCATAAAATCCAAAATATTCAATTTTATAAGTTTAAATGATAGCCAAAAACTCAACCGAGAATTCCGTTTTATCAAACTTTGGCTCCAACCAATCCATTTTAAAAGTATAGCATTTCATTGGAATGTAGCGAGTGCCCCGGAAATCGGCTATGTAAACCCCAAATCCAAAATCCTATGTTTTAACAAAGTTTTGAAAAAAACACCTTCAAGCAAGCCGCGATCGATCGCCATTTACGCGCGATCGATCGCCATACCTTACTGCCGGGCAGAACTCCTTCGTGATCGATCGCCAAGTCTTCGCGATCGATCGCCAGACTCCTCGCGATAGATCGCCGAGACTTAGCGATCGATCGCCGCACTGTGCGTCTTCCTCAAAATTCAAGCTGCTCGTCGCGATCGATCAGCATGCAATCCGCGATCGATCGCGACCTGCGTTTTTCCGAAAAACTCGAGCTTCAATGGTGTTTTTCACACCCAAACTCAAAACCAACACCCTATACACCTTCAACACCTCAAATACTCCATTTAAAATAAATAAAAACTCCAAAAACTCAACTTGGGATTTTAACCAAAAATCCCAAAATCTAAATCCAACCCAACCTTAACCAAAAATCAACAATACTATAATCAAATCGAAGGTGAAGGCGAGGGGAAGAGGATTACCAACTTTTCTTCAAGAAATCCGGCTCCCGAGCCAAGCTTCCAACCATTTTTCTCCAAAGAGAAAAGAGAAGGGTTTGGGGAAGGTGGTGGAGCGCGAAGAGAGAGGGAAGAGAGATGAGAGATTCCGTGCAATGACGGAATACCGAGTCTACTTGGTATATATAGTACCAAAACTCCAAAATACCAATACCTCCACAATTACATCATGATTCATTAAAAATCATCTGTTTTCAATAATTGTCTCTCCAACGCAATTCCCATTACCAGCCCAGTACAAAGTACTCCGGACCCCAGATCCCACCAAAAAACAAATAATAAGGTTCTCACCACGATGAAAATACCATCTCATCCCTTGGATCCAACGACTCCAAATACCGGATTTAAAATCCCCGGGAGTCCCGAAACCGCAATTAATTCATAATTGCCACAATTAAAATCCATTAAGGATTATTACCACATCGGGATTAACACCATTAATCCCCGGGCATCACAATTATCCACCACTAATAAAATTTGGCCCCAAAATTTGCACAGGCGTACTCCACGTAACGCCGAGACAACGCAATCCAAACGTATCCACATTGTCGAATCATGAACATAACATGAACGACACACCAACCGCGAGGATACCGACCTCGCACCAGCACCCGGAATGGAGTAACCTCCCAAACCAACACAAATTCAAGGAAGACGTCAGCATTCCTCGATGCTAACCATCTGAAAAGCAGTCGGCCAACCCTAACTGCAAACCAAACGAATCATTCGTGATTCCAAAATAGATATCGCCTCGATGATATCTCTACGATTTAGCCTACGATGTCAAACATACATCGTTACCAAGGTAGCCACCAGTACACAACAGTGTACCTAACCACATCCTGTTTCCATTTTCCAAATCTATCTCCAACAGAGGAGTAGTTGCACCACTTTGCAACTCGGATCAAGAAACTCACGGCCATCGATCGACACAAAACACATCTCCAAAGATGTCTACATCCGTATGTTCCAAGAAATCACATCTTGGTCCAAACACACTATCGAGACTCCACAAGGTCTCATGCTCTCAAAAGGACATGCAAGAAAATCAATTGCATTCCCGCCACACGTGTCAACCACGACACCTAACAAATCCGAATCCTGGCCATCCCTGATTTATCCTAAGATTCAACAATCCTAAAATAGTGAGGCTATCGAATTATCCAGAAATGAATTTCCATGACCCCAAGGTACTACAATTCTTCCTCGGAGGAAGTCAACCAAACCTCACGATCATTCTTCAGAATAAATCGTGCCATCGAGATTACCAATCTCAAGGTGATACAATCTCTCACCGGAGATTCATTCATCCAAGAAAACTAACCCGATACTCGACGAGGACCAAATAAATGTCGGCATTCGTATACACACACTGGTATACATGCCTAAGTACAAACACAACATGCATACTCAATGTAATAGACTTGGGTATCTCCAATCATACCCAAAGTCCCAAAACCAACTGTCAATCCCCAGCTATTCTCACCTCGCAGAGAATAATGATTGACAGACCAACGACCAATGGTGTGATTCCAACATCAACACCACACAAATCGACTCATTGAATCTCCCAAAGATTCCCAATCGGTAGGTATATCAATACTGCTTTCCACATAAGGAAAGTGTCATGAATCCATGACCCTCCAACCTCGAACCACCGTTCGGAAACCTGGATATATTTATACCAAAACATATCTCGGAACCAAAAATACGCAACTGGTTCACAATAATGCATCAAAGCCACTATTACCAAATCAAAACCCGTATACGCCATGTATACTCATCCTAATGATGCTCTGTACTAATGCCATAGTACTCCACAATCTAGAGCATTTCTTCGGAGACGTCTCCTCTAACGTCTCACCGAAAGGTAATAAATCCATTACTCGGTCCAACACCGGTAATGCTTACCATGGCTGATTTACAATCAACCCACGACCGATACCATCTGTCTCCATGACAGTACAATCCAAATCTCTCCAAGAGATAAAATCAATATAGTAGTGTTACCCCACTAGCTATATCCCACAATTCCAATTGCGACTCCCGTTGCATTTCATATGCAAAGAAGCTCAACCAGAGCTAACAAAGACTTGTTGATACTCACGTTGGTATTCCCAACAAAATTGAGTTGTCCCGGTACAAGTCCCTCAAAACATTCGACGTATAAACGTCCACGTGAGGTATTTCCTGCCTCAAACCTTAAGCCACAAAGTGACTACAAGAGTCCACTAAAACCCTCAACGTATCACCATACGATTCGCCAAACTCGAATCCAACGAGCAGTATAATGGCTACAACAAGTACACTATAACACTGCAACAATACCTGGCTAGCAAATCGCTGCCTCCTCAGGTTTATACCAGACCTACCAACGTATCATACGTTCCATCCCGGTACACCATACCGTAACATCCATAAGAGTAGTGGGTCATCACCCAATATTTCTCTAATACCAATGCACAACAAACATTCCGGTGTCCTTGCTCAACCACGATGCAATCCTAATCCATTAGGACTTATTCCACACCCTCAGGGTGGGTGTGACCATGTCTACCATACGTCACAACGACTGTAGTTTCCTCAATAACTACTCTTACCACCAATCACTTGACCATAGCCATTCCAACGAGTATACCCAAAGATACCACTACTCATAAAATATTTACTTCAAATATGTGCTGCGGTACACTTCCTGTACGGCACACCCAATAATTCTTCGATCAACCAGCTCGGCATAATGGTCTCGTCAACTAGTGACCCAGACACTGCCCTGTGCTCATCATCGGCACTCTAACCATGCGATTAAATATATATATACATAAATGTATTATTCATCGAAACGACGCTATGTGTCTACATAGAACATCCACCATGTCATTGTCATCCCGTGACGGTACATGTCAACATATGACATCCACAATCTCATCGTCAAACACGTGACGGTATATGTCGATACACGACATCCAAGATGTCAAACACGTGACGGCATATGTCGATACACGATTCCAAAATCTCATCGTCAAACACGTGATGGCATATGTCGATACACGACATCCATAATAATGCTAATAAAACAGTAATATACCATACCTCATCGCTAACAAGATAGCAGCATACCTGTATCCATCGCCCATCAGTGGTATGCAAGCAGCACCCATCGCTCGTAGGTGGCGTAATCAGTGATATGTACATAGCGGTATTACCCATCGCTATAGAATCAGCGGCATGATCCCTAGCCATAGAGTCAGTGGCATAAAAAATCGCTATAGATATCCGGAGGTATGAACCATCGCCAATAGATGTAGCGGAATGACCCATCGCTATATAATACCTGGCGGCATGAACCATCGCCAATAGATGTAGCAGAATGACCATCGCTATATAATACCTGGCGGCATGAACCATAGCCAATAGAATAGCGGAATGAACCATCACTATGAATACCCGGCGGCATAAACCATCGCTAATAGATATAGCGGAATGACCCATCTCTATATAATACCTGGCACCATGAACCATCACCAATAGAATAGCCGATCCCTAGTCTTGTTATAGTAGTGTATTTTAATGCACCTCGCTTGTCATGACCGTGGCACTAATACCCCTCGCTTCGACATATCAGCGGCATTGAATAACCTCGCTCAAATGCGACATGCGGCAATACTCTAGCTTCAACATTTGGCGGCAAATATTCTTTCCTCGCTACGATATGACAGCGGCAAGTATTCTTCATCGCGTCAAGTGACAGCGGCAAAGCATTTAAAATCATCACTCATCCATAACAACGACTCATGGGATATTCACCAAGCATCCCATCTATACCGGTAACACAATGGATAATCCATATCCCAATATACATCACTATGAGTGTATTTTAATGCACCTCACTTCAAATGTGACATGCAGCAATACCCTCGCTTCAACATTTAGCGGCAAAGCATTAAAATCATCACTCCAATATATATGCAACCACAATGAGTGTATTTTAATGCACATCGCTTCAATGTGACATGCGGCAATACCCCCGCTTCAACATTTAGCGGCAAAGCATTAAAATCATCACTCCAATATATATGCAACCACAATGAGTGTATTTTAATGCACCTCGCTTTAATGTGACATGCGACAATACCCTCGCTTCAACATTTAGCGGCAAAGCATTAAAATCATCACTCCAATATATATGCAACCACAATGCATAATCCATAATATATATAAATACATGTTACCATTTGGTGCCCGTCAATCCTGGCCTTAGTCCTCCATGCCAAAACATCCCTACAGGAACGATTCCAAACCATGAGCATATAATAATCCATATCCACCACAATATGATTATAAAGGGTGAATGCATAAATTATAAGTACAAAGTACTTCCTGTATCCCAATGCATTTCAAAATGCTCCCTTTGGTTGCATGTGATGCCCGGGGATTTATGCTGTTAATCCCGGTGTGGTAATGTGATGCCCCGAAATTAATTGATGGCAATCTGAATATTAATTATGCTTAAATGATGATTTATTACGATGATTAAGATACGTGGGGGAAATGAAGAAGTAACATGATTTAAGGATGTTGATTTTAATTATGAGGATGATATGGATTTAATGATGTTGGTTGCATTTTATAAATGCTTACCATGTTAATGTATTTTATATACATCATGTTATTTATTGGGGTACAAGTTAAATGTAAAAAACTTAATACTTTACCCACCATTTCTACCTCACCTCACTCTTTACACTCAAATCCCCAAAATCACTTTCCCAACCCACTTTCCCCTCATTTTCGATTTTAGCCCTAAAGGTGGGAAGAAATTCTTGTAAAAAGCTTTATTCTTGCACTTCTTGGTAAGATTTAGTGCTTATGATGTTCATATATCACTTATTGATGTTCTTGAAGTGTTTGATTGAGTTTTGGAAGGGTTTTAAAAAGGGTTTGAAATGGGTTTGTTTGGGTTAGTGTGATTCTTGGTGGGATGTTAGATTTTTAATGGTTTTATGATGTGTGTTGAAGGTTTTGAGTGTTTTAATGTTTATGAGTTGTTGGTATAAATGATGATTGAGGTTGGTGAGGTTTAAATGTGCAAAAATGGAGTTTTTTCGTGGTACAGAGGCTGGCGATCGATCGCCCGTTCTTGGCGATCGATCGCGAGCAGGCAGTAGGCTCCAGAAGCCTTTGGCGATCGATCGCCACTTTTGGGCGATCGATCGGTGAGCTTGGCGATCGATCGCGCCAAAAGTGGCGATCGATCGCCGAATGCATAAATTTGTTGGTGCGGGCAGTGTGATCTCGCGATCGATCGGGACGTCTTGGCGATCGATCGCGACACACAAAAGTGTGTTTTTGGCATTTTTTGTGGGAATTTTGAATATTGGACTATGATTAGCTTCTAATATTGAATTGTATGGTTGTGTAGAACCATCCCAAGGACCCACAACTTCGAGAAGATAAAGTACTACGACTTCACCACATTTTGAAAAGGTACGTAAGAAACGTACGGCATCAACGGTAACATATCCCTAAACTATGACTTTGCATCAATTTGCATAAGTATTTATGATGATGATTATGATGATTATGATGATGATGTTGTGATAAACGAAGATGATATGATGTTACGATGACAATTATGATATGATGATGATGTTTGAAATGATGATGCTTATAAGATGATGACGCATGTTGACTATGCTACTTAGAATGGTTGAATGTCCGGTGACTATTATGGGCAAGCGAGGAAGGTCTTGCCGCTCACATAACTGAGCGATGGGGTACATCCGCTATCAAGGTGTAGCGATGGGTATCATCCGCTGAGCGATGGGGTACATCCGCTATCAAGGTGTAGCGATGGGTATCATCCGCTGAATAAGAGATACATCCGCTATCAAGGCGTAGCGATGGGTATCATAAGATGAGTTATGTCGAGCGAGGGGGCCAATTGTGCCGCTGTCATAATAGCACCCGGATAGTCCCATTTCTAATTAACATGGATTGTTGTGAGCTTTTATACGAAATATGATGTTAATCATTCATGTCTTGAACTAATGATTATATGCGTAATTATGACACAGGGACAACCAAGGAAGGATAGTACTATTAAACAGGAAGTATATGTTATCAATTATTTCCATGCATTATTTATATGCCATTAACTCATGATGTTAAGTAATGATGTACATGCTCACGATGGGTTGTTCCTGTAGGTACGCTTTTGGATCGAGACTAAGGGTCGGGTTGAGATGGTGAGCTAAAGGAGCATAAGAAGATAGATACAGGATTTTGTTAGCCTTAACATTCATTTTGGGGAATGTAATTAAATAACTATTGAAGTTTCATTTTGGCCTGTAATCACTTTGAGCTCACATAACAACCAGAACTCTAAGATGTCTCTAATATATGTTTAGTTCATAATATAATATTAAAATGACGTTAAGGTAGGAAGACCCTACATTAGTGGTATCAGAGCAGTGGTTAGATAACCCGGGGATGAGTGAAGGGTAGCCTTAGCAGTAGGTTGGCTAGGCGCTTACTTTTGACATATTATGTTGTACATGAAGTATATGGGTGTTATGATATCATGTTATGGTTTTCTAACGATGTTTATATGAACTGCTTTTGGATCTTGTTGTTAACCCTTGTGTTACAGTATGGCAGCAAATATCGACATTGGTGATGCGGTAAGTGTGAACGCTAGTGCGGGGCGCACGAATCCCCTACCCCCGCCAGCCTTAGGCGAAGAACCGTCCGAACAATAGTTATTGCCGGGAGAATTGAGTTTGACTCAGTTTCTAGCGTATCGGCCCCCGACTTTTGAAGGGACTGAAACAGGGGAGCGAGCCGAGGAATGGCTAGAAAGGATAGAGCAAATATTTGTAGCAGCCCCGTGTGCAAAGACGACATGGATAAGGCTAGCAGAGTTCCAACTAGCCAAGAAAGCACTGATGTGGTGGAGGACCACCGTGATTGAACAGGAGGCACAGGGTCAAGAAGTAAACTGGAAACTGTTCAGAACTAGATTCCTGGCCCGATACTTTTCAGCGGCTGCCCGTCAAGCTAAAGAGGATGAGTTTACTAAGCTAAAGCAAGGTACCATGCCGGTGTCAGATTATGCCCTCCACTACTGTTCTCTACTCAGATATGTACCTCATATCGCTGCCGACACTCAAGCTAAAATGAGGAACATGAGGGTTTAAGGCCAGAACTTTATGATAGGGTGATCACATATGGCCCTACTTGCTTCGACGATGCACTTACTCGGGCTGAGTTAGCCGAACTGGGGGTTGGTGCATACCCTGATGCTGTACCACCTCCAGCACCCCCTCAGAAATCTACTCCCGATAATTTGAAACCAAGGGGTGATCAATTTAAGTCTGGAGGGAGCACTTCAGTGTCTAGATTCAGTGGAAGGAGGCCCGATAACCGATGGAGAGGAACCCGCAGAAATGACGCCCCACCAAGAAGAGGACAGCCTCGGGGAGGCAGTGTTGGGGAGATTCAATGCTCTCATTGTGGGCAGCCACATCTGACGAAGAATTGTGTAGGATGTTATGTTTGTGGCGAGAGAGGCCACTTTGCTCGACAATGTCCCAACAGGGGAAGGCAGCAGAATTCTACTGGGAGGTCTACGGACAGAGCAGCACCACAGAGGCCCCCATATATACCGAGGCAGTATGGAAGTCAACCCACGGGGCCACCTCAAGGGCAGGTGTATGCATTGACGAGGGAGCAGGCTACAGCGGCTCCGGAGGAGGTCATAGCGGGTACGTGTCTTTTATTTACGCACCCTGCCTTTATATTGATCGACACAGGTGCGTCACACTCCTTTGTGTCGACGAGTTTTGTGGAAAGACACCACATATGCACTGCTCCGTCGCCCACGCCTCTTGTAGTCTCGACACCCGCTGGAAGAAGTTTGATTGCTGATCAGATTGTCTATGATGGCCTCATTTATTTTGAGGATAACAAGTTAAGGTCGGATTTGATCGTTCTGGGAATGTCAGACTTCGACTGTATATTGGGTATTGATGTTCTGAATAGGTACCAAGCGGTTGTGAACTGCAGGCAAAGGACTGTCCGATTCAGATCTGATGAAGGAGTTCAGTGGACGTTCTATGGAGATGGTTCTCGTTCAAAGATTCCGTTAATATCCGCGGTCAAGATGACACAATTATTGGAACGAGGTCATACAGGATATCTTATTTATGCTATTGATATTTCTGGAAAGAAGGAAGAACTAAAGGTTGAAGATGTGCCCGTAGTGGCGGAATTTCCTGATGTATTTCCTGAAGAGATTCCTGGATTCCCACCGGCGAGAGAGGTCGAGTTTGGAATCGAATGACTACCGGGGACGTCAGCCATTTCTCGTGCCCTGTACAGAATGGCACCAACAGAGTTAAAGGAGTTAAAGGTTCAGTTGCAAGAACTCCTTGACAAGGGCTATATACGACCTAGCGTATCGCCCTGGGGTGCACCAGTTTTGTTTGTCAAGAAGAAAGATGGCTCGATGCGTTTGTGCATCGATTACAGACAACTGAACAAAGCCATAGTAAAGAACAAGTATCCACTTCCGAGGATCGATGATTTATTTGATCAGTTGCAGGGTACGAGGCTCTACAGTAAGATCGATCTGAGGTCGGGGTACCATAAGATTCGAGTAAGAGAAGAGGATGTTCAGAGGACAGCCTTCAGGACTAGGTATGGGCACTATGAATTCCTAGTCATGCCTTTTGGGGTGACAAATGCCCCGGCTGTTTTCATGAGTTTGATGAACAAGGTGTTCCAGCCATTTTTGGACCAATTCGTCATAGTTTTCATTGACGATATACTCATCTACTCTCGGACTGAAGAAGAACATGTTGGGCACTTGAGGACAGTACTTCAGATCCTTAGAGATCATCAATTATATGCAAAGCTTAGCAAGTGCGAGTTTTGGTTAGACAGTGTGGTGTTCTTGGGTCATGTAATATCCAGCCGTGGGATATCTGTGGATCCCCGTAAGATTGAAGCTGTTATGGAGTGGGCTGCACCCACTTCGGTGCCCGAGATACGGAGTTTCCTCGGTTTAGCGGGCTACTACCGACGTTTTGTCGAGGGATTCTCTAAGATCGCTAAGCCGTTGACCTAGCTGACTCAGAAGGGAGTTCCGTTCTATTGGTCCGAAGCTTGTGAGGAGAGCTTCCAAGAGTTGAAACGTCGCTTGACGACAGCGTCAGTGTTGGTAATCCCTTCTGAGGATAAGAAGTTTGCTTTGTACACGGATGCATCATTGCAAGGTTTGGGTTGTGTGTTGATGCAAGATAAGCATGTGGTGGCTTATGCTTCGAGGCAGCTGAAGCCTCATGAGACCAGATACCCAGTCCATGACCTGGAACTGGCAGCCATCATCTTCGCCTTGAAGATTTGGCGTCATTATCTTTATGGTACGACGTTTACCATCTTTACAAACCATAAGAGCTTGAAATTCTTATTCACCCAAGCAGAACTGAATATGAGGCAACGAAGATGGATGGACTTACTCAAAGATTATGATTGTGAAATAGAGTACCATCCGGGTAAAGCAAATATGATAGCAGATGCCTTAAGTCGAAAGTGAAGAGCACCGCAGAGGATACTATGAGCTTATCAGCTATGATGGCTTCCTATTGCCATTTAGGCTATGATTTTGATGTGGACACGTCGCCGGTGCGAGTGTCGACCTTATTGGCTGAGCCGGACGTATTTGAGGCAATCAGGAAAGCCCAGAGGTCGGATGATGAAGTTCAGAGATGGACATCGATAGTACTTCGAGGTCAGCCAACAAAGTTTAGAGTGGCTGAAGATGATTCTTTAAGATTGGGCAACCGATGGGTGGTCCCAAATGCGCCGGGATTGCATAAAGGAATTTTAGAACGGGCTCACAGTAGCCGGTTCAGTATCCACCCAGGAGGAAGAAAGATGTACAAGGACCTATGTGGTCAATTTGGTGGAGACGCATGAAGCGTGAAGTAATTGCTTTTGTCAAGAGGTGTCTGATCTGCCAGCAAGTAAAAGCAGAAAGACAGAGGCCTGGTGGTGAGTTGAAGAGCTTAGAGGTACCTAAATGGAAGTGGGAGCATATATCTATGGACTTCGTAACCCACTTGCCAAGGTCGGCCTCTGGATTTGATGCGATCTGGGTGATCGTGGATAGGCTGACGAAAGTAGCTCATTTCATCCCTTACAGTATGACTTTCACGTATCTAAAGATGGCCCAATTGTATGTACGGGATGTAGTGAGGTTGCATGGTATTCCAGTTTCAATAGTGTCTGACAGAGACCCGAGGTTCACTTCACATTTCTGGGAGGGTCTCCAATCAGCGTTGGGCACAGAGGTAAGACTGAGTACAGCCTATCACCCTCAGACAGACGGTCAGACAGAGCGTACCATAATTTAGCGGCAAAGCATTAAAATCATCACTCCAATATATATGCAACCACAATGAGTGTATTTTAATGCACCTCGCTTTAATGTGACATGCGACAATACCCTCGCTTCAACATTTAGCGGCAAAGCATTAAAATCATCACTCCAATATATATGCAACCACAATGCATAATCCATAATATATATAAAATACATGTTACCGTTTGGTGCCCGTCAATCCTGGCCTTAGCCCTCCATGCCAAAACATCCCTACAGGAACGATTCCAAACCATGAGCATATAATAATCCATATCCACCACAATATGATTATAAAGGGTGAATGCATAAATTATAAGTACAAAGTACTTCATGTATCCCAATGCATTTCAAAATGCTCCCTTTGGTTGCCTGTGATGCCCGGGGATTTATGCTGTTACTCCCGGTGTGGTAATGTGATGCCCCGAAATTAATTGATGGCAATCTGAATATTAATTATGCTTAAATGATGATTTATTACGATGATTAAGATACGTGGGGGAAATGAAGAAGTAACATGATTTAAGGATGTTGATTTTAATTATGAGGATGATATGGATTTAATGATGTTGGTTGCATTTTATAAATGCTTACCATGTTAATGTATTTTATATACATCATGTTATTTATGGGGGTACAAGTTAAATGTAAAAAACTTAATACTTTACCCACCATTTCTACCTCACCTCACTCTTTACACTCAAATCCCCAAAATCACTTCCCAACCCACTTTCCCCTCATTTTCGATTTTAGCCCTAAAGGTGGGAAGAAATTCTTGTAAAAAGCTTTATTCTTGCACTTCTTGGTAAGATTTAGTGCTTATGATGTTCATATATCACTTATTGATGTTCTTGAAGTGTTTGATTGAGTTTTGGAAGGGTTTTAAAAAGGGTTTGAAATGGGTTTGTTTGGGTTAGTGTGATTCTTGGTGGGATGTTAGATTTTTAATGGTTTTATGATGTGTGTTGAAGGTTTTTAGTGTTTTAATGTTTATGAGTTGTTGGTATAAATGATGGTTGAGGTTGGTGAGGTTTAAATGTGCAAAAATGGAGTTTTTTCGTGGTACAGAGGCTGGCGATCGATCGATCGCGAGCAGGCAGTAGGCTCCAGAAGCCTTTGGCGATCGATCGCCACTTTTGGGCGATCGATCGGTGAGCTTGGCGATCGATCGCGCCAAAAGTGGCGATCGATCGCCGAATGCATAAATTTGTTGGTGCGGGCAGTGTGATCTCGCGATCGCTCGGGACGTCTTGGCGATCGATCGCGAGACACACAAAAGTGTGTTTTTGGCATTTTTTGTGGGAATTTTGAATATTGGACTATGATTAGCTTCTAATATTGAATTGTATGGTTGTGTAGAACCATCCCAAGGACCCACAACTTCGAGAAGATAAAGTACTACGACTTCACCACATTTTGAAAAGGTACGTAAGAAACGTACGGGCATCAACGGTAACATATCCCTAAACTATGACTTTGCATCAATTTGCATAAGTATGTATGATGATGATTATGATGATTATGATGATGATGTTGTGATAAACGAAGATGATATGATGTTACGATGACAATTATGATATGATGATGATGTTTGAAATGATGATGCTTATAAGATGATGACGCATGTTGACTATGCTACTTAGAATGGTTGAATGTCCGGTGACTATTATGGGCAAGCGAGGAAGGTCTTGCCGCTCACATAACTGAGCGATGGGGTACATCCGCTATCAAGGTGTAGCGATGGGTATCATCCGCTGAGCGATGGGGTACATCCGCTATCAAGGTGTAGCGATGGGTATCATCCGCTGAATAAGAGATACATCCGCTATCAAGGCGTAGCGATGGGTATCATAAGATGAGTTATGTCGAGCGAGGGGGCCAATTGTGCCGCTGTCATAATAGCACCCGGATAGTCCCATTTCTAATTAACATGGATTGTTGTGAGCTTTTATACGAAATATGATGTTAATCATTCATGTCTTGAACTAATGATTATATGCGTAATTATGACACCGGGACAACCAAGGAAGGATAGTACTATTAAACAGGAAGTATATGTTATCAATTATTTCCATGCATTATTTATATGCCATTAACTCATGATGTTAAGTAATGATGTACATGCTCACGATGGGTTGTTCCTGTAGGTACGCTTTTGGATCGAGACTAAGGGTCGGGTTGAGATGGTGAGCTAAAGGAGCATAAGAAGATAGATACAGGATTTTGTTAGCCTTAACATTCATTTTGGGGAATGTAATTAAATAACTATTGAAGTTTCATTTTGGCCTGTAATCACTTTGAGCTCACATAACAACCAGAACTCTAAGATGTCTCTAATATATGTTTAGTGCATAATACGCTATTAAAATGACGTTAAGGTAGGAAGACCCTACAGGTAATAATCCTTAAAGGATTTTAATTGTGGCAATTATGAATTAATTGTTGTATAGAGACTCCCAGGGATTTTTAAATCCGATATTTGGAGTCATCGGATCCAGGGGATGAGATTGTATTCTCATCATGGTGATAACCTTGGAATTTGGTTTTTGGTGGAATCTGGGACCCGGAGTACTTTGTAACGGGGCTGGTAATGGAATTTGAGTTGGAGAGATAATTTTTGAAAACATATGATATTTAATGAATCATGATGTATTTGTGGATGAGTCGGTATTTTGGAGCTTTGGAGCTATATATACCAAATAGACACGGTGTTTCGTCATTACACGGAATCTCCTCCCTCTCTCCCCTCTCTTCCCAGCGATCCCCACCCCTCTTCTTCCCTCTTTTCTCCCTTGATGAAAAACCGATGGTTGCTCGACTTGGGAGCCGTATTTCTCGATGATAATAAGGTATTATCATCCCCTCGCATTTATCTTCGATTTGATAGTGGTATTGTGGTGTTTGGGAAGGTTTTGAGTTGGGTTTAAGAAATTGACTTTTTAAAGATTTGGGTTGTTGTGTTTTGGAGTTGATTTATAGCCCCTTGTTAAGGATGTATGTTGTATGGGGTGTGAGCATTGTTGTTGGGGAAGATTTTGCAAGAAAAACGTCATTTTTGGCTGTTACAGGTCGAGGCGATCGATCCCTAGGGCGGGGTGATCGGTCGCCGCGACGTTGTTGAAAATTCCAGGAAGATGAACAGTGAGGCGATCGACCGCCTCAAAGGAAACGATCGATCGCCATGAGGCAGTAGCCAAAAACACTGAGAGGCAACCGATCGCCTGGAAATGAGGCGATCGATCGCCCATGCCATTTTGCGAGGCGATCGATCGCCTGGGGCGAAGCGATCGATTGCCAGTGCCTGTTTTTGGGGTTTAATTGTAAGGCCCCGATGCTAATTAACCCGGATTAACCACGATTAAGCGAACCGGATAATAAAAAGTATAGACTTTGAATTAAGGTGTTCCGGACCACGATGGGTCAACCAACTAGTGGAACATGTTTTAGTGCATGAGCACATGGCATTTGGAAAACGCATGCCATTAATTAATTTAACTCATGTTTAATACATGATTTTGGACCAATAATCTTGCAAAGGTAGTGATGTATTGACACATGGATTCCACAATACATCAAATGAATTCAAAATAATGCCAAATGGGCATAGAAACCCACGCCCTATGCATGCCATTTCAGATTTTGGGTTTAAATTTTTTTTAGCTAACTCTCTCTCTCTTAAACTAGAACACTCCATCATCTCCCACCTTGTGTTTCGAAAATTCCAGCACCTTTTTCCCCCATATTTCTCTTGAAATTGTTAGTGCATGTCACATGCAAAGATGGATTTGAGTGCTACTCATCTTGAGGAACAAGATGCACCAAGAAATTTCAAGTTTTGTGAAAGTACATGCAAGATTTTCGAGTAGCAGCAGTTTTGGTGTAGGATTTTCGATCTTGGCTTGGTTTTGTGGATGATCAAGCTTCAAATATTGAAGATAAATGAAGGTATATCATCATCCTTGAGTTTTATCAACATGCATGTAGGATTGAGGGTCGAACCATGGTGTTCATTCATGAAGAAGTTGCTGTCAATTGTAGTCTGCTAAAACCAGTGCATAAACCGTCTGATATTTCGCGTTTTTAGCATAGTTACGTTTCGAATTGGAAAATATAGCTCTTATAACAAGTTGTAGTATTATGTGTTAGCTTTAACTGTCCACCGAAATCAGCTAATTTGGATTTAAGATGGAAAAGTTATGGTCGTTCTACCAACATGTGTCAAATCTGGAAATTCACTGCATGCGAGTTTCATGCATTTTGTTATTCGTATTTTTGGGAATAAATGGCTACGAATATGAATTTTTAGGCTCTAATAAGTATTGTAGTATTCGAGGTTATCTTGCATTTGAAATTGGCCTCACTCAATTTGGAGCTCATATGAAAGAATTATGATAATTTTACCAGCAACTATACAATCTGGAAGCAGGGGATATACGAGGTTTTAGGCTGTACGTTTTTCACATAATGTACATGAAGATGAATTGTTTAGCTTAAAGCTCATAAGAGATGTTTTGTTTTATGTTGGGTTATATTGCATTAGAAACTGGCCTTACATGTTTTGGAGTTTCCATGTGTAAGATATGCAATTTTCCCTAGAACCGCTCACTCTGTCAAAACAGAATATGAGTATTTTTAAATCTGGCATACTTTGCTTTGCATGTGCCTCTAGATGACCGAACTAGCTTCTGGACTTCAAATATGAACTGTAGTACTTTGAGTTTTCGTGATTTCCCCACTAGCCTCAAGTCATTTGGACATCATATGAATTTAATATGAATTTTATACAAAATTGGGTCAAGCTGAAATTTGGTAAATTGTCCTGTTTTTCTAGCAGATTGTTCTTGGCCATTTTACCTAGGCTAAATGAACGAATTTGAAGATGAGTTGAACTGATGAAATGTTCATTTTTGAGTTAGCTTTGAAAATAAATTGGACCCATATGAGTTTATTAGGTATCAGACAAGTTATGAGCCGATCTCTACAGTTGCGCAGACTGAAATTTAGAGAATTGGTTTTGGGTCTAAGTTTGAGTTTTATTTTGATAAGTTTAAGACTAGTATGTGACATTATGTTGTATTTGGAACTGTTATGACCAGGTTAATAGATTCCGGTGTTGACTCGAGAAGTCTCGGTAGATTAGCTTGGGTCGAGGTACGTTGAAATGAGTTTTATCATGACGTCTGGCAAAGACGTGTAATGATGCTAATGTATGGCCTTATATGTCATTATTTGATTTATATGACTTATTTGTCACACTATGATTCTTATGTGACTATATGACATGATGAATGTCTTGGATTACATGATATGTGAAATTACATGATTTGTATATATTTTTACATGAGATTGCATGATATATTGAGTTGCATATGTCATTTGATGCATAAATGATTCATGGGCATATCATATTGATCTATCATTCCTTTGATATCCATGATTTGACTGAGTTGACTTACTCTGAGTGTCGGGTACGACGAGCATGGCGATGACAGGCAGTATAGGTAGTAACTGTAGTCACGTGCAGGTGCGACCGGACCTAGACACGAGGGCTGGATGCAGTAACGTACATAGGATGAGTTTTCCTAGCGCAATGTACGTATACTGTCACCCTCTGCTCGAGCTTTGATGATTTGATGATACCTTCCTTTGGACTCCGATTTTGGTATCTTGATATTCGATTCCTTGTACCCATTCATACATGGTATGCATTGCATGATACTTTGTCACTTGACATGATTTATTTATTTCTCGTACTGGGGTACTGACCCCCTTTGTGGGGGCTGTCATGTCTTTTGTTGTTCGGACATGACAGGCTTTACAGGAGGACATAGTGACGATGCTTGCAGCGACGCATCGAGAGATACCAGAGCTCCTTGAGAGCGAGCTCAGGTTTATATTTTATGTTTTGCGTCCCAGTAGGTGTTAGAATATTTTTAATTATGTTTTGAATTACCGGGGTATGCCCCGAGTATCTGTATTTTAAGTATTCTACTACTGGTTGATTTATACTTGATATGGATGTTATGCTCAACGTGTTAAATTGGAAACTGACTGGAATTACGTATTTTCAGTATCACTATATATATATCACCTAAAAGGGAAAATTTTTTAGGGCCATTTGATAAGACCTTTGAAATAAATCTTCCGCTGTTTACGCAAATTAATAATTATGTGTTAATTAAACACCACATTAGGATCGGGCCCTCACATTAATTGTGTTGAGTTTTCGACGCATGCTTCACCCGGGGTCTTTTAAAATGGTTAATCGTCATGGATGACGATATAATTGGGGTTGTGAACGTGCTTGGACACGTGGTTGCATGCTTGAGATTAATTGTGGATTATTAATTGTGTTTAGCACATAATTCATCGGTCACGGGAACAAGGCAAGATTGGATTCAAACTACGGGAATATAAGGTACGTATGACGTACGAGCATAGCCCTTTATTATATTTGCAATTGTTGAGTGCTTGGTACGCTATATTGCAATAAATATATATTGAAATGCATGGCTCATGGTAAGCACTATAAATGGATATATATGCATTGTTTATTATATGGTGCCACTTTTGAGCGAGCAATGATTGAGATGTTGTCGCCTTTGAGCGAACATCAGTTATGACGCCACTACTGTTGAGCATGCGTGAGAATGAAATGCAGCTATTGTAGAGCGAGCAATGAAATGGAAAGATGGAACCACAAGTGAGATTCATGGAATATTTGTATCATTGTTTAATGATTTGGTATTATTGATTATGATATCGGTATGTGGCAAATGGATTTGTTAATCAATGTAATGATTAACTAGCATTTGGGAATTTGATGGTTTCAGTTATTTTGAGAACAGGGACAGTACAGGGAATCCCGGATGAGGATGATACCATCCAGGGAGCATCTTTTATATTCATAACATTTACATTTTTGTAAATTACAAATTATATCATTGTGATTATTGGATTTAGGATATTGGTATGCTCACCCCGTATGGGGGCTGTCTCTGTTGGGGCAGGTGATTAGGTACATCGATGGCTTTGGAGATGAACTCGAGCTATGGATTGGAGGTGCTTCCAGGGATCGAAATACCAGTGACGGTATTGAGCACCATATTTTATACATTTGATACACGCGTACCTATTTGATGCTCGCATGTGAGCACTATTATGTGTATATGGCATGTAGAAAAAGGCAAGGGCCTTTCTCTCTTCATTTATGAGTTGTACGCAATTATTTATTGAATTGCTAAATGAACTGAGAACATGTTAGTGTATTATATTGGTGCATGAGATGTATGTGGACTTGGTTGGGGGAAACTAGACATTATATGGAATAATGTAAAGAATTTTATTATATGCATGATTGGCTATGATGATAAGTGGTTTTTCCCCTACATGTATGATTGTATGCACTAATGGCATGGATTAATACACTAATAACGGGTTAAGGACACGGGGGTCCTTACATTCTCCCTGTGCCACAACTCACAATCATAATCAACAGATTATATTATGATTCCATAGATGTCATGACATATAATTATTCCACTATGATCACATATCATAAACGCACATAAGCAAAATAGTTGTGTCACACAACACTAACTACCATCATGCATAATTATGTGCTACTCATTTCCATCAATATGATCATAGGCCCTCAACAGCCCCAAAGAGCAAACCACTGCTCTGATACCACTAAGGTAAGGACCCACTTGCCCTTAACCCGTTATTAGTGTATTAACCCTTGCCATTAGTGCATACAATCATGTTATCAGGGGGAAAGAGATTACATGCAATCCTAGCATGAAATACCATTTATAAAATTTCTTTACATTATTCGTATAATGTCTAAACTTTCCCTAAACATAATCCATAAACATAACATGCACCTTTATACATACACTAACATGCTCTCAATTCATTTTTGCAATTCATAAATAATTGCATGCAACACATAAATGAAAAGAGAAAGTGTAAGGACCCCAAGCCCTTAATCCTTGATTAGTGTATTAACCACTATGTGTGGCACATGCTTTCAATAAAAGTCAATCGGGAAGCTCAGATGTTACTTTATCATTGCATGGCAATTACAAAAAAAAATTCCTTTAACACTCAATGTTATAAGGTCATCAGTCTAACAACGAAATAGACTCACAAAGTTCGCCCAATATCATCCCTTTTTGCCACTTTTCACATTGTGGACTTTTATAAAAATTTGGGCAGAGTCTCCCCATAAATAGAGCTATCCCGAAATAGAAGCACAACACATAACATAATTCCCGGCCAGGGAAAACATAATACTCATCAGAAAGCAGTAATACCAAGTAAATTCCCAGCCAGGGAAGACACCACACATATGACGACATAAATGGGTCTCAACACCCACATAATACACTAACGACTCTCATATCATTAGCAATTCTACCACAATTGCATGCAACATGTAATGAAAGAGAGGAAGGCTCATGCCTTTATATACAACCCATATACAAGAATGTCCGTGCTCACATGCGAGCATCATAAATGTGTATATAAACCTCGGGTGTATATAAGTACTCTATACGATACCGTGCTCCATCAAGCCCTGGTACCACGATCCTGTGAGTACATCCAATCAACAGCTCGAGCTCAGCTCCACAGCCATCGATGCACCTGTTCACCTGCCCCAACAGAGACAGGCCCCAACGGGGTGAGCATACCAATACACAAAATCTCATAATCACAATAATGAAATTCATAATTTACAACACAAGTAAATATTAATGAATTTAAAATGATACTCCCTGGATGGCAACATCCTCATCCGGGATTCCGTGTACTGTCCCTGTTCTCACAATCATCAAACTCATCAAATCTCAAAAATCAGTAAATCAACACATTGATTTAACTCATTGCATGCCTAGTTCTCGAATAACAATAATTATGATTCCAAGTTCATCATTCATGCAAATGTAGATATCTCAATATCTAATACTGATTTCATAGCCTCGCTATTAATCACAAATAGCTCAAATGCCTAGCATTTATTTTACCAATTCTTCATTATACCTAGACATCTCAAATGTCTTATAATGAATACATGATCCCGCGATCATTCTCAGGCATCTCAAATGCCCTACAATGGTCATATAAACCCAGTACCCCATATATCATGTAAGAGTCATCCTACTCTAGTGTCACGCACGCTACAAGCGGCGATATCAAGATTTGGGTCATTCATTGGCTATATCAACATATATATAAAATCCTCATGCGCGATTATTCAATGAAATCAAATTTCATTATGCATTCACAAATGCCCTAATATATAGAAATGCTCGTACGTCGCACGTACCTTAAATCTCCGAAGTCCGAGCCAAACCTTGCTCGAGTTCCATGCCCCGAGGAATGATGTGCTAACACGATAAATAATTCACAATTATTTACGAACATGCAACCCATGCTCAAGCACACCCATATCCCTCAAAAATATTGTCAACACACGACAATAAACCAATATCGAAAATCGCTCAAGAATACCCCACAAATTCTCGGACCTTCACAACACAAATCGAACCCATGTAAACACCATAATTCATCTAAAATATGAATTAATCAATCCATAGCATGAATAATCATCCCACATGCCAAACCCCCAAATTCGAAATCCAAACCCCTAAAATTCGGACACAAGAAGCATCCTTATACAACTAAAGCATGTAATAAACGACCCATAACAAGAATCGCCACACCCCTGCCAAAGATTACAATTTTCGAACCCATTCACGCACACATCACAAAATTCGAACCAACCCTCACGAAATTCGAAATAAATTCGAGCCAATAAATCACAATTAGGCAGGGAATCACATCACAAGCATGGAAAAGGGGTTAGGAAGATTACCCAAACGAAAATCGGAAGAAATCGGACCAAAATCGAAGAACCCTAGAAATTGGGGATCGGCGCACTTCCGCAAAATCCGACTTCCACACGCGATGAAACTTCGAATTGATGGAGGGGAAAGCTGCGCCTCGACGAGACGAAGCCGGTGATAGGTCGCACGCGGCGAACGGCGGCCGGACGGCGGCGGACGAAGCGCCTGAAGCGGCGGGGGCAGGGGCTGACGGGAAATGGGTCGCGCGCGGGAGAGAGGAGGAAGTTGGGGCTGAAATGTAATTTTTGTTTAAAATCTCGGGTTTAATTGGTATTTATAGCAAAATACCCCGAAAAACTATTAGCCCCACAAATACATCATGATTCCTTAAAAATCATCTGTTTTCAAAAACTCTCTCTCTAACTCCAAAATCCCCTACCGGTGCTCACACAGCACCCGAGATCCCGAGACACAACAAAAACCCAACTCTTAGGTTTTACACCGTAATGTGAATACAATCTCAACCTCTGGATCCAACGATCCCAACTACCCAATTAAACGAGTCCAACTCCTCGATTAAATTCCAAATCGCCACGTAAAACCACTTTAGGGATTATTAACACTACGGGATTAACACCTATAATCTCTGGTCATCACAATATCCCCCACTAAAAGAATTTCGTCCTCGAAATTAGCACTGGTGTATCACATAACACCCAGGCTACACAACAACATGAAACCAGAACCTCGATTCTTGACCATATCAGAATCGTATAAATAAACGCAAGGGTACCTACCTCGCACCAACTCTGAAACAAGGCGACTTACCAATACCAACATATCACCCAAGAGGTAAAACGTACCGCGATGCGGGTCATCCCAAAAGTCAGTCCCTCATGACTGCAACATAACCGATACTTACGACTGTAGATCGGACAGTCACCTTAGTTCTAACACGACTAGTAAGAACGCAACCTGAATGACACCTCAACCGTGAAAAACGTCGACCTCGTGTCAAACTCTGGAGTGGAATAGACTTCCAAATCCATCATAACGTCAAAGAGCGTCAGCACAGCTCAACGCTAATAATCCAAAAGCAGTTAGTCAACTGAAACTGTAAGGATTCGAATCGCTCCTGATTCTATCGTAGATATCATTCCATGACATCTCTATCAAGACTCACGATGTCTAACATACATCGTTACGAGGAAAACACTAGCATTTCACGGTATATCCATACCAGACCTGGTCCCCACTAAACAGACCACCTCTATCCAAGGAGCAGTTGCATCCTCTGCAACTCGAATCGGGCAACTCACGGCCACCGATCCACACAAAAGACATCTCACAAGATGTTCACCTCCGGATATCCCAAGAGCCACATCCTGGTCAAAAATAAACAATCGAGACTCCACAGAGTTTCAATTTCTGAAAGGACATGCAATAAACCCATTGCATCCTCATCACTTGGGTCGTCCGCGACACCCAACAAATCCAAAAAAGATTCCTGCCATCCCTTGATAATCCTAGGATTTAACAATCCAAACTTGGGAAGGCTATCGAAAACTCGAAAGAAAATACCAACAAGGAAATACCTTAACCCACACAAGATAATTCCTCCTCAAGGGAAGTCAACTAACTTCACGATTATTCCTCATAATCATCGTGCCATGTAGATTTCCAATCTCAAGGTTTTCCATATCTCTCATCAGAGATTTAACCATCCTAAAAAAAAATAGCATAACTCTATGCTAGACAAAAGGAAATCAATAACTGGCATCCGTATACTCATCGGTATACCTGCCTAAGCACGAACACCTCATGCATACTCAATGCACTATGCTCGGGTATCTGCAACATACACCTAAGCCCCAAACACAACCGTCAATTCTAAGTCATTCCCATCCAATGGAGAATGAAAATCGACGATTAATAACACGGCGTGATTCTCAAAATCAACACCACATGCACCAACTTACCGAATCTTTCAAGATTCCCAAATAGGTATAATACTACCTCCTTCCTCACGAGGGAAGTGCCATCGAACTCGAGATCCACTAGTCTCGAACCACCGTTCGGAAAACTGGATACAATAACACCCATTGTATCCCAAATACACTGTTTCCCTTAGATTGAGTCAATAACGACCTGATGACTCTCTTGTTGGTACTCCAACATCATGAGCTGTCCCAGACAAGTCTCACCAAGATTAAACATAAACGTATACACATTTCAGTGAGGCATGCACAACCTCAGCCTCAACCTCAAATGACATGGTGACTACTAGAGTCCACCACAAACCCCATCGTACCACCTTACGATTTGTCAAACTTGGTTCCAACGAGCAGTATGACGGTTCTAGCAAGCCCATCATGGCGCTACACACACGCGGCAGACAACCTAGTCTCTGCCTCTTTAGGTTTACCTCAAACCTACCAACAAGACGGACGTTTCCGTACGGCACACCATACCGTGGGAAGAAAGTCAATAGAGTAGTGGGTCTGCACCCAACGTTCCTCTAATGCCGATACACCCTGGACACTCCAATGTCCCTATGTACGTAACAAAACCTGATCCTACTCCCTTAGGACCCATCCAACACCCTCAAGGGTGGTGTGACCATGTCCACCACATGTCACATCGACAGAAAGCGAGTAATTTCCTCCATGATTACTCCTGTCGTCAAATCACATGGCGAAAAGCCATTCCAACGAGCATACCTCAAGGGTATCACCACTCGTAATATGATCACCCCAAACGTAAGCTGCGGTACAATCACATATACAGCGCAACCATCCATTCCTCGAGCAACCCGCTCGGTATAAGAGTCACGTCAATCGGTGCCGCACACACCACCTTGTGCTCGGTACTGGCACCCAAGGCATACCACTGAATACGTATACTCAACGCATCGATCATCGTAACGATGATGCATGTCTAATAAGACATCTCCTACACCATCGTCATCGTCATCCCGTGACGATACATGCCAACTCATGGCATCTAAGGCATTGTCAACTAGTGACGATACATGTCATCCACCATCATGCTAGTAAAATAGGCATAATAAAACATGTATATCTACGCATGCCAGCTGCAATAAAGCTAACAGAATAGCAATATCTCATTCCTCATCGCTAACAATATAGCGGTATATCTGTCTCCGTCGCTCAATAATAGTGTGTAATCAGCACCCATCGCTCGAAGGCGGCAAAATCCTGTGCTGAGTACATAGCGGCACAATCCCTCGCTATAGAATCGACGGCATGATACCTCGTCATATAATAAGTGGCATGAAACCTCGCTATACACCTGAGCATGAATCATCGTCCACATAATAGCGGAAAGAGGCATCGCTATCTATATATACGGCGGCACGAATCATCACCAATAATCACAAAGAGGTGAATCATCATCATCGCACAGCGGGACACATCACCGCTATCATCCGTGTCCGGCGGTATAAACCATCGCCAATCAATATAGCGGAATGAACCATCGCTATAAATACACCTGGCGGAATGAATCCTCGCCAATCAATATAGCGGAATGAACCATCGCTATAAATACACCTGGCGGAATGAATCCTCGCCAATCAATATAGCGGAATGAACCGTCGCTATAAATACACCTGGCGACCCTCGCCAATCAATATAGCGGAATGAACCGTCGCTATAAATACAAATCGACACAGCGGAACACATCACCGCTACAATCCGTGTCATCACAATGGAATGAATATAAATCGACACAGCGGGACACATCACCGCTATCATCCGTGTCATCACAATGGAATGAATATAAATCGACACAGCGGGACACATCACCGCTATCATCCGTGTCATCACAATGGAATGAATATAATCGACACAGCGGGACACATCACCGCTATCATCCGTGTCATCACAATGGAATGAATCATCATGCTCGACACAGCGGAATACATCACCGCTATCATCCGTGTTATCACAAAGGAATGAATCATCATCCTAACAAGCGGCATCTCATCCTCGCTTCTTCATACAAGCGGTATCTCATCCTCGCTTTGTATGGTATACCCCGCCTCAATGTGCAAGCGAGCATCCCCCCTCCCGCTCCACATTTAGCGGTATAAACATAAGTATAAAAATTCTCACTGTGATAAGTAAGACTCCTGGAATGTATAATCATCATTCCTTTTTATACTCCATATTTCCTGTAACCTGCAACCATCATGGTTAGCAACAATAGCCATATACGCTATGCATCACACATCCAATGCATATTTGCAACCACTTGCAAGTCAACACGTATACCAAGACATGTTACCTCGGAAATATCCCTTTACCTGATTCTCTCACAATAATCAGATTCCTTGGCACGTAACATACGGAGTGCCAGACATTACCACTAATGTCATCATATCGCGTCGCACACGATTCCTGCAATCACACTGATTAGCAACACCACTTTTCATATCAGAAAAAGCACATAAACAACTAGTTGTGTCATACAACATTAATGCCATCATGCATAAGTATGTGCTATCAATAACTTCTTAGGCCCTTAACAGCCCCAATGAGCAACCACTGCTCTGATACCACTAATGTAAGGACCCCAAGCCCTTAATCCTTGATTAGTGTATTAACCACTATGTGTGGCACATGCTTTCAATAAAAGTCAATCGGGAAGCTCAGATGATACTTTATCATTGCATGGCAATTACAAAAAAAATTCCTTTAACACTCAATGTTATAAGGTCATCAGTCTAACAACGAAATAGACTCACAAAGTTCGCCCAATATCATCCCTTTTTGCCACTTTTCACATTGTGGACTTTTATAAAAATTTGGGCTGAGTCTCCCCATAAATAGAGCTATCCCGAAATAGAAGCACAACACATAACATAATTCCCGGCCAGGGAAAACATAATACTCATCAGAAAGCAGTAATACCAAGTAAATTCCCAGCCAGGGAAGACACCACACATATGACGACATAAATGGGTCTCAACACCCACATAATACACTAACGACTCTCATATCATTAGCAATTCTACCACAATTGCATGCAACATGTAATGAAAGAGAGGAAGGCTCATGCCTTTATATACAACCCATATACAAGAATGTCCGTGCTCACATGCGAGCATCATAAATGTGTATATAAACCTCGGGTGTATATAAGTACTCTATACGATACCGTGCTCCATCAAGCCCTGGTACCACGATCCTGTGAGTACATCCAATCAACAGCTCGAGCTCAGCTCCACAGCCATCGATGCACCTGTTCACCTGCCCCAACAGAGACATGCCTCAACGGGGTGAGCATACCAATACACAAAATCTCATAATCACAATAATGAAATTCATAATTTACAACACAAGTAAATATTAATGAATTTAAAATGATACTCCCTGGATGGCAACATCCTCATCCGGGATTCCGTGTACTGTCCCTGTTCTCACAATCATCAAACTCATCAAATCTCAAAAATCAGTAAATCAACACATTGATTTAACTCATTGCATGCCTAGTTCTCGAATAACAATAATTATGATTCCAAGTTCATCATTCATGCAAATGTAGATATCTCAATATCTAATACTGATTTCATAGCCTCGCTATTAATCACAAATAGCTCAAATGCCTAGCATTTATTTTACCAATTCTTCATTATACCTAGACATCTCAAATGTCTTATAATGAATACATGATCCCGCGATCATTCTCAGGCATCTCAAATGCCCTACAATGGTCATATAAACCCAGTACCCCATATATCATGTAAGAGTCATCCTACTCTAGTGTCACGCACGCTACAAGCGGCGATATCAAGATTTGGGTCATTCATTGGCTATATCAACATATATATAAAATCCTCATGCGCGATTATTCAATGAAATCAAATTTCATTATGCATTCACAAATGCCCTAATATATAGAAATGCTCGTACGTCGCACGTACCTTAAATCTCCGAAGTCCGAGCCAAACCTTGCTCGAGTTCCATGCCCCGAGGAATGATGTGCTAACACGATAAATAATTCACAATTATTTACGAACATGCAACCCATGCTCAAGCACACCCATATCCCTCAAAAATATTGTCAACACACGACAATAAACCAATATCGAAAATCGCTCAAGAATACCCCACAAATTCTCGGACCTTCACAACACAAATCGAACCCATGTAAACACCATAATTCATCTAAAATATGAATTAATCAATCCATAGCATGAATAATCATCCCACATGCCAAACCCCCAAATTCGAAATCCAAACCCCTAAAATTCGGACACAAGAAGCATCCTTATACAACTAAAGCATGTAATAAACGACCCATAACAAGAATCGCCACACCCCTGCCAAAGATTACAATTTTCGAACCCATTCACGCACACATCACAAAATTCGAACCAACCCTCACGAAATTCGAAATAAATTCGAGCCAATAAATCACAATTAGGCAGGGAATCACATCGCAAGCATGGAAAAGGGGTTAGGAAGATTACCCAAACGAAAATCGGAAGAAATCGGACCAAAATCGAAGAACCCTAGAAATTGGGGATCGGCGCACTTCCGCAAAATCCGACTTCCACACGCGATGAAACTTCGAATTGATGGAGGGGAAAGCTGCGCCTCGACGAGACGAAGCCGGTGATAGGTCGCACGCGGCGAACGGCGGCCGGACGGCGGCGGACGAAGCGCCTGAAGCGGCGGGGGCAGGGGCTGTCGGGAAATGGGTCGCGCGCGGGAGAGAGGAGGAAGTTGGGGCTGAAATGTAATTTTTGTTTAAAATCTCGGGTTCAATTGGTATTTATAGCAAAATACCCCGAAAAACTATTAGCCCCATGTTGGGTTTTGGAAACCCGAATAATCTTGGTTTTGATGTTAACAAAACTTGTTATTGTGTTGCTAACATATTTCATCAAGTGTGCAGTTCATAGATGATATTTTACAGCTTGATGATCTGCTAAGAAATGGCCTTGAGTTTGGTTGCTGAAATGAGAATTCAGCATCCAGTAGACCCCGAGCGCTGCTAACTAAATTGATCATATCTCATAGCTCGGATATTAAAACGACCTGATTCCAAAGGGGTTGGATAGAAAACTCAATTCTCTACAAGTCGTATTTCAGGCCAGAAGACCAAATTCGAAGGTTTACTTGACAAAAAGACGTCTGCAAGAGCTTGCTGGTGCAGAGCTGAAACACCTACCGGATTGCACCTACCGGATGCACCTACCGGATCACACCTACCGGATCGCACCTACCGGATTGCACCAACTGGTGACCAGACCAACTGGCTGAGCAGTCCAGCTGACCAGACCAACTGGATGTGCAGTCAAGCTGACCAGACCAACTGGTGACCAGCTGGAGTACCAGCTGAAGGACCAGTTGGAGCTGAAGGACCAGCTGGAGTACCAGTTGACCAGACCAGCTGGAGTACCAGCTGAGGGAACCAGCTGGAGGACCAGTTGACCAGACCAGCTGGAGTACCAGCTGAAGGACCAGTTGGAGCTGAAGGACCAGCTGGAGTACCAGTTGACCAGACCAGCTGGAGTACCAGCTGAAGGACCAGTTGGAGCTGAAGGACCAGCTGGAGTACCAGTTGACCAGACCAGCTGGAGTACCAGCTAAAGGACCAGCTGGAGTACCAGTTGACCAGACCAGCTGGAGTACCAGCTGAAGGACCAGTTGGAGTACCAGTTGACCAGACCAGCTGGAGGACCAGCTGGAGGGAACCAGCTGGAGGACCAGTTGACCAGATCAGCTAGAGGACCAGCGGGACTTCCATAAATAGCCCAGAAAGCAGAATATGATCGTTGCAATGTTTGAAAGCTTACCAAAATTGTCCCAACGGTTATATTCTTGTATCTAACGTATATATCATTACTTGGGGCTATATATACATGATTTGGAAGCTCAATAACAGCGGATTGAAGATCAATCCAAGCCTTCCAAAGCAAACCCACTTGGGATTCAATTGAGGAACTTCAAAGACAAAAGCTGCTAAATAAAGAGCACTCCTCAAACCTTTGGCACCTCTTACCTTGCTGTATCAGATTCATTATGGAATCATTTGTGCCTTTGTATTCACTCTATTCATTGTATTTGTGAGCTAAAATAGAAGAGTGAATACCATTGTAACGGTTGATGATTCATCACAACCGATTGAGAGGTCTTTGTATGTGAGACATTAAAGAACATACATAGTTGAGTTGCTAGGAGTTCTAGTTGGATGGTGAATGCCCAACTGGACCGGGTTTGTACAAAGAGTTGTATAAATCAAAGTCTTCTAGTGTATCCTTCCATGAGATGGAAGAAGGGGAGACGTAGAAGCGTTGTGCTTCGAACTTCCAGAAACAAATGCTTGTGTTATTTACCTTACTGTTTTTACATACTTTCTTGCATATCTTTAAAATGCCTTTCAAATGTTTAATCGGTTATAGAGTGGGTTATGTCGAGTGTCTTCCGCTCGGTTTTGTAACCGAACTCGATATAATCTCTCGGTGCAATTATTTCAAGAACACGAGCTATTGAAGCTCAAGTTGGTTGAACTCGGGTGTGGAATGGCAACCCACCCCCGAAATCGATCCTAACACCTCACAAATACATCATGATTCCTTAAAAATCATCTGTTTTCAAAAACTCTCTCTCTAACTCCAAAATCCCCTACCGGTGCTCACACAGCACCCGAGATCCCGAGACACAACAAAAACCCAACTCTTAGGTTTTACACCGTAATGTGAATACAATCTCAACCTCTGGATCCAACGATCCCAACTACCCAATTAAACGAGTCCAACTCCTCGATTAAATTCCAAATCGCCACGTAAAACCACTTTAGGGATTATTAACACTACGAGATTAACACCTATAATCCCTGGTCATCACAGAAAGGCCCTTGCCTTCTTAATACAACCCATATACACATGATAATGCTCACATGCGAGCATCGAATAAGTATACGTGTATCCAATGTATAAAGTATCATGCTCAATACCGTCATTGGTACTTTGATCCTGGAAGCACCTCAAATCCACAGCCCGAGTTCAAGTCCAAAGCCATCGACGTACCTATTCACCTGCCCCACCAGAGACAGCCCCACACGGGGTGAGCATACCGATATCCCAAATCCAATAACCACAATAGTACAATTCACAATGTAAAGGCTATGAATAATGAAAGACACTCCATGGATGGCATCATCCTCATCCGGGATCCCCTGTGCTGTTCCTGTTCTCAAAATAATCGAAAACCATCAAATTTCCAAATGCCAGTTAATCACCTCATTGATTAACTAAACCCATTCTTTCCATGCCAGTTTCATAATCAAACATGATTAAATCAAATACAAATGATTATAAATATCATATATATCTAACCAAAGGTTCCATACTTTTATTTCATCACTCGCTCCACAATAGCGGCATTTTAACCTCACGCATGCTCAAAAGCAGTGGCGTCATAACCGATGTTCGCTCAAAGGCGACAACATCCAATCATTGCTCGCTCAAGCGCGGCACCATATAAGTCCCAATGTCTATCCATTTATTGCAAAATAATGTACCATGCATTCAACAATTGCAATTATATAAAGGGGCTATGCCCGTACGTCGTACGTACCTTAGGATTTCGTAGTCCGAACCAACCCTTGCATGAGTCCCATGACCCGATGAATTAAGTGCAAACATGCAAATAACTCTCAATTAAACATAGGCATGCAATCACGTGCCCAAGCACGTTCACAACTTCCAACCCTATCGTCAATCCCTAAAAATATAAAAGTCCCCGACTAAGCATGCATAAAATCCAAAATATTCCATTTTAAAAGTTTAAATGATAGCCAAAAACTCAACTGAGAATTCCGTTTTATCAAACTTTGACTCCAACCAATCCATTTTAAAAGTATAGCATTCCCATTGGAATGTAGAGATTGCCCCGGAAATCGGCTATGTAAACCCCAAATCCAAAATCCCATGTTTTAACAAAGTTTTGAAAAAAACACCTTCAAGCAAGCCGCGATCGATCGCCATTTACATGCGATCGATCGCCATACCTTACTGCCGGGCAGAACTCCTTCGCAATCGATCACCAAGTCTACGCGATCGATCGCCAGACTCCTCGCGATAGATCGCCGAGACTTAGCGATCGATCATCGCACTGTGCGTCTTCCTCAAAATTCCAGCTGCTCGTCGCGATCGATCGGCATGCAATCCGCGATCGATCGCGACCTGCGTTTTTCCGAAAAACTCGAGCTTCAATGGTGTTTTTCACACCCAAACTCAAAACCAACACCCCATACACCTTCAACACCTCAAATACTCCATTTAAAACCAATAAAAACTCCAAAAACTCAACTTGGGATTTTTAACCAAAAATCCCCAAATCTAAATCCAACCCAACCTTAACAAAAAATCAACAATACTATAATCAAATCGAAGGTAAAGGCGAGGGGAAGAGGATTACCAACTTTTATTCAAGAAATCCGGCTCCCGAGCCAAGCTTCCAACCATTTTTCACCAAAGAGAAAAGAGAAGGGTTTGGGGAATGTAAGGACCCTAATCCTTAAGTGCGGAATCAAGGCATAAGAGAGCTAATATAAATGATCAGAGTGAGAAATAACGTGTTGAGTTTATGAGCTTAAGCATTACATGCCAAAATAAGGACTACCAAAAATGGATTAATTACATTCCCCATCCAATGAATGCTATCAACTAGTTTTACACTACTCCTAGAGTAGACACTAGGCAAAATAATCCTGTCCTTCAATTCACAAAAGCATCCTCAAGCTCACTGTCTCAACCCGTCTAGCCCTTCTATCATGCCAAACGTGTACCTACAAGGACAACCCCCAAACATGAGCAATAATAATCATTCATATTCAACACAATATGAAGATAAAGCGTAAATGCATAATCATAATAAAACACTTCCTGTTTTCCCCATGCATTTCAAACGCTTCCCGTTTAGTTGTCCATGTACCATAACTCATGAGTATAATCAATAGATTATTTTTAATGGTCTAAACATGTCATGACATATGCCATCTCATCAATACCAAATACTGATCACCAATCCCTAGTCTGTCCATCACAATGTATTTTAATGCCCCTCGCTTATTTACATATAGGCGGCATAGGATAACCTCGCTTCAATGGACTGCGGGACTCCCACCCCTCGCCTCTCATTGAGCGGCAAATACCCTTTCCTCGCCCTATATGATAACCACGCTCAAATGTGACATGCGGCGCTCCCACCCCTCGCTTCACATTTAGCGGAACCAAACCAAATAGCGGCAAGCATTAAAATCATCAAGGGATGACCACGACTCATGGGATGTGCACCAATAATCATATGCATCTATAAACATCATGCATAACATGTATTTGCATCCACAATGCAATACCACATATATACTTGCATCCACAATGCATAACAATAAGTATATAAGATACATGTACCGTTGGGTGCCCGTACGTCCACTACATATCTTTCCAAAATGTAGGATATGGTAGGACTTCAATGCCTTGGCTGTGTTGCCACCTGGGATGGTTCTACACATTCACAAATATCAATATTAGAACCCAATAATAGTCCAATACCAAAAATCCCACAAAAACAACCAAAAACACCATTTTTGGTGTCTCGCGATCGATCGCCATAAAGCCCCGATCGATCGCGAGACCTCACTGTCTCGAGCAACAAAATTTGCCAATCCGCGATCGATCGCCGAGTTTGCGCCGATCGATCGCGGCCTCGCCGATCGATCGCGCCAAACTCGCGATCGATCGCTGAAGTGCACTGTCTCCAGCATTGCTGCTCGCGATCGATCGCGGAAGGCACCGATCGATCGCCGAGCCCTGGGCATCCGATTTTCGGGCACTATTCACCCATCTTCAACCCCAACTCAAACAAACTCAACTAATCCAACACCAACCATACAAAACCACTCAAAACCATCAATAAACATCTACATTAACTCATATATTAACATCCACCCAAAATAATACCAAAACCACAACAACCCAACACAAACCCATTTTAAAACTCTTCAAACCATATCAAACTTAAACAAAACCTTACAAAAATAACCATGAGGTATCCATACCTCTTGGGGACCTCAAATCACCCAACAAGCTCCACAAATCTAGATTTTTGAAAGGTTTCTCTTCACCCCAAAGCTCAAGAACGAAAATGGAAGAGAAAGGGTTTGTTGGAAGTTGATTTTGGTAAAGTTAAAAAGTGATGGATGGTAAGGTTGGGTTGGGGATAATAAAAGGTGAGTTATTAAAATGCATACCAAAATATCCCATGGTGTATAAAACACCCCAACGTGATATTTTCCAAAGCATTAAACCAAATGCATCAAATATCAATTAAACACATGATTTCTAATTAATTGCTAACCAAGGCAAATAAATCATGCTTCCAACCATAATTCCCAACATACCCAACATGCACCCTGAAATGCTATCCCGGGTCACTCTAACATGTGACTAAGCATTTCCACATAATAATTCCAACACATAATTAATTACTACCATAATTAATCATATAAACACAATTAATGCACCAAATAGCAATTAATCGTTTCGGGGATATCACAGGGAAGGTGGTGGAGCGCGAAGAGAGAGGGAAGAGAGATGAGAGATTTCGTGCAATGACGGAATACCGTGTCTACTTGGCATATATTGTACCAAGTAGAATGTTGCATTGATCCATCCTTCTTTCTTAATAAATAGAACCGGCGCGCCCCCAAGGCGATACGCTAGGGCGTATATAACCTTTGTCATGGAGCTCCTGCAACTGTTCTTTCAATTCCCTTAACTCCACTGGTGCCATCCTATAAGGGGCACGAGAAATAGCGGACGTTCCCGGTACTAATTCAATCCCAAACTCAAACTCTCTAGTCGGTGGGCATCCTGGAATTTCCTCCGAAAACACATCAGCAAACTCTGCTACCACGGGTACATCCTCAACCCTCAACTCTTTATTCTTTTCCGCCATGTCCACGGCATAAACAAGATAGCCCGTGTGTCCACGTTCCAATAATCGGGACATTTTGATCGCCGATATCAACGGAATCTTTGCACGAGAATCGTTCTCATAGAAAGTCCACTGAATCCCCTCATCAGATCTGAACCGAACTGTCCTCTGCCGGCAATCCACTACTGCCTGATATCTGTTCAATATATCGATACCCACAATTCAATCAAAGTCTGTCATACCCAACACAATCAAATCCGTCTTCAATTCATTGCCCTCAAAATAAATTAGGCAGTCCGCAAGAAACTGATCAGAAACAACACTCTTCCCAGTGGGTGTCAAGACCATAAGAGACGTGGGTAACAGAGACGTGCACATGTGATGCTTCTCCACAAAACCAATCGATACAAAAGAATGGGAGGCACATGTATCTATCAAAATAAAAGCGGGGTACGTAAATAAGTGACACGTACCAGCAATCACCTCCTCTGGAGCTGCCTCGGCCTGCTCCCTAGTCAGTGCATAAACCTGCCCCTAAGGCGGTCCCATCGTCTGACTTCCCAATTGCCTTGGCGCATACTGTTGTCTTTGTTGTACTGCTCTGTCTGAAAATCTCCCTATGGTGTCTTGCTGTCCTCCCCGGTTAGGACATTCCCGAGCAAAGTGGCCCCTTTTTCCACATTCATAACAAGCAGGACAATCCCTTATCGGATGAGGCCCTCCACAATGATAACATTTGATTTCCCCAAATCTACTCCCTTGTGTCTGCCCCCTTTTTGATTGTGTATTGCTCCTGCGGTCCCCCATGCGACGAAAATCCGGTCATCGACCACTAAATCTAGAAGACGATGAAACTCCTCTTGACTTAAATTTGTCACCTCTTGGTTTCAGACTATCAGAGGTTGACTTCTGTGGGGGCACTGGTGGTGGTATTGCATCTGCATATGCACCCACTCCCAACTCTGCCAATTCAGCTCGTGTACGAGCGTCGTCAAAGGAAGTAGGGCCATTAGTAATCACCCTCTCATATAGTTCGAGCCTCAAACCTTTCAAGAAGTGCCTCATTTTTGCTTGAGTGTTAGTGGCGATATGAGGCACATATCTTAGTAACGAAGAGTAGTGAAGAGCATAATCTGATACTGCCATGTTGCCCTGCTTCAAATTGGTGAATTCGTCCTCCTTAATTGGTCGTGCAGTAGCCGAGAAATATCGGGTTAGGAACCGAGTCCTAAATAGTCCCCAGTTTATTTAGTGCCCTTGAGCCTCTTGTTCCATTACTGTTGTCTTCCACCACATCAACGCCTTCTTGGCGAGTTGGAACTCCGCTAATCTGATCCAAGCCGACTTTGCACAAGGGGACGCTACAAAGATCTGTTCTATTCTTTCCAACCATTCTTCGGCATGTTCCCCCGTCTCAGTCCCCTCAAACATCGGCGGTCGGAATGCGAGAAATTGGGTCAAGCTCAGTTCTCCTGGCAACAATTGATGTTCCGCCGGCTCTTGACCCAAGGCAGGCGGTGGTAGAGGATTGGTACGCCCAACACTTGCATTAACACTCACTGCATCGCCTATCTCAATGTTTGCTACCATGCTGTAATACAAAGGTTAACAACCATACCAGAAACAATACTTACATTACACCGTTAGATAACATGAATAACAATAAGCATGTCAGTATAACAATTATATACACCAATATGCACTACATGCATAAACATGCTCATAAGTGAACACCTAGCCAACAAGTCGCTAAGGCTACCCTTCACTCATTCCCGGGTTCGCTAACCACTGCTCTGATACAACTAATGTAAGGACCCTGGTTTCTTAAGTGATGATTTAAGTGCAATTAGAACTAAGCATACATAAATCTGAGTATAAGATTCGTGTTGAGGCCTTGAGCTTTAAGGATTACATGCCAAATAAATGACTTCCAAAATGGATTAATTATATTCCCAGCCAAATAAATGTTAATCATATAGTTTATCACTACTCCTAGAGTAGGGACTATACAAAAGAACTCCAATATCCTATCCAATAGCACTCCTCAAGCTCACCGCGTCAACCCCGGTCCATAGTCCTTTTTGTCCAAAATGTACCTACAGGAACAACCCCACCATGAGCATATACATCATTCCTCAACAAAACTCAAGGACAATAATATAAATAATTGTATGAAACATATATCCTGTATACTCCCTGAGTTGCCGCATTAACATACTTTCGTCGGTCGTTCCTGTTCCATAACTCATGTACATAGTCCTTATTGCATAATATAAGTTATCGACTCTGTATTTCATTCACATACAACGATATCCATCGATAATCACTTATCCAATATAATTATTCCGGTCTTGTTATAACAGCGGTATTTTAGCACCCCACGCTTCGACATATAGCGGCATCATATGATATCCCTCGCTTTGACATGACAGAACATGACATCGTCAAATATCATAATTCCATCGCTTCATATGACAGCGGCAAGTACTATATCCTTCGCTCGAATATAACAACCACTGGAACATCAATCATTCTCAAACACATAACAATGCACATTGCATAAACCCAAATAGCATAATCTCATCACCAATTGCTCGTACGTCTCATTACGTACCTTTCTTCCAAAAGTGGAGATGTCGTGGGACTTTATCTCCTTTGTTGTGTGGCCACCTGGGATGGTTCTACACGTTCACACAAACCAATATTAGAAGCCAATAATAGTCCGATACCAAAAATCCCACAAAATAACCAAAACAACACATTCTGGCATGTCGCGATCGATCGTTATTGGGTCCCGATCGATCGCGAGGTCCAGCAGTCCTGAAAGCCAAATTCTGGCGATAGGCGATCGATCGCCATTTTTGGGGCGATCGATGATGTGACTAGAAATAGACACATCTATTGCACTTAATTGTCTACGATTTGGTATATTTTGATGGATAAATTGATACATATGCTACCTAATCGTATATTTGTGTAAATGTAGGGAAAGGTGAAGAAATCAAACTAAAATGATGAAAGAAGCAATAAAGTTGAAGAAAAGAGGAAAAAACCGGAATCAAAGACACATGTTGCTCCTTTCTCCTCAAATTTCTATGTATTCCAGCCAAGTTTTGGGAATGTGGTCCATATAAAAGTTGTAGAACTTTGAGTTATCTTCGCGTGGACAGCTGACTCGTCGAATTCGGAGTTCGTATGTGAAAGTTATGGCCAAAATACAAAACTCGCCAGAAAAATGATGGACAGGCGTAATTACGCCATTCACAGGCGTAATTACGCCAACGCTACGGCATGTCTAGGCGTAGCTACGCCATTATACGCGTAATTACGCCTGAAGACTTTTGGAAAATTAAAAAACTTGATTTCTTTCCTTCCCACATGGATTCTAACCTACTCCATCAGCCTCCCAATACATATATACTCGAAATTCAGACCTTTTAACCATCTAGATAGTTATGGTAGAGTAGTTTAGGATAGTTTTATAATTTTTCGCTCAATTTTGTTGAAGAACGCTACGAAGATCGAAGCGAAGGCGGGATTGACACCTCGACGAGCGGAGATTGGATTAGTTTTCTTTCCCTTGTTTTTATTTATTGCTTTATCTTAGATTATGTCTAGCTAGTTTTTAATTCTTGGTTGAGGAAGACAAATCCTTGGATTTTATTTATCTTGGGGAGATTCTTATGCTTTAATTATCAATTTTCTTGAGTATCAAGAGTTTTTCTGATTTTATTGATATGATTTTTGTGTTTGTTTATTGGATTGACAACCTAATAACTTGCATGAAATCTAATGCTAAATTAGATATCAAATACGGAATCGTTTGATCCCTCTAATTTACGAAGCAACTAAGATTGATGAATTTCCGCTTGTGAGTTTGTTAAATTCTTAGAAAGAACACTTGACTAGATTAAACATAGACGCTTGGATTATGTTGTTTAGCTTCATCGATCTCACTAGTTCATATGCTATCATCGATTTAAATCTTAATCGCTTGTATTTTGATTGATTGTTTGATAAGGGTTAAACTAGAACGCTTGGGCTACTTAACTAAACGTAAGGTGAGATATGACTTTGATTATTGGATTAAACGTCCAACGATGAATATTCATATAGAAGAGAAGCTTTTAGTGTGCATTTCATCATACTCTCTTGTTTGAATATCCTTACCCTTTCTTTCATAAGCCAATACCTAGGCCAAGCTACAAGCTAATAAAGACCTACTTGATTTATGTTTGCAAAGTAGCTAAGATAGTGGAGAAGAGTGTGCAAGTGAGCTTATACTTGTGTTAGTGTATGACTTGAACTATTGTGGATTTACATATTTTGGAACTATAATTTGTACACAACACTTGTTTATGACCACACACACACGTTCACTATTTTGTTGAGTATGAAATGTATAGGGATTGAAATTGTTCCACTGTTAATTTTTCACCGCCTTTCATTACTATGCATGTTTATAATTGTTGAGGCATAAAAGTGAGGACAAGTTAGTTTGTTTTGATGCTATGAGCCAAGCAAAAAGATTTTAGTTTTGTCTGATTTACTCGAGGTCGAGTAAAGAGTAAGTATGGGGGTGTTTGATGTGACTAGAAATAGACACATCTATTGCACTTAATTGTCTACGATTTGGTATATTTTGATGGATAAATTGATACATATGCTACCTAATCGTATATTTGTGTAAATGTAGGGAAAGGTGAAGAAATCAAGCTAAAATGATGAAAGAAGCAATAAAGTTGAAGAAAAGAGGAAAAAAACCGGAATCAAAGACACATGTTGCTCCTTTCTCCTCAAATTTCTATGTATTCCAGCCAAGTTTTGGGAATGTGGTCCATATAAAAGTTGTAGAACTTTGAGTTATCTTCGCGTGGACAGCTGACTCGTCGAATTCGGAGTTCGTATGTGAAAGTTATGGCCAAAATACAAAACTCGCCAGAAAAATGATGGACAGGCGTAATTACGCCATTCACAGGCGTAATTACGCCAACGCTACGGCATGTCTAGGCGTAGCTACGCCATTATACGCGTAATTACGCCTGAAGACTTTTGGAAAATTAAAAAACTTGATTTCTTTCCTTCCCACATGGATTCTAACCTACTCCATCAGCCTCCCAATACATATATACTCGAAATTCAGACCTTTTAACCATCTAGATAGTTAGGGTAGAGTAGTTTAGGATAGTTTTATAATTTTTCTCTCAATTTTGTTGAAGAACGCTACGAAGATCGAAGCGAAGGCGGGATTGACACCTCGACGAGCGGAGATTGGATTAGTTTTCTTTCCCTTGTTTTTATTTATTGCTTTATCTTAGATTATGTCTAGCTAGTTTTTAATTCTTGGTTGAGGAAGACAAATCCTTGGATTTTATTTATCTTGGTGAGATTCTTATGCTTTAATTATCAATTTTCTTGAGTATCAAGAGTTTTTCTGATTTTATTGATATGATTTTTGTGTTTGTTTATTGGATTGACAACCTAATAACTTGCATGAAATCTAATGCTAAATTAGATATCAAATACGGAATCGTTTGATCCCTCTAATTTACGAAGCAACTAAGATTGATGAATTTCCGCTTGTGAGTTTGTTAAATTCTTAGAAAGAACACTTGACTAGATTAAACATAGACGCTTGGATTATGTTGTTTAGCTTCATCGATCTCACTAGTTCATATGCTATCATCGATTTAAATCTTAATCGCTTGTATTTTGATTGATTGTTTGATAAGGGTTAAACTAGAACGCTTGGGCTACTTAACTAAACGTAAGGTGAGATATGACTTTGATTATTGGATTAAACGTCCAACGATGAATATTCATATGAAAAATTGAGTCTTTTGTGAATCGATGAAATAGATGATAATTCTAAGGAAGAGTCGACCGATACCAAGAATCGCTTTCATTAGTTAATCTTTGTTTTTAATTTTAGTTAGTATAATTCATTCACAACCCCATCTTTTATTGTTTTGATTTTGATTTTCATTAACACAAGAATTCACACCTCCTCGTGGGATCGATCCCTACTCACGCTACTACATTATTGTTATCAATCTTGAGGATTGAGTGGGGTTAATTTGGGCGTACACGATAAGCGCACACCAAATTTTGGCGCCGTTGCCGGGGAGGCGTGTTATATTTTTGTGTTAATATTTTCTGTTTTTTTTCTTTCTCTTTTTCGTTTTATTTCTTTCTTTCCCCCACACCGCTACTCTTGTTTGTTCGTGCTTACAGGTTGATTTCTTAAAAATTGGATCTTTTCATGGAGGACTATAGGCGACTAGACGAATTGGCGTATCTTGTGCACCAACTTGGCGTAGGGAGTGAACAAAGAACATACAACTCAAGTTGGAGTGATCATCCCAATCTCAACTATGACAATCAATGGATGAGCCCACCTCCACCTTACATGCAGTCCTATCTACCGCCATACATACCACAATATTCGCCATGGCCGCAACAACCTCAATACCATACCCCTGGTGAGTCTTTAGAGGATCTTCTTTCAAAACTTAATGATAGTACTTTGCAATTTCAACAGGAATTCAGGGCTAGCACTCAGAATTTGGGTAACCAAATGGAGCAAATAATAAGATCAGCCGATCGGATAGCAGCACAAAAGGAGACCATGATTGCATTCGAATCATGGAGTGATGAAGAAGAGGAGACTATGGAGAAGGTGGTACTGATGCCACCCGAGCTAGAAGTGGAGATACATGTGCCAATAGAAGAAAAGGAGCTTGTATATCCTACAACTCCGCAAGGTAAGTTTCCAACTGAGAGCTATGTTGAATACTTAGATGAATCAAGTGATGTGGAAGAGGAGTCGGCGATAGAGTACTGTGTTGAAATGGATCCTTGGGACTATTTTTTCGAAGACAACACCTTGGACAGTGGCAAAGAGGTAGAAACTCCAGCAACGATGGTACTGAGGCCATCAATACTTGAACAACAAACAGAGATTGAGGTGGATAACAAGGAATCTCACCAGAATGGGATTCCCAAAGGCGAGCATAGGGGACAACAAGTTAAAGGATGCCACGAGGTAGATCTTGATCGACCTCAACTGACTTCTTTGGAGGAAGGCGACATAGTGAAAAGACAAAAACCCTCCAAGAGGTGCAAGGCGAATAGGCATCGCCTTAAGCGAGAGAACTGGCGTCGGGCCACCGACGTTAAACAGAGGCGCTGCTTGGGAGGCAACCCAAGGGGAGTTAGTTTCTTTTCTCCCTTTTATTTTTATTGCTTTACTAGTTAGACTTTTCTCTTTTCTTCTATTTTTGCCTTACATTGGGGACAATGTAAGATTTAAGTATGGGGGAGGGATTAGTAGTGTGTTATTGTTTTTCTTATTTCAAAAATACAAAAAAATCGAAAAATTTAAAATTTTGTGCTCATAAGTAATGAACACATGCTTAGAATCACTAGCCCATGATGAAACCTAATTGATATCGTGCATGCTTTTGAACATAGGTGAATTGTTAACCTTGGAACACTTTGAACTCTAATGCAAAGTTTACTTTAACTTAGTAGTTAAATATTTTGAGCACATTATTGTCATGGCTTGTGAAGTGTGCATAGCTTAGTGAAGATTGTGTAAACTTTGTGATAGTCTTAAGAAGTCTCTAATACATGCTAGAACTTAACTACATGCTCTTTGAGGCGTATGTCTAGACTACTTGCAAACATGAAAGTGATATAGGCAATCTTTGATGCGTTTGAGCCTTTCAAGCCTACCATGTAAACAAAATCAATCTCTAGTACCTTTTTTGAGCCTTAATGTAAAAGAATGGGAGTATGCTAAGCATACTCAAGTCCCTCATTCAACATTCCTTGACCAGCTTATCATCCTTCCCTAATGAGCCTAAATGTGATTTTAATCCATACCTTTTAAGGGAGTATGATGTATTTCATTCAAATGCACTTGGGAATCATTGAAGTATATTTGTGAGCTTAATTGTCAAAAGAATGGAATGCATGAAAGAAAAAGGAATGCCTTGAGAAAATAGATAAAAATATGACTCCAAGCGGAGCCAAGGCACTAAAGAAGAAAAATGTTGAAATAAACCTTGAAAAAAATGAACAAGGTTTGAAAATTCATACAAGAAGAGAAGCTTTTAGTGTGCATTTCATCATACTCTCTTGTTTGAATATCCTTACCCTTTCTTTCATAAGCCAATACCTAGGCCAAGCTACAAGCTAATAAAGACCTACTTGATTTATGTTTGCAAAGTAGCTAAGATAGTGGAGAAGAGTGTGCAAGTGAGCTTATACTTGTGTTAGTGTATGACTTGAACTATTGTGGATTTACATATTTTGGAACTATAATTTGTACACAACACTTGTTTATGACCACACACACACGTTCACTATTTTGTTGAGTATGAAATGTATAGGGATTGAAATTGTTCCACTGTTAATTTTTCACCGCCTTTCATTACTATGCATGTTTATAATTGTTGAGGCATAAAAGTGAGGACAAGTTAGTTTGTTTTGATGCTATGAGCCAAGCAAAAAGATTTTAGTTTTGTCTGATTTACTCGAGGTCGAGTAAAGAGTAAGTATGGGGGTGTTTGATGTGACTAGAAATAGACACATCTATTGCACTTAATTGTCTACGATTTGGTATATTTTGATGGATAAATTGATACTGTGATGACCAGGGATTATAGGTGTTAATCCCGTAGTGTTAATAATCCCTAAAGTAGTTTTACGTGACGATTTGGAGTTTAATTGAGGTATTGGGCCTTCTGGGCTCGTTTATTTGGGCAGTTGGGATCGTTGGATCCAGAGGTTGAGATTGTATTCACATTACGGTGTAAAACCTAAGAGTTGGGTTTTTGGTGTGTCTCGGGATCTCGGGTGCTGGGTGAGCACCGGTAGGGGATTTTGGAGTTAGAGAGAGAGTTTTTGAAAACAGATGATTTTTAAGGAGTCATGATGTATTTGTGGGGCTATTAATTTTTCGGGGTATTTTTGCTATAAATACCAAATGAACCCGAGATTTTAAAAAAAAAATCATTTAAGCCCCAAATTTCTTCTCCCTCTCCCGAACGCGATTCCCGTCTGCTACAGCACCCCCGCCGCTTCAAGCGGTGCGCCCGCCGCCGTCCGGCCGCCGATCGGCGCGTCCGACCTACCCACGGCGTCGTCTCGGCGAGGCGCTTCTTTCCCCTCCGGCAATTGAAGATTTCGTCGCGTCTTGGAGTCGAATTTGGCTAGAATGCGTCGATCCCCAAAAGTTAGGGTTCATCGGATTTCGTCCGATTTGCTTCCGATTTTCGTTGGGTAACCTCCCTAACCCCTTGTTCGTCTTTTTCATGTTTTTCCATGCCTTTATTGTTTCGAATTTCCCCAATTTCGTAGGGTTTAATTTTCGAATTATTGGGGGTTTTTGGCAAAGGTGATGATTCTTGCCATTGATGGTTTAATTCACATCTTAGGTGTATTATGATGCTTGTTTGAGATCGAATTGAGAAACTTTTGGTTCGAATTTAAGAATTTTAAGGGTTTGAATTTAAGGGCTTGTTTGGGTTCGAATTTAATGGTTTTGAGTTCGAAAATTGGGGGTTTTTGTCAAGGGATGTTGATTCTTGCTTGGATAGCTTAATTGACATTTTAGATGAATTATGGTATTTTATTGGGTTCGAAATTGTGAGATTAAGGTTCGATTTTTGTAGGGCATTCTTGAACAAATTTCGATTGTCTCATTTATTCCTTCCCTGCATGTACCCTGCCCCGGGTCTTTTAAGAGGATAATTGTCGTGTGTTGACAATATTTTGAGGGATATGGGTGTGCTTGAGCATGGGTTGCATGTTCGTAATTAATTGTGAATTATTTATCGTGTTAGCACATCATTCCTCGGGGCATGGAACTCGAGCAAGGTTTGGCTCGGACTTCGGAGATTTAAGGTACGTGCGACGTACGAGCATTTCTATATTTTAAGGCATATGTGAATGCATAATGAAAATGGATTTCATTGAATAATCGCGCATGAGGATTATATATATATATGTTGATATAGCCAAGGAATGACCCAAATCTTGATATCGCCGCTTGTAGCGTGCGTGACACTAGAGTAGGATGACTCTTGCATGATATATGGGGTACTGGGTTTATTTGACTATATTAGGGCATTTGAGATGCCTGGGAATGATCGTAAAAATCATGTATTCTTCGTAAGACATTTGAGATGTCTAAGTTCGTAGAATCGTGTATTCATTATAAGACATTTGAGATGTCTAGGCTTGTAGACTCATGTATTCATTATAAGACACTTGAGATGTCTAAGTATAATGAAGGATTGGTAAAATAAATGCTAAGGCATTTGAGCTATCTGTGATTGATAGCAAGGTTGTGAAATCAGTATTAGATATTGTGATATCTGTAATTGCATGTTTAATGAATTTGTAATCACTATATGTTGATATTCGAGGATTAGGCATGCGATGAGTTAATCAATGCGTTGATTTACTGATTTATGAGATTTGATGAGTTTGATGTTGTGAGAACAGGGACAGTACACGGAATCCCGGATGAGGATGTTGCCATCCAGGGAGTATCATTTAAATTCATTAGTATTTACTTGTGTTGTAAATTATGAATTTCATTATTATGATTATGGGATTTTGTGTATTGGTATGCTCACCCCGTTGGGGGCTGTCTCTGTTGGGACAGGTGGACAGGTACATCGATGGCTATGGAGCTGGGCTCGAGCTGTTGATTTGAGGTACTCCCAGGATCGTGGTACCAGGGCTTGATGGAGCACGGTATCGTATAGAGTACCTATATATACACCTGAGGATTTATACATATTCATGATGCTCGCATGTGAGCACGATTATACTTGTATATGGATTGTATATAAAGGCATGAGCCTTTCTCTCTTTCATTTAAGGTTGCATGCAATTAGGTTGAATTGCTAGAATGATATGAGAGTCATTGGTGTATTATGTGGGTGTTGGAACCCACTTTTGTTGACATATGTGTGGTGTCTTCCCTGGCTGGGAATCTACTTGTATTACTGCTTTCTGTTGAGTATTATGTGTTCCCTGGCCGGGAATTTTGTTATGTGTTGTACTCTTTTTGGGATAGCTCTATTTATGGGGAGACTCTGCCCAAATTTTTATAAAAGTTTACAATGTGAAAAGTGGCACCAAGGGGTTGGTAAAGGGCAAACATATGAGTCTTTCATTGACAGGCAATGATTAAGTATCATCAGAGCTTCCCGATTGACATTCTATAGAAAGCATGTACCACACATAGTGGTTAATACACTAATCAAGGTTTAAGGGCTTGGGGTCCTTACATTAGTGGTATCAGAGCAGTGGTTGCTCATTGGGGCTGTTAAGGGCCTAGGAAGTTATTGATAGCACATATTTATGCATGATGGCATTAATGTTGTATGACATAGCAAATTGTTTATGTGCTCTTATGATATGAAAAGTGGTATTGCTAACCATTGTGGTTGCAGGAATCGTGTGGAACACGATAGGATGACATTTATGGGGATGTCTGGCACTCCGTGTATTATGTGCCAAGGAAGCTGGTTTTAAGAAAATCAGATAAAGGGATATTTCCGAGGTAACATGTATTTTACGTTGTCTTGTTGACACATGATGAATGCAAAGTGGTGCATTGAGGTTATGATATATGTTATTGTGCATTGTTTTTGCATATGCATGTTATGAAATATAAGAGGTGTATTTCTTGAGTCAAAGTTATCTTAGTAAGGATTTTAATGGCTTATGCTAAAGTCCATATGAAGCGATGAAGAGTCCCGCTTATATGGAGTAGCAACGCTAAAGTCCAGTGGAAGCGAGGAAGAATTCCGCTTTCCTGGAGTAGCAAGAAGCATTAAAATGTACTAATGATAAGGGCTCAGGATGAAATAAGGATTTAAAGAAGGATATCATGACATTTATTTGTGAAACCATACATTCTCATAATGTGTTTTTATTATGAATTGAATGTGGATGCATAGCGTATATGGCTATTGTTGTTAACCCTGATGGTTGCAGGTTACAGGAAATATGGAGTATAAAAAGGAATGATGATTATACATTCCAGGAGTCCTGCTTATGACAGTGAGAATTTTTATACTTATGCTTGACCGCTAAAAATGTGGAGCGGGAGGGGGGAGGCTCGCTTGCACATGGAGGCGGGGTATGCCATACGAAGCGAGGATGAGATACCGCTTGTATGAAGAAGCGAGGATGAGATGCCGCTTGTTAGGATGATGATTCATTCCTTTGTGATGACACGGATGATAGCGGTGATGTGTCCCGCTGTGTCGATTTATATTCATTTCTCTATTAGGACACGGTTTATAGCGATGGTTCATTCCGCTATATCTATTGGCGATGGTTCATTCCGCCAGGTGTATTTATAGCGATGGTTCATTCCGCTATATCTATTGGCGATGGTTCATTCCGCCAGGTGTATTTATAGCGATGGTTCATTCCGCTATATCTATTGGCGATGGTTCATTCCGCCAGGTGTATTTATAGCGATGGTTCATTCCGCTATATCTATTGGCGATGGTTCATTCCGCCAGGTGTATTTATAGCGATGGTTCATTCCGCTATATTTATTGGCGATGGTTCATTCCGCCAGGTGTATTTATAGCGACGGTTCATTCCGCTATATTTATTGGCGATGGTTCATTCCGCCAGGTGTATTTATAGCGATGGTTCATTCCGCTATATTGATTGGCGATGGTTCATTCCGCCAGGTGTATTGATAGCGATGCCTCTTTCCGCTACTATGTGGACGATGATTCATGCTCAGGGTATAGCGAGGTTTCATGCCACTTATTATCTGACGAGGTGTCATACCGTCGATTCTATAGCGAGGGATCTTGCCGCTATGTACTCAGCACAGGATTTTTGCCGCCTTCGAGCGATGGGTGCTGATTACGCACTATTATTGAGCGACGGAGACAGGTATGACGCTATATTGCTAGCGATGAGGTATGAGATATTGCTATTTTATTAGCTTTATTGTAGCTGGCATGCATTGATATACATGTTTTATTATGCCTATTTTACTAGCATGATAGTGGATGACATACGCTGATGTACATGTATCGTCACTAGTTGACAATGTTTTAGATGCCATGAGTTGGCATGTGTCGTCACGGGATGACGATGACGATGGTGTAGGAGATGTCTTATTAGACATGCATCATCGTTACGATGATCGATGCGTTGAGTATACGTATTCAGTGGTATGCCTTGGGTGCCAGTACCGAGCACAAGGTGGTGTGTGCGACACCGATGGACGTGACCCTTATACCGAGCGGGTTGCTCGAGGAATGGTTGGATGCGCTGTACATGTGATTGTACCGCAGCTTACGATTGGGGGATCATTTTACGAGTGGTGATACCCTTGAGGTATGCTCGTTGGAATGGCTTTTGGCCATGTGTTTTGACGACAGGAGTAATCATGGAGGAAATTACTCGCTTTCTGTCGATGTGACATGTGGTGGACATGGTCACACCACCCTTGAGGGTGTAGGATGGGTCCTAAGGGAGTAGGATCAGGTTATGTTAAGTACATAGGGACATTGGAGTGTCCAGGGTATATCGGCATTGAGGAATGTTGGATAAAGACCCGCTACTCTATTGAGTTTTCTTCCCATAGTATGTTATACCATGTGGAAACGTCCGTCTTGTTGGTAGGTTTGAGGTAAACCTAAAGAGACAGAGACTAGGCTGTCTGCCACGTGTGTGTAGTACCGTGATGGGCTTGCTAGAGCCGTTATACTGCTCGTTGGAACCAAGTTGGCAATCGTAAGGTGATGCGATGTGGATCGTGGTGGACTCTAGTAGTCACCACATCATTTGAGGTTGTGCGTGCCTCGCTGAAACGTGTATACGTTTATGTTTAATCTTGGAGACTTGTCTGGGACAGCTCAGGATGTTGGAGTACCAACAAGAGAGTCATCAGGTTGTTATTGACTCAATCTAAAGGAACCCGTGTATTGGGATACAATGGGTGTTATTGTATCCAGTTTTTCCGAACGATGGTTCGAGACTTGTGGATCTCGAGTTCGATGGCACTTCCCTTGCGAGGAAGGAGGTAGTATTATACCTATTTGGGAATCTTGAAAGATTCGGTAAGTTGGTGCAAGTGGTGTTGATTTTGGGAATCACACCGTGTATTGTTAATCGTCGATTTTCATCCTCCACTGAGTAAGGAATGACTCAGAATTGACGGTTGTGTTTGGGGCTTAGGGATATGTGGTAGATACCCGAGCCGAGTGCATTGAGTATGCATGCGACATCAGTGCTTAGGCAGGTATACCGGTGAGTATACGGATGCCAGTTATTGATTTCCTCTCTGTTAAACATAGAGTTATGCTATTTTTGGATGGTTAAATCTCTGATGAGAGATATGGAACACCTTGAGATTGGGAATCTCCATGGCACGATGATTATGAGGAACAATCGTAAAGTTAGTTGACTCCCTTGAAGAGGGATTTTCTTGCGAGGGTTAAGGTATTTCCCTTATTGGTGTTTTCCTTCGAGTTATGCGACAGCCTTCCCAAGTTTGGATTGTTAAATCCGAGGATTTTCAAGGGATGGCAGGATTTCGGATTGGTTGAGTGTCGCTGACGACACAAGCGTTGAGGATGCAATGGGTTTATTGCATGCCCCTTAAGAATTTTAAACTCTGCGGAGTCTCGGTTGTTATTTATGATCAGGACGTGATTCTTGGAACATCCGTAGGTGGACATCTTGTGAGATGTCTTTTGTTTTAAATTGTGGCCGTGAGTTGCCCAAATTAAGTTGCAATGAGGCGACTACTCCTTCGATGGAGGAAGTTTGAAAGTGGAAACCAGGTTTGATATGTGTACACCGTGGTTGTACTAGTGTTTCCCTCGTAACGATGTGTGTTAGACATCGTAAGTCATAGTAAAATATCATTGGATGATATCTACGATAGAATCAAGAGCGATTCGAATCCTTGCAGTTTCAGTTGACTAACTGCTTTTGGATTATTAGCGTTGAGCTGTGCTGACGCTCTTTGACGTTATGATGGATTTGGAAGTCTACTCCACTCCAGAGTTTGACACGAGGTCAACGTTCTTACGGTTGAGGTGTCATTCAGGACGTGTTCGTACTGTAGTATTAGATCGAAGGATGACTGTCCGATCTACAGTCGTAAGTATTGGTTGATTTGCAGTCATGAGAGGCTGACTTTTGGGATGACCCGCATCGAGGTACGTTTTACCTCTTGGGTGATATGTTGGTTTTGGTATGTCGCTCTGTTTCAGAGTTAGATGAGAGGTAAGTATCCTCGCGTTTATTAATACGATTCTGATATGGTCAGGAATCGAGGTTATGGCTTCATGTTGTTGTGTAGCCTGGGTGTTACGTGATACACCAGTGCTAATTTCGAGGACGAAATTCTTTTAGTGGGGGATATTGTGATGACCAGGGATTATAGGTGTTAATCCCGTAGTGTTAATAATCCCTAAAGTAGTTTTACGTGACGATTTGGAGTTTAATTGAGGTATTGGGCCTTCTGGGCTCGTTTATTTGGGCAGTTGGGATCGTTGGATCCAGAGGTTGAGATTGTATTCACATTACGGTGTAAAACCTAAGAGTTGGGTTTTTGGTGTGTCTCGGGATCTCGGGTGCTGGGTGAGCACCGGTAGGGGATTTTGGAGTTAGAGAGAGAGTTTTTGAAAACAGATGATTTTTAAGGAGTCATGATGTATTTGTGGGGCTATTAATTTTTCGGGGTATTTTTGCTATAAATACCAAATGAACCCGAGATTTTAAAAAAAAAATCATTTAAGCCCCAAATTTCTTCTCCCTCTCCCGAACGCGATTCCCGTCTGCTACAGCACCCCCGCCGCTTCAAGCGGTGCGCCCGCCGCCGTCCGGCCGCCGATCGGCGCGTCCGACCTACCCACGGCGTCGTCTCGGCGAGGCGCTTCTTTCCCCTCCGGCAATTGAAGATTTCGTCGCGTCTTGGAGTCGAATTTGGCTAGAATGCGTCGATCCCCAAAAGTTAGGGTTCATCGGATTTCGTCCGATTTGCTTCCGATTTTCGTTGGGTAACCTCCCTAACCCCTTGTTCGTCTTTTTCATGTTTTTCCATGCCTTTATTGTTTCGAATTTCCCCAATTTCGTAGGGTTTAATTTTCGAATTATTGGGGGTTTTTGGCAAAGGTGATGATTCTTGCCATTGATGGTTTAATTCACATCTTAGGTGTATTATGATGCTTGTTTGAGATCGAATTGAGAAACTTTTGGTTCGAATTTAAGAATTTTAAGGGTTTGAATTTAAGGGCTTGTTTGGGTTCGAATTTAATGGTTTTGAGTTCGAAAATTGGGGGTTTTTGTCAAGGGATGTTGATTCTTGCTTGGATAGCTTAATTGACATTTTAGATGAATTATGGTATTTTATTGGGTTCGAAATTGTGAGATTAAGGTTCGATTTTTGTAGGGCATTCTTGAACAAATTTCGATTGTCTCATTTATTCCTTCCTTGCATGTACCCTGTCCCGGGTCTTTTAAGAGGATAATTGTCGTGTGTTGACAATATTTTGAGGGATATGGGTGTGCTTGAGCATGGGTTGCATGTTCGTAATTAATTGTGAATTATTTATCGTGTTAGCACATCATTCCTCGGGGCATGGAACTCGAGCAAGGTTTGGCTCGGACTTCGGAGATTTAAGGTACGTGCGACGTACGAGCATTTCTATATTTTAAGGCATATGTGAATGCATAATGAAAATGGATTTCATTGAATAATCGCGCATGAGGATTATATATATATGTTGATATAGCCAAGGAATGACCCAAATCTTGATATCGCCGCTTGTAGCGTGCGTGACACTAGAGTAGGATGACTCTTGCATGATATATGGGGTACTGGGTTTATTTGACTATATTAGGGCATTTGAGATGCCTGGGAATGATCGTAAAAATCATGTATTCTTCGTAAGACATTTGAGATGTCTAAGTTCGTAGAATCGTGTATTCATTATAAGACATTTGAGATGTCTAGGCTTGTAGACTCATGTATTCATTATAAGACACTTGAGATGTCTAAGTATAATGAAGGATTGGTAAAATAAATGCTAAGGCATTTGAGCTATCTGTGATTGATAGCAAGGTTGTGAAATCAGTATTAGATATTGTGATATCTGTAATTGCATGTTTAATGAATTTGTAATCACTATATGTTGATATTCGAGGATTAGGCATGCGATGAGTTAATCAATGCGTTGATTTACTGATTTATGAGATTTGATGAGTTTGATGTTGTGAGAACAGGGACAGTACACGGAATCCCGGATGAGGATGTTGCCATCCAGGGAGTATCATTTAAATTCATTAGTATTTACTTGTGTTGTAAATTATGAATTTCATTATTATGATTATGGGATTTTGTGTATTGGTATGCTCACCCCGTTGGGGGCTGTCTCTGTTGGGACAGGTGGACAGGTACATCGATGGCTATGGAGCTGGGCTCGAGCTGTTGATTTGAGGTACTCCCAGGATCGTGGTACCAGGGCTTGATGGAGCACGGTATCGTATAGAGTACCTATATATACACCTGAGGATTTATACATATTCATGATGCTCGCATGTGAGCACGATTATACTTGTATATGGATTGTATATAAAGGCATGAGCCTTTCTCTCTTTCATTTAAGGTTGCATGCAATTAGGTTGAATTGCTAGAATGATATGAGAGTCATTGGTGTATTATGTGGGTGTTGGAACCCACTTTTGTTGACATATGTGTGGTGTCTTCCCTGGCTGGGAATCTACTTGTATTACTGCTTTCTGTTGAGTATTATGTGTTCCCTGGCCGGGAATTTTGTTATGTGTTGTACTCTTTTTGGGATAGCTCTATTTATGGGGAGACTCTGCCCAAATTTTTATAAAAGTTTACAATGTGAAAAGTGGCACCAAGGGGTTGGTAAAGGGCAAACATATGAGTCTTTCATTGACAGGCAATGATTAAGTATCATCAGAGCTTCCCGATTGACATTCTATAGAAAGCATGTACCACACATAGTGGTTAATACACTAATCAAGGTTTAAGGGCTTGGGGTCCTTACAGATACATATGCTACCTAATCGTATATTTGTGTAAATGTAGGGAAAGGTGAAGAAATCAAGCTAAAATGATGAAAGAAGCAATAAAGTTGAAGAAAAGAGGAAAAAACCGGAATCAAAGACACATGTTGCTCCTTTCTCCTCAAATTTCTATGTATTCCAGCCAAGTTTTGGGAATGTGGTCCATATAAAAGTTGTAGAACTTTGAGTTATCTTCGCGTGGACAGCTGACTCGTCGAATTCGGAGTTCGTATGTGAAAGTTATGGCCAAAATACAAAACTCGCCAGAAAAATGATGGACAGGCGTAATTACGCCATTCACAGGCGTAATTACGCCAACGCTACGGCATGTCTAGGCGTAGCTACGCCATTATACGCGTAATTACGCCTGAAGACTTTTGGAAAATTAAAAAACTTGATTTCTTTCCTTCCCACATGGATTCTAACCTACTCCATCAGCCTCCCAATACATATATACTCGAAATTCAGACCTTTTAACCATCTAGATAGTTAGGGTAGAGTAGTTTAGGATAGTTTTATAATTTTTCTCTCAATTTTGTTGAAGAACGCTACGAAGATCGAAGCGAAGGCGGGATTGACACCTCGACGAGCGGAGATTGGATTAGTTTTCTTTCCCTTGTTTTTATTTATTGCTTTATCTTAGATTATGTCTAGCTAGTTTTTAATTCTTGGTTGAGGAAGACAAATCCTTGGATTTTATTTATCTTGGGGAGATTCTTATGCTTTAATTATCAATTTTCTTGAGTATCAAGAGTTTTTCTGATTTTATTGATATGATTTTTGTGTTTGTTTATTGGATTGACAACCTAATAACTTGCATGAAATCTAATGCTAAATTAGATATCAAATACGGAATCGTTTGATCCCTCTAATTTACGAAGCAACTAAGATTGATGAATTTTCGCTTGTGAGTTTGTTAAATTCTTAGAAAGAACACTTGACTAGATTAAACATAGACGCTTGGATTATGTTGTTTAGCTTCATCGATCTCACTAGTTCATATGCTATCATCGATTTAAATCTTAATCGCTTGTATTTTGATTGATTGTTTGATAAGGGTTAAACTAGAACGCTTGGGCTACTTAACTAAACGTAAGGTGAGATATGACTTTGATTATTGGATTAAACGTCCAACGATGAATATTCATATGAAAAATTGAGTCTTTTGTGAATCGATGAAATAGATGATAATTCCAAGGAAGAGTCGACCGATACCAAGAATCGCTTTCATTAGTTAATCTTTGTTTTTAATTTTAGTTAGTATAATTCATTCACAACCCCATCTTTTATTGTTTTGATTTTGATTTTCATTAACACAAGAATTCACACCTCCTCGTGGGATCGATCCCTACTCACGCTACTACATTATTGTTATCAATCTTGAGGATTGAGTGGGGTTAATTTGGGCGTACACGATAAGCGCACACCAATCGATCGCTCGCCTCATCGATCGATCGCCCCAACATGGCGATCGATCGCCAATCACTGCGATTGGCTACTGCCCGCGTGCGATCGATCGCCCATTTTGGGCGATCGATCCCTGCTGTCTGTAACTCGAATTTCCACCATTTTTGCACCTCAAACTTTCCCCAAACCATACCAACTCAAACACCATAAACCAACAACATAAAAACACCATAAACCTTCAATCAAAGATAAGGTGTTGAGCTCCGGAACACCTTGATTCGTGGTCTCAACTTTAATCACCCGGGTTTGCTAACTCATGATTAATTATAATAATTAGCAACGGGACCTTACAAAATTTCAGATCGAAAATCAAAAAATTCAATTCATATCGAAATTACGTTGAATGAATTTCATAAAAAAGCGCAGAATAATCGCACTGATACCGAATGACACTAAAACCGCGAGCTCTAAATCTACGCTTATAGAAGAAAAAATGAACGACGGTGATGAGAAGAAGATGAACAGCGGTGAAGAGAAGAGATGGCGAACCATCAATATATTTCTTCAAAAGGTAAGGTCTATTTGGTAAGTTCGGCTTTAAATGCACCTAATCGATTTAATGTTTTCCTAGATGACTGTTTCGAATTATTGATCATCTATTGACATGGGCACGTAAATCTCCCAAAAGTCATTAGGCCCATATACCCAAACTCATGGTGGAGCCTGGAAGGGCAGAATATCAAAGTAACGGACCACGTTTGACTGAACTACAGCTTTGCTGACTATAGCCTACAAACAAATCAAGAAATATTGAACAGAAGAGAAAGCCCAGTTGAAACTCAGCCAAATTTTCACCATGAGCACCATGAAATTTTGCCGTGAATGGTATGCTATGTTTTCTCTTTATCCTTGTCTGCGTGAGTGTAGCAGCTGGGGGTGGGGTGGGGGGTGGGGGGGGGGGGGGGATGTCGGGCGTCGCGTGAATGTAATATCTGGGGGTAAAAGTATGTGTTAATATGCTCCGGGAAGCGTTTGTCTTTTTCTATAATATTCTGGGGGAAATTATCATTGATTTATGTGATGTAACCATTTTTTTTCATCGGCGTTTGTGTGTTTGTGGGCAGCAACAATATTTTGTATCCAAAGGAAGATAAAGAGCAGAAAATTCTGCTTTATGCTTGCCGGAATTGTGATCATCAGGTTCAATTGTCTCCTTATCATATTTTTTCTATGAGCGGATCTGATTTTTTGTAAAATTAATCGACTTTATAGTGTGAATGTTTTGGGAATCATCGGGTTTTGGTAATGTCGACTCGTTGGCTATCATTGTGTTTTCTTTTTTTCTTTTTTTTTTTTCAAGGAAGGCTGGCTCTTATCGATTTACTTGACTAGAAATATTAATTTGTCATCAAAGATTGCATTTTTTAATAATTTGTATTTATTTTGTGGTATACGATGTATATCAAATTTCTAAATTTCTTAATCACTTTATTGCTATTTGAATTCAAAGTTGAATATCTATGTCCTCTTCTCAAGTTTGTACTGTTAACATGCTGAATATTCCGGTAATCTGTTGCGACTGCATTTAAGGAATGGTCTTTCATTTGATCTTCTCTACAAGATCTTGAAGCTGTGTGAATAGTGTCTGGCAGATAGGAATGATGTAAGTCGAGATGCAACTACCATTCGGCTAGAAATTTAAGTCATGACTACTTGGTTTTTTTCAACATGAAGTGAAGGTTAACATCCCCGCTTTCCATGGAAATGTAGGGTTTGAGACTACATTGATGGAGAAGAGATACCTCAGTACCAGTATCTCATCGGAAACTGAATATATTATCAGTCTCCCCCGTATCATTTGGCATGTGCCCTTCTGTAAATCAGTGAACATGCTTTAACTAGGTGTAGGATGAAGTTTAAACTTGATTTTTTTAGTTGAGATAGGTGGTTCAATATTGGTCTTTGTAGATCTGATATTCCAACTTTAAAACAGTTTCATAATTGTTCTTGAATTCAGTAAAAGGTTTATAACCGATTCTTTGATTATGTTACGAGCGTAGGAACGGGTTATGCTTGGTTCGTGTTTTGCTTAGGTTTCCCTATTGTGGAAAAGCGTGGAATCCAGAGTGTTATTGAGAGTAGCAAAAGTCCTCGGCTGGACTAGAAATAACTAGGGAAAACTTGAATAAATCTTATTAGCCATGCAACCTATAAATACATAACCAAGAACCAAAAACCGAATTCTAGATAACCATAAATTTGAAATAAAAATCCTATCTATTAATTTGAAAAGAAATATGCAATTATCCTAATATCAAAATCTAGTCAAGTGATAAAGGAGATTGTGTTTATCCAATCTTCTTGAATTTTCGATGTGTAAATCTTCTATAGATCTCGTCAACTTCTTCCAACATGCATAACATCAGTTCCCCCCTTAGTCCGCGAACACGAACGAAGGAAACTTAATGGACAAAGCCGCGGCATCCGTCGAAGAGGCTTCAGCAAGAGAAAGTCCGAGCCAATGAACCAACACTTCGATCAATCCCTGTTTTGTGCGGGTGTCAAGGACGGCTTGGGGTAATGGAACAAATTCTGAATGATCAATGGCAGGAAGTGTTGGTGAGCTAGGGTAGTGCCCAGTAAATTTCTTCAAGGTTGATACGTGAAAGACCGGCTGCAATTGTGCGGACTCTGGGAGCTCTAGCTTTTAAGAGTTGAAGCCAATTTGTTCCAGAATTTTGAATGGCCCGAAGTAACGTGGAGCCAATTTCTTATCCTTCCTATAGGCTAGGTTGACCTGCCTATATGGTTGTAGGCGAAGGAGAACTAATTCACCAATTTCGAAGTGCAACTCACGATGTGTTTTATCAAACCGTTGTTTCATTGTATTCTGGGTAATTTGAAGACATTCCCTGAGTTCTGCTATCATTTTATCTCTGTCTTGGAGTTCATAGTCGATGGCCGTGAGGTGTGATAGACCTGGACAGTAGGCCACTAAGCGAGGAGGCGGTCGTCCGTAGACTACCTCAAAAGGTGTGGAGCGAAGTGAAGTGTTATAGCTGGTGTTATAGCAAAATTCAGCCCACGAAATCCATTGAGTCCATACGATGGGAATTCTCCTGTGAAGCAGCGCAAATACACCTGGATCACCTTACGGCCTCGGTTTGTCCAACCGATTGCGGATGGTAGGCTGAACTGAAGCAAAGTTTAACACCATGTAATCGAAAAACTTCCTTCCAAAATGAGCTTGTGAAAGTCGCTTCCAGACACTAACGATAGATTCTGGTATACCATGAAGCTTAACAATATTGTCGAAGAAAAGACGGGCCACTGTAAGGGCCGTATATGGGTGTGATAGGGCCATAAAGTGTGCATACTTAGAGAAGCGATTCACTACCACGAAGATAATTGTTTTCCCATTGGATGATGGGAGACCATCAATGAAATCCATGGATATATCAGCCCAAATCTAATGAGGAATGGGAAGGGGTTGTAGTAAACCACCAGTTTTAATGACGCAACTTTGTTATGGTGGCACACAAGGCAGGCCTCCACATAGGATTGCACATCCTGACGCATCGGCCAATAGAAGTCCTGGATGAGGCGATAAAGAGTTTTTTGATAGCCTTCATGGTGAGCCTCATGAAATAGCTGGAGGAGTTTCATAATGAAGGACGAGCCAACAGGTATATAGATTCGGGCACGGTGAAGGAGAATTTCGTCCTTAAGAGCCCCAATGTGCGAATGGTCTTGGAGCTGAAGCTGCTGAATTAGTTGCTGGATTTCCGGAAAGGCAGCATGCTCGTGTTTTATTTCATTCAGTAAGTCCCATGTGTAAGGAATCCGACTATCAAATAGTAGTGCAGCGGAATAAACATTTTCGGATTCCCACCGACCTATACGAAGTATTCATATCGGGTGCCGAGAGTTATACCTTTGTAGCGTGTTTGATGTAGAATCCTCGAAGCTAGACGTCCATGAGTCACGAGCAAAGCTTTGCAACTTTGCCTCTACGGTATCCACACGGTCAAATCGAAAGGGATGTTGAAGATATCAAGTTACTAGACTTGATATTCAACAAGGGAATAAGGGACGAGCTACCAAGCGAAGTGACGGCCGTGTCTTTTTGCTAGGATTAGCTTTTGGTTCCTTTTGTTAATCAGAATTAACCCCATTCCCGAAACCTAATATGCATTTATAATATAGACATAACATGAGGCGGCTACTGAATGGGTTTTCGAAAAACCCTATGGCCCATATCAATATAATATCAGTCTAGGTATATTCCGCATATTTGATATATATATCTCTATATATATAATCGGCCCTTAATACATGTTTAGGACTCTTCCTAATAAACTTAATTCATCCAATGAATTAAACTCCCTTTATCGATTTAATCTTTTGTGCGACCCGTTAGGATCTTGTAACGTTGGCAGTGAGATAAAATCTAATTTTATGTCACAAGCAATGAGCGGTATCTAGCAACACATCAAGGCTACCCAAGTTACTAGAATGCCATTGACTCGACATAACCTATGGCTTGTGATAATATTCACCATGTAACTTAATCCCTTTGTCCTATGTGTTTAGATTAAACACGAGTCATGGAATAGTCATACTCGTATAGTTCAATATTTTATTTCTTGATCCTCAAGTAGACTAGAATAAACGAATAAGCTCGATATCACATATCGACTCATTCGAGCATGGCAATGCATTTTAGTCTCACTTGATCAAGGGCCCAAACACTTCTCCTGTTATATAGGAGGGACAAATCCTATCTTGATCACTCAACATCCCTCTACATAATTCGCGGTGTATCCAATGATTGTCTTTATAGTTTACCCTGTTACAGGTAACGTTTGGCAATTTCAAGATACACAACTCCTTATGTTGGGATCTCTGGTGATCTCAAGTCGTAAGGATTACGTACATTATTATCACTATGAGAATTGCTTATGACATTCATATAACTATCCATGTAGCATTCTCATGGTGGGTCATGGTGGGTCTGTCCAGTACATAGTTCTCTAACATGTACCCATGTGTTGATTCGATATCTCATATCCATGAACAATTCATCAATCAATATACATACTAGTCTCAATGCATTATCATTATCCTAATTCATGATAATACTTGACTAGGGACAATCTTTAAGAATAATACAATATTATTCTAAGGACATTAACATATATATATTCATATTACACAGATACTGGAATAATATATATAATAATGAAGTGTCTTTAATAAAGTCATATTACATTGTATGCCAAAATCAATCATCTAATGAGTTGTCTTTGGGCATATCCCAACACCATGATGGTATAGAGATGACGACCAATGTAGGTATATCCTCAAACTGACGAGACAAAGCATCGGCAACGATGTTTGATTTGCCTGGCTTATACTCGACCTTGAAATCATAGCCCAAGAGCTAATTCAGCGCTGTTGTGGGGAAGTTGTGATAAGTTGCTCCAATAAGAATTTGAGGCTATAATGGTCCGTTTTGACCACAAAGGAGTGGCCCCAAAGGTACGAGTATCAATGGCGGACAGCCTTGGTGAGTCCGATGAGTTCCTTTTCATAAGCCGGAAGAGATCGGTGGCGTTGGGCGAGGGCATGGCTGAAGAAAGCAATCGGACGCCCCTCTTGTTGCAGCACTGCTCCAATACCAAAATCGGAGGCGTTGCATTCGATTATAAATGGGGAAGAAAAGTTGGGCACGTCAAGAACTAGTGTGGATGTAAGAACGTGTTTTAACGCCTCAAAAGTCGTGGAGGCTTCCGGGGACCAGCTGAAAACATTTTTGCGTAATAAAGCACTGAGGGGGCTTCCATAATCCCGTAGTTGCGGACAAATTTGCGATAATATCCCGTCATCCCCAAAATCCCCGCAACGCCCGTGGTGTGCAACGTTTCAGACAATGTGTAATATCAGCTACCTTATTGTCGTCCACTGAGACACCTTTACATGAGACAATATGGCCTAAGTATGCTACGTGAGATTGACCAAAATAGCACTTTGCACGCTTAAAAAATAGTTGCTGTTGTGAGAAGACTTCGAACACCTTGGATAGATGGAACCAGTGGGCATCCCATGCGCGGTAGCGCGGTTGTATACCAAAATATCGTCAAAGAAGACGAAAACAAATTTGCGGAGAAAGTCTTGAAAAATTGAATTCATTATTGCCTGAAAGGTGGATGGTGCATTTGTGAGATCAAAATGCATCACTAAGAATTCGAAATTGGCCATGGTGATTTCGGAACGCATAAGTTGTATGCTGGCAACATTCACTAAAATCTGATGGTGTTGCGCGCAAGTCCAATTTCGAGTGCTCCCATGTAAAGTTCATCGATGACACGTGTAGGAAATTTATCCTTAATTGTTTGTTGTTCAAGGAGCAGTAATTCCACACAAAAACGCCAAGAGTCCGATTTATTGACCAGCAACACCGGAGAAGAGAAAGGCGTGACACTAGGGCGAATAAGGCCCTGGAGTAACATTTCCTTGCACCGGAGCTCGATCTCATCCTTTTAGGCGTGTGGGTAATGATATGGACGTACCACAATAGGATCGGTTCCTTGTTGAAGAGTGATGTGATGGCAGAACCCACGATTGGGCAGAAGGCCCTGTGGCTCAGAAAATAAATCTGAGAATTGGCTCAATAATTGTTGAAAACGACACTGGCTGGCATTAGATAAAAGAGTGGTGGTGCAGCTTGTAGGGGACAACGGACCTGACTGTAACCCCTGAAGGGTGATGGTACGCCCCTCCTTGTGAAAAAAACATTCGCATTTGAGTGAAATCCCACTGAATTGGGCCTAACATCCGTAGCCAATTAACCCCCAAGACGGCACCGAAATCGCCCAACTGCAGTAGGTAGAAAATTGGTCCCCCCAAGGAAGAGTGGAGGAAGCAATGAGTGGTACCATAATCAATCAGTACCCGAAGAGCTGTGTTGTTGATGCTACCCAACACCTGCATCGTTTGAGTTTTTCTTGGTGTGGTGATGGCATGCAACGAAATTTCAGCGTCATTATCATCTACAAGATGTGGCTTGGCCTCTGTGTCTGGTTCGTCCAGTCCTTCATCAAGAATAGTTTTTGCACTGGTGACATGGTGTGTATTCATTGTCACAATTATAACAAAGCCCATGCCGACGTCGATCGTCCATCTCAGACTTCGTAAGATGTTTGACAAATGGAGTGCGTGGTAGAATGGATGGTTGTACGCGTCATTTTGGTTCGCCTCGCCGTGGGATGTTGTGGATGCCTTCATATAGGCGAGCGTGACTCATAGCACCTGTTAGAGAAGAGGTTTGATGAATAGAAACCCCCATAGCGATGTGATCTAGGAGGCCACTCAGGAACAATTGAACTTCCTGCTTGCGTGTTAAGGGCCCGGCGCGTGTGGATAATTGTTCAGAGCGGAGTTGGTACTCCTCAACAGACCCGGTCTGTTGGAGTTTTGCCAAATCTCAAAGGTGATTACAGCTGAGTGGTGGGCTGAATCTCAGATGACATTGGTGCTTAAACTCTTCCCATGTGAAATGCGGCAAATCGGTTTCGAGTTTTAGAAACCAAAGTTGGGCGTCTCCATCCAAATGGAAAGAAGCCAATTCTAAAAACTCAGACGAAGGTGATTGCTGGTGGCAGAAGAAGTGCTCACAGTGGTTCAACCACCCAAGGGGCTCCGAATGGTCATCAAAACGCGGAAAATCAAGACGTAACAGACGCGTAGCATGGTGATTAGTTTCACGAGTGTCATTGTTGTTGCGTGGCTCGTGTATGCGGCCGTCTGAAGACTCAGGTATGTCGTGTCCTCTTTCCTTGAGTCTGCATGCACTGCTGAGATTTGCAGCGATAGTTCATTGAAGCATGTCGTGATCTCTCTTTGTCTGTCGTATAGGATGCGATGAACTTTGTTAATTGACGTTGAAGTGCCTAGAGATCTGCCATAACCCCTGGCTCTGGTACCAGTTTGTTACGACCGTAGAACGGGTTATGGGTCGGTCGTTTAGATCTGTGATACCAGGTGCTTTGTTCGTGTTTTGCTTAACTATTGTGGAAAAGCGTGGAATCGAGAGTGTTATTGAGATTAGCAAAAGTCCTCGGCTGGACTGGAAATAACTGGGGAAAACTTGAATAAATCTTATTAACCATGCAACCTATAAATACATAACCAAGAATCCAAAAACCAAATCCTAGATAACCATAAATCTGAAATAAAAATCCTATCTATTAATTTGAAAAGAAATCTGCAATTGTCCAAATCTCAAAATCTTGTGAAGTGATAAGGGATTGTGTTTATCCAATCTTCTTGAATCTTCCATTATTAAATCTTCTATAGATCTTGTCTCCCAACTTCTATGAACTTGTTCCAGCGTGCATAACATATTCTGGCGTTGCTCTAATTGTTTCTATGATTTTTTTTTTTACTTTTCTTCCTCCTTTTCCACTATATATTCGAATTCTTGGTTTAGTATTCTGTCGATTGGCAGACTCCTACTGTGAGATTTGAAGGTCTTTATTTTTTACCATCTCTTGACCAAAACTTTTGCTCCTTAATTTTTTGGTGATGACTTCAACTCGTTGGTTAACATGCAGGAGGTTGCCGACAACAATTGTGTGTACAGAAATGAGATACATCATTCTGTTGGGGAGCGCACCCAAGTCTTACAGGACGTAGCTGCAGATCCTACACTTCCACGGACAAAATCAGTTCGTTGTTCCAATTGTGGTCATGGAGAAGTTGTTTTCTTTCAGGTACTATATTAGTTGTTAATGTCCAAATGTGGTCATGGAGAAGTTGTTTTCTTTCAGGTACTATATTAGTTGTTAATGGGATGTATCCTTTTAAACTACATGCCGCTGTTCAGAAAAGAAAAGAGAATAACATTCCACATTAGTTTCTTGCTATTTTTATAAGTATCAATAACAGTGACTCGGGTTTTTGTTTCATGTTCAATGTGATGTACTTGTATTTATACTCTATGTAGAGTCTCATGCGATTCCCGTTTATATTTTGATAATTTGAGTAGGCAACTACTAGGGGAGAAGAAGGAATGACTCTGTTCTTTGTTTGCTGCAATCCAAATTGTGGCCATCGCTGGAGGGATTGAATTTGCGTTTTGTGCAACACAATGTCATTCGGTAACTAATTGACTCTACTTCATTGTTAGAGTTCCATGGGAGGATTCTAATGTATTTTAAAGAGATGTAAGTACACTATTCATCATTTCCCCTTTTACTTTTTTGTAACTGACAATTCATCGGTGGAAGAACACCTCAAGTACGGTTCATCTTTCCTAGGGACTTGAAATTAAGGTGGCTCATTACATTGCTTTGTCAATTTGCAATTTGATGAATGTAACAAAATTCCAAAAAATTTCAATCAGCAATGCAAAATTCTTCTGTTCTTTTATCTTTGACTTGATGAAGTTGAATTTGTTAGATTCAAAGCAGCTTAGAAAAAGTGTAATGCTTGGGAAGTCGACAACCAGTTGGTTTATTTAGACATGATTTATGGTCCAAATATGTTTTACATTTGTTTTATACATAAACGGGTTAGGGTTACTCAAACCTAGGCCGTGAAAAATCGATGGCACAGAATAGTTTGAACCTACCTTCTTTGTTCCCTACCCGTGTCATGTCTAGTATGAAAAGGAATACAATTTACATGTATTATTTTCTGCAAAATTCATATTTACATTCTCAAAAGATACACTAAATTCCATTTTTACTGGGATTTTAACCATGTAAGAACCCCTTACCTTAATCATGTTAACAAGGTGTTGAAATAGACATCGGGTTTGAACAATCAGTGCATTCGAGCTCTATAGTGATTCGGTTGCATTGCATGACGATGTGATGAATAGTTTGAAGACTAAAGTCTTTGGCCAAGAACACTAAAGTATTGTTTTATCAAGGAGGTGGGACTTGAGAGACGGCATTTGGATTGGGTCAAAAATATTAATGGGGGATAAATAGATGAGTTTCTGGACGAGGAGGTTTGGAGGGTGGATTAGAAGTTAGCAGGATATGTGCAGAAGTGGGAGAGTAGCGGCATCATCATTCGTCTCATATTTTGCCCATGTACATATTCATATTTTGAAAATTGATATTTATTTATTTTTATACTTTTAGTAATTTATTAATTACTAGTTTATGATGTGAATAGCATGTATGTGATTCTAGAAAAAATAATATCTTATAAATTTACTGAAATTATTTAGTTGTCCTTTTAGTCCAATTTGAGACTACGGAAAAATATCATAGTAACAAAGTTAACAATATCAAATATTAGTAAAGACGACAACAAATTTTCATATCTGAACACAAAAAAGTTTGCATCATCTTCTGAACTTCACTCGTTCAAGGTCAAATGCAAACAAGCTAGAGTATGCATATAACTAACAGACCAGAAGATAGAAACATCCTTAACAAATTGTTGTCCAAGAAGATTCTACACATTTCTTATATCGGATGATTCATACACTTTTTGCTAATTCACGAAATCACAAAGCTAAGTCAGCCAGCACGAATCAATAGGGATACACACGTTCTATTTTCTCAAATGGGGAGATAGAGATGTAACATTATCGGTCATAGCTGATCCATCAGATGACTCATTTGCAATGACATGTACTCCATCCTTGCTCATTTCACTAAAAATTCTTTTCTTGGATGAAGAGGAAGAAGAGGCGGGCCTTGTCTCTTTCTCTGCTTGGGTTTCATTACTTGATGGAGGAAACAATGGAGGGTCTCGGCCACTTAGTTGACAAAAGACTCTTTCGACAGTTTCACTTATCTCCTTTCCCAAACCATTTTGATCCAAAATCAATTCCCATACTGATTTGGATGCCTTCTCAAGTACAGGACCTCTGCATATAAGTGGCAAGAACATGAGACCTTTCTAAATAATGATATGGTCATTTTGAGATTGCCAAATTATGTATTCCTTTTCAGCAACAAAAAGTAAAGCATCATATTGAAACTTGACTATTCAAGATATGCAAACCCCGGGACTAGCCAGTATGATCCTACATACGAATTTCATAAGGAACTGGAAGTTGCGTATGCAATTAATTCAAACTTCAAGAAGTGGGAGAAATTCAGGGTTCTAATTCAGTATTTTAATGACTTCATAGATCAATAAACCCACACCGAAAATCTTCTACAACACTTGATACATCATTATTTACCACATTGAATGAATTTTAACCATGTGTCCCGCATGTATCATAAGATTTGATGGCCTCCACTAGCAATAATCTAAACTATCATCCAAGATCGTAACAAGTAATAGGCACTTACCACAAGCATAAGTCCGTGAATAGCTATTTTAAGATTGTTCTATTAAGCATAAAACAACAATAAAGAAAAAGGTGACACGTGCACTTACTCGAGTTCTTGTCGAAGTGCATCAAATAACTCTCGTTTTGTCTGTTTTTCAGCGCCAGGAGTATTGAGTACCTTACTCTGCTCCGCCATTTTTATGGCATTATTCTTGAGCTCCCCCTGCAAAACATAAAGCCAGCCCACCATAAACAACCGAACAATTTTCTACCCAAAAAACAAAATCCTGATTCCACACTCATCATTTAAATGAGAAAAGTGCTTCTATCGGTAAATCTGATTTTTTTAAAAATCAAAACATACACAAGCGATTAATTTTTATAAAAAAATCCGACAACGACCAGAAACACTTTACTGCCTGAAAATCACCTCCGAAGTAAAACAATTTAGTTCCATTCCTCTAATGCATCGCCCAATCGTTTATGATATCTCAGCAAATTCAAGACCGACAAACAACACGGAAAACTTTCAAATACATTACTGTAGACGTATATACAATCAAATCATTTGCAAAACAAAATCTGTCAAAACTTAATGAAAAATATCACGCACACACACAAATGAAAGCAATCACACGAGCAATAGCTTACGTTAGCTTTGAGCTGATTGATTATTTTGAGTCGCATCGCGTCGATTGTGCCATCGTTCATGAGAGTCTCCAGCACGTCCTCTGGGCTAATCACAGAGGATCCCATCTCCTAACTGGTTTAGGGATTTCGGAAATGAGGAAATCAATTATCTGTGACTTTATCTAAATTATGGAGACGACAAACCTATACGACGTCGTGTTATGGAAACCTATACGACGTCGTGTCAGGCGACCACGGGCGTTTCTAAGTTGCTTGTGTAAAAGGGTATTCTATGGCTCAATGTATTCATTTTAATTATAGATTTTTTAATGATTTTATATACATTATAAGCTTAAAAATATTCAATCTAAATTTTTATATACTCTATAATAATCTAATAATATCTAAAATAGACTTCCGGAGAGTTTTTTGTTAGGATCGGTGAAGTGTTTAGAAGATGGTTGAATAAATACTTATAATTTTTAGATTTTTCTGTTGACTAACCGTCTTTTTAAGGACTAAAATCAGGTTCTCAATATCAATAGGGTAGACATACCACTTAAAATAAAGTGCGGGAAAAAGATCTGTTATTTTCTAGTAGAACGACTTAGTCTATGGCTAATACGAAAAGTGAAGTAAGTTGTGCAAAAAGATACGATGAACGGACACCGGTGTGACGACAATGACACGACACGACACGACACGGATTCGGCAACACAGATTTTCAAAAAATTTAGGGCACGAAACGGCTGGGACAATCTGTATATTTTTATATATATTATGCATGTACTATATTACAAAACACTAAAATTCATATTTTTTAAAGTTCTAAAACCATATAAAGTAACAAAATTCTTTACCAAATTCAAGAAGCATATAAATAAATGCATGTCATTGTAATTATCATAGTATAACTCATATTAACACCAAATACATATTACTTCAATTAACATAAAGTTTAACAAATACGTCCAAATAAAAGATAACACCAAAAATATTTTTACCAAATTCTAAAAACATATAAATAAACATATTTTTACCAAATTCAAATTTTATTTTAGCCAAAAATAATTTAAATTGTACAATTAACCTCAAAAACTGTCATTTCTATGTTTGACATGTCCCTTGACTGTGTCCACATTGGTGTCCGGGTGTCCGATTTTATTTTCAAAAAAATATTTAAGGGCACGCCAAGTTTCTAATTAATCCGTATTAACAAAAATTTCACAAAAGCTAGATAATTAAATGTTAGACATCGAATTAGGGATATTGGACCACAATATCTTGTACATAAAGAGTGTAAAATACACAAAGGTAATTATGCATGTCTATGTATACATATATACAGTAAATTTTACATACGTATACTATAGATATATACAATATAATATATGCGTGGTATGTTGGAGATTGGACAAAATCCATCTCATTTGGGCATAGAACCCATCGCCCATTATCATAATTTTTAAGCAAGCATCTGCATGACACTTTCTCTCTCTTCCAATCATCTTTTCTCCAAACTCTTTCTTCTATTTTTTTTCAGCCATAATTTCGAGCTCTACCTCAACATTTTCACCTTCAAAATTACTCAAACTCCACATGCAATTGTGGATTTGAGAGCTACAATGCTAGGGAAGAAGAACCCAACAAGAAATTTCAAGTTTGGAGCAAATTGGAGAGGTTGACCTTGTGTTGCAGATTGGATTGAGTTTGGTGATGGTTTGGTGCTCAACCTTCAAAGAACTAGGAAGGTATAAACATCTTTTCAAGTTTTATCCTCATGGTTTGTGATTTTGGATAGAAAACCATGAGTTATAGTGTGATTCCCCGAAATAATTATATGCAATTTGGGCATTAATTATGATTATGTGGTTAATTATGGTGATAATTAAATTATGTGTTAGAATTAATTATCTTGGTGAAATGCTTAGTCACATGGTAGACGTGACCCGGTAGAGCATTTCAGGGTGCAGGTTATGCATGTTGGGTAATTGGGTGTTATAATGGTTTAAATGTGATGGTTGATATTTTTGGTAAAATATGTGCTTAATTGGGGTTTTGGTGCATTTTGGTAAAATGCTTTTAAAATATCATGTTGGGGTATTTTATATATCATGTTAATTGTTGGTGTACAATTTTAATTAACCCTTTTACCCCACTACCCCCACTTTACCCATCACTTTACAAAATCCCCAATTCACTCTCCCAACCCTAACCCATTCACTATTTTCGTTTTTGGCTTGAAAGTGGAGGGGAAATCCTTGCAAAAGTCTTGTTTGTGAGATTATTGGTAGGATTTGGAGTCTCCAAGAGGTATGGATAGCTCCTTGTTGTTTTTATAGTGTTTGGTTTGGATTGGAAATGGTTTTGGTTGATTTGGAAATGGGTTTGTTTTTGGTTGGTATTGTTTTGGTTGGGGTGTTGGATTTTTGGTTGTTTATGATGAAGGTTTTTGGTGTTTTTATGTTTTTGGTTTGTTGGTATAATTATTGGTGATGTTGGGGAAGAAAATTTGGAACAAAATTGGTGTTTTTCGTGGTGCAGGACTCGGCGATCGATCGCCCGTTTCTGGCTATCAATCGCGCGCCACCAGTGCGCTCCAGTAGCGGTTGGCGATCGATCGCCACTTTTGGGTGATCGATCGGTGAGGCTGGCGATCGATCGCGCCAAATATGGCGATCGATCGCCAAAGACTGAAAATTTTGGCAGCGGGCAGAGAGTGTAAGGACCCTAATCCTTAAGTGCGGACTAAAGGCATAATAGCGCTAAATAAATGATCAGAGTAGAGTAAACAAGTTGAGTCTATGAGCTTAAGCATTTACATGCCAAAATAATGGACTACAAAAAGGATTAATTACATTCCAACAAATGAATGTGTCCACTATAGTTTTACGCTACTCCTAGAGTAGGCACTATACAAAAGAATCCTGTCCTTTCATCTACCAAAGATGCTCGTGAAGCTCACTGTCTCAACCCGTTCAAGCCCGTCTATCATGCCAAAAAGGTACCTACAAGGACAACCCCCAAACATGAGCAATAATAATCATTCATATTCAACACAATATGAAGATAAAGCGTAAATGCATAATCAATATGAAACACTTCCTGTTTCCCGTGCATTTCAAACGCTTCCCGTTTGGTTGTCCCTGTACCAGAACTCATGAGTATAATCAATAGATTATTTTTAATGGCCAAACATGTCATGACATCATATACCATCTCAACTGTACCACATATTGGTCACCATTCCCTAGTCTGTCCATCACAGTGTATTTTAATGCCCCTCGCTTATATTCATATGGGCGGCATAGGATAACCTCGCTACAATGGACATGCGGCGCTCCCACCCCTCGCTTCACAGAGAGCGGCAAATACCCTTTCCTCGCCCCATATGACAACCACGCTCAAATGTGACATGCGGCGCTCCCACCCCTCGCTTCACATTTAGCGGAACCAATACAAAAAGCGGCAAGCATTAAAATCATCAAAGGATGACCACGACTCATGGGATGTGCATCCAATAATCATAATATGCATCTAACATCAATATGCATAAATTACCATGTATATGCATCCACAATGCAATACCTCATATGGCATAAATCAACATGTATATGCATCCACAATGCAATACCACATATATACTCGCATCCACAATGCATAAACAATGAGTATATAAAATACATGTTACCGTTGGGTGCCCGTACGTCCACTACGTACCTTCCAAAATGTGGAATGTGGTTGGACCTCAATTCCTTGGCTGCGTTGCCACCTGGGTTGGTTCTACATATTCACACAGATCAATATTAGAACCCAATAATAGTCCAATTACCAAAAATCCACAAAATAGCCAAAAAAACCAAGGCAAAACATTTCTGGGGCTGGCGATCGATCGGCCCTTTCACCCGATCGATCGCGAGTCTGCACCCCGAGGCCATCGCCTCACTGCCCGTCTCGATCGATCGGGCACCCATGCCGATCGATCGGGAAAACGTCTCGATCGATCGGAAATTTTCTCGATCGATCGGGAAGCCCGAAAATTTCCCACTTTCCTTACTGCCGAGCTCGATCGATCGGGAGCTATTCTCGATCGATCGAGAAATGCTGAAAAGGCGAGAAATCGCCATTAATGTGCACAGAATCTTCCCAAACCACATATAACCCATAATACTCCAACCCAATAACCCAAAACACCCATATACAACATAAACTTCCAAAATACGCCTTAAAACAACCATAAATCCCACCATTAACCAAACCCACAACAACCCAACAAAACCCATTTTAACATCAACCCAAACTCAAACAAAACCTTAAAAAATTAAAGCATGAGGTACCCATACCTCTTGGGGGATCTCAAATCACCCAATAATCTCCTCAAAACAAGATTTTGCAAGAACTTCTCTCCACCCTTGAGCTCCTACTCGAAAATGTGAAGGGGGAGAAGGGTTTGGGTGTTGGAGATAATTTGGTAAAGTAAAATAAGAGTGGATGGGGTGGGGTTGGGTATAAGAGTGAGTTTATTAATTAAAATTCATACCAAATAATTTCATGGTGTATAAAACACCCCAACATGATATTTTCCAAAGCATTTACTCAAAATGCACCATAATATCAATTAACACATGATTTCACATAAATTGCTAACTAAGGCAAATAAATCATGCTTCCAATAATATTTACCCAACATGCACCACATGCACCCTAAAATGCAACCCCGGGTCATCCTATCCACATGACCATGCATTTCCACATAAGGTAAATAAATCCCAACACATAATCAATTACCACATAATTAATCATGTAAACATAATTTAAAGCCAAATAGCAATTAACCATTTCGGGGATGTCACAATACTCCCCTACTTATAAGATTTCGTCCTCGAAATCACATGCACTTACCCCAACAGAAACTAAACATAAACTCATACCAGAGAATAGTTCCGGGTAGTGCTGCACCATATGCTGCTCCGTCTCCCACGTAGCCTCCTCGACACCCCTGCGATCCCACTGAACTTTGATCATCGGTATCACTTTGTTCCGAAGTCTACGGTCTGCTCTGTCCAGAATTCTAACAGGCCGTTCCACATAAGATATATCTGACTCTAACTGAACTTCGGAAGGCTGTAACACGTGAGACGGATCCGGCTCATACTTTCGCAGCATCGATACATGAAACACATCATGTATCCCAGATAAGGAAGGCGGCAAAGCCAGTCGGTACGCCAATGTGCCAATGCGCTGCAAAATCTCGTACGGTCCCACAAACCTCGGAGACAGTTTCCCGCGCATCCCAAACCGCACAACGCCTCTGAAAGGCGAGATCTTCAAAAAGACCTTATCTCCCAACTGAAACTCTAACGGTCTCCGCCGTTTATTTGCATAAGCTGCCTGTCTATCTTGGGCTGCTTTCATTTTCTGCCTTATAGTCTTTATCTTCTCTTCCATTCCCGGATCAACTCAGGCCCTCCGACTGATCTACTGTCCAAATCATCCCAACATAAGGGTGATCTACATCGTCTGCCATAAAGAGCTTCAAACGGAGCCATCTGAATACTTGCCTGGTAGCTATTGTTATACGAAAACTCTACCAAAGGCACTGAATCCTGCCAAGAGGCATCGAACTCCAAAACGCAAGCTCTTAACATGTCCTCGAGCGTCTGAATAGTGCGCTCGGTCTGGCCATCCGTCTGAGGATGATAAGCAGTACTCAATCTGACCTCAGTTCCCAAAGCTGACTGAAGGCCTTCCCAGAAATGAGATGTGAATCGCGGATCTCGATCTGACACAATGGAAACGGGGATCCCATGCAATCTCACCACATCTCTAATATACAACTGCGCCATCCTCAAGAAGGTAAATGTCATGCTATAGGGGATAAAGTGGGCTACCTTAGTCAATCTGTCCACAATCACCCAAATAGCATCGAAGCCTGAAGCACTCCTCGGCAAATGAGTCACGAAGTCCATGGAAATGTGCTCCCACTTCCACTTCGGTATCTCCAAGCTTCTCAACTCGCCGCCAGGTCTCTGCCTCTCTGCCTTAACCTGCTGGCAGATCAGACACCTCTTCACAAAAGCGACGACATCAGACTTCATTCTCTTCCACCAAAACTGACCACGCAGATCTCTGTACATCTTCTTCCCGCCTGGGTGGATGCTAAGTCTGCTACTGTGAGCTCGCTCCAAGATTCCCTTACGCAACTCCGGCGTACTCGGAACTACCCAGCGATTACCCAATCTCAAAGATCCGTCGTCTGCCACTCTGAACTTCGTCGGCTGACCAAGATGCACTATAGACAACCATCTCTGAACCTCAGCATCTGATCTCTGAGCTCTCCTGATGTTCTCATAAATATCTGGCTCAGCTAATAAGGTAGAGACATACACTGGCGATGCATCAATGTCGAAGTCATAGCCCAGATGGCAATAGGAGGTCATCATAGCCGACAAATGAATGACGTCCTCAGCAGAACTCCTTACTTTCCGGCTCAAAGCGTCTGCTGTCAAATTGGCTTTCCCGGGATGGTACTCTATCTCGCAATCATAGTCCTTGAGTAGGTCCATCCATCTCCTCTGCCTCATGTTCAGCTCCGCCTGAGTGAATAGAAACTTGAGGCTCTTGTGATCCGTGTAGATGGTAAACGACGTACCATACAAATAATGCCTCCAGATCTTCAGGGCGAAGATGATAGCAGCCAATTCCAAGTCATGAACTGGATATCTGGTCTCATGCGGCTTCAACTGCCTCGATGCATAAGCTACCACATGCTTATCTTGCATCAGAACACACCCAAGGCCCTGCAGTGATGCATCAGTATATAAAACAAATCTGGAGTTCTCCATCGGGATCACTAACACTGGCGCCGTCGTCAACCGGTGCTTCAACTCCTGGAAGCTCTCCTCACAAGCTTCTGACCAAAAGAAAGGCACACCCTTCTGAGTCAACTGAGTCAGCGGTTTGGCAATCTTCGAAAAGCCCTCAACAAAGCGCCGATAATACCCGGCCAAACCAAGAAAACTCCGGATCTCAGGCACAGAAGTGGGGGCAGCCCACTCCATCACAGCCTCAATCTTCTTGGGGTCCACTGATTTCCCGCTGCTCGAAATGACATGCCCCAGAAACACTACACTGCTCAGCCAAAACTCGCACTTACTGAGCTTAGCATACAACTGATGCTCTCTAAGAATCTGAAGCACTGTCCTCAAGTGTTTCACATGATCTTCCTCGCTCCGGGAGTAGATGAGAATGTCGTCAATAAACACGATGACGAACTGATCAAGATACTGCTGAAACACTCTGTTCATCAGACTCATAAAGACGGCCGGGGCGTTCGTCACACCGAACGGCATCACTAAGAACTCATAATGCCCGTATCGAGTCCGGAACGCTGTCTTCTGCACATCTTCCTCTCTGACCCGAATCTGATGATACCCGGATCTCAAATCAATCTTGCTATACACCCTGGTACCTTGCAACTGATCAAACAAGTCGTCTATCCTTGGGAGAGGATACTTGTTCTTCACTGTAGCCTTGTTCAGCTGCCGGTAATCGATGCACAACCGCATCGAACCGTCCTTCTTCTTCACAAAGAGAACTGGTGCGCCCCATGGCGACACGCTCGGGCGTATATAACCCCTGTCAAGGAGATCCTGCAACTGCTCTTTCAACTCTCTCAACTCCGCCGGTGCCATCCTATAAGGTGCACGAGAGATAGCGGATGTCCCTGGCAACAACTCGATCCCAAACTCAACTTCCCTAGCCGGTGGAAATCCTGGGATCTCTTCTGGAAATACATCAGCAAATTCTGCCACAACTGGTACATCCTCAACCCTCAGTTCCTTACTCTTTCCAGACGTGTCCACGGCATAAATAAGATAGCCCGTGTGCCCACGTTCCAACAGCTGAGACATCTTGATCGCTGAAATCAACGGAATCTTCGCACGAGACCCGTTGCCAAAGAAAGTCCACTGACTGCCCAACTCAGGTCTGAACTTCACTGTCCTCTGCCGGCAATCTACCACTGCCTGATATCTGTTCAGAACATCTATACCCAAGATGCAGTCGAAGTCTGACATACCCAGCACAATCAAGTCTGATCTCAACTCGTTGCCCTCAAAATAAATGAGGCTATCTGCCAAAAACTGATCAGCAACGACGTTTCTTCCAGTGGGTGTCGAGACTAGTAGAGGCGTGGGCAAATGAGACGTGCGCATATGGTGTCTTTCCACAAATCCCACAGACACAAAGGAATGGGAGGCACCTGTATCTATCAAAACAAAAGCAGGGTACGTAAATAAATGACACGTACCGGCAATCACCTCCTCTGGAGCTGCCTGAGCCTGCTCCCTGGTCAGTGCATATACTTGCCCCTGGGGTGGTCCCACTGTCTGACCTCCCGATGCACGAGGCCCAAACTGCTGCCTCTGCTGCACTGTCCTATCCTCAAACCTTGGCCTGCTGCCCTGATACTCTGACTGGCCTCCCCTGGTGGGACAATACCGAGCAATGTGGCCCATCTTGCCACAGACATAACATGCAGGACACTTGTTTGAAGAATGTGGCCCTCCACAATTGTTGCACCTCGGCTCTCCCGGCCTATCCCCTTGTGAAGATCCTCGATTGGCCGACCAATTTCCTTTCTTGCCATCCTGTTTCTGACCAAAGTATTTCTTTCCACCATACCGCGAAGATGAAGAGGCACCACGGGGTTTAAATGGCTCACCCCGAGGCCTCAAACTGTCACTAGTCTGCCTCTGTTGCGGTACCGGTGGTGGCATGGCATAAGCTCCCACTCCTAGCTCAGCAAGCTCCGCTCTTGTGAGAGCATCATCAAAAGAAGTTGGGTTATTGATGATAACCCGGTCATAGAGCTCCGGTCGCAGTCCTTTCATGAAATTCCTCATCTTGGCACGTCCATCAGAGGCAATATGGGGGACATACCTCAGTAGTGATGAGTACCGTGTGGCATAGTCTGCCACTGTCATGTTCCCCTGCCTCAGACTTGCAAATTCATCCTCTTTTGTCTGCCTTGCTGCCGCGGAGAAGTACCGGTTCAAGAACCTGGTCCTGAAGAGCGTCCAGTCAATCACAGCACCCAGTGCTCTCATTTCCATTACTGTGCTCCTCCACCACATCAGAGGTTTCTTGGCCAATTGAAACTCCGCTAGCCTCAGCCAAGCCGTTACAGCACAAGGAGCCGATACAAAGATCTGCTCAAGTCTTTCTAACCACTCTTCAGCCTCTTCTCCGGACTCTGTCCCCTCAAACCGGGGCGGATGATAAGACAGAAACTGAGTCAAGCTAATCTCACCCGGTAGCAATAACTGAACTACTGGTTCCATCCCTACAGCCGGTGGAGGTAGAGGATTAGCCTGTCCAATACTCGCATTTACACTCCCAACATCTCCGACTTCTTCATTAGCAGCCATGCTGTAACACAAATGTTAACAACAATCCAAAGCAATATATAACATGTCGTTAGATAACAGGAGTGATATAAGCATGTTAGTATAACAGGATATACAGTAATATGCACCACATGCATAAACATGCTCCAAATGTAAGCACCTAGCCAAACATGCTAAGGCTACCCTTCACTCGTTCCCGGGTTCTCTAACCACTGCTCTGATACCACTAATGTAAGGACCCTAATCCTTAAGTGCGGACTAAAGGCATAATAGCGCTAAATAAATGATCAGAGTAGAGTAAACAAGTTGAGTCTATGAGCTTAAGCATTTACATGCCAAAATAATGGACTACAAAAAGGATTAATTACATTCCAACAAATGAATGTGTCCACTATAGTTTTACGCTACTCCTAGAGTAGGCACTATACAAAAGAGTCCTGTCCTTTCATCTACCAAAGATGCTCGTGAAGCTCACTGTCTCAACCCGTTCAAGCCCGTCTATCATGCCAAAAAGGTACCTACAAGGACAACCCCCAAACATGAGCAATAATAATCATTCATATTCAACACAATATGAAGATAAAACGTAAATGCATAATCAATATGAAACACTTCCTGTTTCCCGTGCATTTCAAACGCTTCCCGTTTGGTTGTCCCTGTACCAGAACTCATGAGTATAATCAATAGATTATTTTTAATGGCCAAACATGTCATGACATCATATACCATCTCAACTGTACCACATATTGGTCACCATTCCCTAGTCTGTCCATCACAGTGTATTTTAATGCCCCTCGCTTATATTCATATGGGCGGCATAGGATAACCTCGCTACAATGGACATGCGGCGCTCCCACCCCTCGCTTCACAGAGAGCGGCAAATACCCTTTCCTCGCCCCATATGACAACCACGCTCAAATGTGACATGCGGCGCTCCCACCCCTCGCTTCACATTTAGCGGAACCAATACAAAAAGCGGCAAGCATTAAAATCATCAAAGGATGACCACGACTCATGGGATGTGCATCCAATAATCATAATATGCATCTAACATCAATATGCATAAATTACCATGTATATGCATCCACAATGCAATACCTCATATGGCATAAATCAACATGTATATGCATCCACAATGCAATACCACATATATACTCGCATCCACAATGCATAAACAATGAGTATATAAAATACATGTTACCGTTGGGTGCCCGTACGTCCACTACGTACCTTTCCAAAATGTGGAATGTGGTTGGACCTCAATTCCTTGGCTGCGTTGCCACCTGGGTTGGTTCTACATATTCACACAGATCAATATTAGAACCCAATAATAGTCCAATTACCAAAAATCCACAAAATAGCCAAAAAAACCAAGGCAAAACATTTCTGGGGCTGGCGATCGATCAGCCCTTTCACCCGATCGATCGCGAGTCTGCACCCCGAGGCCATCGCCTCACTGCCCGTCTCGATCGATCGGGCACCCATGCCGATCGATCGGGAAAACGTCTCGATCGATCGGAAATTTTCTCGATCGATCGGGAAGCCCGAAAATTTCCCACTTTCCTTACTGCCGAGCTCGATCAATCGGGAGCTATTCTCGATCGATCGAGAAATGCTGAAAAGGCGAGAAATCGCCATTAATGTGCACAGAATCTTCCCAAACCACATATAACCCATAATACTCCAACCCAATAACCCAAAAACACCCATATACAACATAAACTTCCAAAATACGCCTTAAAACAACCATAAATCCCACCATTAACCAAACCCACAACAACCCAACAAAACCCATTTTAACATCAACCCAAACTCAAACAAAACCTTACAAAATTAAAGCATGAGGTACCCATACCTCTTGGGGATCTCAAATCACCCAATAATCTCCTCAAAACAAGATTTTGCAAGAACTTCTCTCCACCCTTGAGCTCCTACTCGAAAATGTGAAGGGGGAGAAGGGTTTGGGTGTTGGAGATAATTTGGTAAAGTAAAATAAGAGTGGATGGGGTGGGGTTGGGTATAAGAGTGAGTTTATTAATTAAAATTCATACCAAATAATTTCATGGTGTATAAAACACCCCAACATGATATTTTCCAAAGCATTTACTCAAAATGCACCATAATATCAATTAACACATGATTTCACATAAATTGCTAACTAAGGCAAATAAATCATGCTTCCAATAATATTTACCCAACATGCACCACATGCACCCTAAAATGCAACCCCGGGTCATCCTATCCACATGACCATGCATTTCCACATAAGGTAAATAAATCCCAACACATAATCAATTACCACATAATTAATCATGTAAACATAATTTAAAGCCAAATAGCAATTAACCATTTCGGGGATGTCACAAAGAGGTCTCGCGATCGATCGGCCATTCGCGGCGATCGATCGCGAGACACAAAAAAATGTGTTTTCGGGCAATTTTGTGGAATTTTTTATATTGGCTATTATTGGCTCCTAATATTGGTTTGTGTTAATGTGTAGAACCATCCTAGGTGGCCACACAACTTAGGAGATAAAGTCCACGACACAACACATTTTGGGAGTACGGGCATCGGACGGTGAAACCTATTTTACGTATTGAATTTGGCTATGCATTATGGTTGCATATATGGTCTTAGTTATGCATTATGGTTGCATACATGGTTTGGATATGCATTATGGTTGCATGTATATATTGGATGCATTGGTGCATGTGATTGTGAGTCGAGATTATATTCCAGTGATGAAGAATACTTGCCGCCTTTGTGATGACCAGGGATTATAGATGTTAATCCCGGAGTGTTAATAATCCCTAAAGTTGTTTTACGTAGCGATTTGGAGTTTAATCGCGGTGTTGGGCCTTCTGGGCTCATCTATTTGGGTAGTTGGGATCGTTGGATCCCGAGGTTGAGATTGTATTCTCATTCCGGTGAAAAACCTATGAGTTGGGTTTTTAGTGTGTGACCGCTTTATTTTTAAACAAAAGATATTTCAAAGATTAGTGTGAAGCGATTCTACCGCAAGTGCACGGTTGTCAAGTTTTAGTATAGTGAAATTTAAGTACGGGTTGTCGAATCCACAGGGACTAACGTATAAGTACCAAATAAGATTAATAAAATTATATTTAGCCTACGATTAAAGAGGTTTGATTAACTAGAGCTAAATTAAACTAAAGAATAAAGCTTAAACTAGAAATAATGAAAAGAATGGTTCCGGAAATGCGAAGGTAAGTTACTCGAGAAAATTACCGAGTTCGTCGCTCAATTATGTTATCTCTAATGATTCAATGGAATTCTCAGTTTATCAACCAATTGATTTTAAAGGTGAAAGGTTTTCACTATATTCGATACACTCTCTCGAGCCGTAACGAAACTAACAATAAATTAGAACAAGTCACTCTCGTGCACCTATTTACTAATTCAAAGTTGCATAAATTATCAAAACCTTATAACTCTAAATCTCTCGATTCCAAGTTCTCACATATGCGATATCATCTCTCGATCTCAATCGTGACATACATCATAAATTACTGGAGCGTGTTACAACGTTATCTCTCGATCTCGGCTGTAACCCTCAAATTCAATCAAAGCTAGCTAGACTTTGATCTACACATGCAATTAATTTATGAACAATAACAATCAATGCACTCAAATACCAATGAATCAATAATCAAACACAACAAAACTAAAACTCAATAATATAAACTAAATTTAATTCAAATCAAATACATAAGAGTTTTATTGTCTCTCGACCTCTAAAACATCAAATGATATTGAAAATCAAATAAATTAAAGTTCAGAAATACGATAAATGCTGGATGAATCCGTGCGTTGCACCGTGATTTCTTCTCTTGTTCCTTCCTTGCACTCCGGAATTGATTGGCTTTGACTCGGACGAATAACCGGAAGAATGGATCTCCTTGGCGGCGGTTGGGCGGCGGCTAGGGTTAGAAATCTTGTCTGGTATCGTGCTCTGATATGTTCCCCTCGAAATGAATCAAGATTTCCGCTTAAAACCCCCACAATCACGATAAAAAAGGAAAATAAAATCTTCAGGATTTTGTGTCTCGATCGATCGGAAGGTTTTCTCGATCGATCGGCGCATGCCAGCTTTTGTAACTCACTGTCTCGCTCGATCGATCGAGAATTTCTTCCGATCGATCGAGAATTTGAAAAAATCAGCTCCGAAGTTACTTGCCTCGCTCGCTCGATCGATCGAGATTTCCACCGATCGATCGAGACTTGAATTTCTTTGATACTCAACTCTCTGCCTGGCTCGATCGATCGAGAGTAAATCTCGATCGATCGAGATTCCGAAAATTTCATTTCCTCACTTTTTGTTCTTTCACGCCTCGATTTCGCCCGTTATCTTCATAAAAGCTCATTTCTTCCACTTCCGATCTATTTTCCTGAAACAAACGAATAAACACCAAAAAGCATAATATCATCCAGGAAAAAGAACGGAAAGTAGGAAGAATTTACAGTTAAAAACACTCAAAATCTAAGCCTATCAGTGTGACTCGGGATCTGGGGTGCTTAGTGTGGACACCGGTAAGGGGTTTTGGAGTTAGAGAGAGAATTTTTGAAAACAGATGATTTTTAATGAATCATGATGTATTTGTAGGACTATTAGTATTTCGGGGTATTTTTGCTATAAATACCAATTGAACCCGAGATTTTAATTTTAATTTCATTTTTTCCCCTCCAACCCGTCACCCTCTCTCTCTCCCCGTCGGCCCCCGATTTTTCCACAAGCCCCCGCGCGTAAAAGCGCTCGCCCGCCGCCGTCCGGCCGCCGTTCGGCGTGTCCGACCCGCCGTTGGCTTCGTCTCGTCCAGGCGCAGCTTCCCACACCATCAATTCAAAGTTTGGTCGCGATTCACGTTCGGATTTTACAGGAAAGCGCCGATCCCCAATTTCTAGGGTTTATCGGATTTCGACCGATTTACTTCCGATTTTCGATTGGGTACCTTCCTTACCTCTTTTTCATCCCTCTCATGTAATTCCCTGCTATATTTGGTGGTATTGTGTTCGAATTTAAGGAATTGTGTTCGAATTTAAGGAATTGTGTTCGAATTTAAGGAATTGTGTTCGAATTTAGGGCTTTGAGTTCGAATTTTGGGGGTTTTGGCAGGGGGGCGATGATTCTTGTTGTTAATCGATTAATTCATGTTTTAGATGAATTATGGTGTTTATTTGGGTTCGAATTGTGGAGTGAGGGTTCGAAAATTTTAGGGGTGTTCTTGAGCTTTTTTCGTTGATGTCTCATTTGTTTCCCTCCCTGCGTGTGCTCCACCCCGAGTATTTTAAAAGGTTAATTGTCGTGTGTTGACAATAATTTTCTGTATGAGGATTATGGGTGTGCTTGAGCATGGGTTACATGTTCGTAAATAATTGTGAATTATTTATCGTGTTAGCACATCGTTCCTCGGGGCATGGAACTCGAGCAAGGTTTGGCTCGGACTTCGGAGATTTAAGGTACGTGCGACGTACGAGCATTACTTTATATAAGAGCATTTGTGAAATGCATAATGTGTTTTAATTGCATTAGATGGTTGTGGGTATGGCTATATATATATGCGTTGATATGACTATGGAACGACCTAGTCTTGACATCGCTGCCACAAGTGTGCGTAATACTAGAGTAGTATAACCTTACATGAGATATGGGGTACTGGGTTTATATGACTATTGTAGGGCATTTGAGATGCCTGAGAATGATCGTGGAATCATGTATTCATTATAAGACATGTGAGATGTCTAAGTATATGGAGAATTGGTAAAATTAAATGCTAGGCATTTGAGCTATCTGTGATTGGTAGCAAAGTTGAAAATCAGTATTGGATATCGAGATATCTATATTTGTATGTATAATGAATTTGGAATCATTAATTATTGATACTTGAGAATCAGGCATGCTATGAGTTAAATCAATGTGTTGATTTACTGATTTTTTAGATTTGATGAGTTTGATTATTGTGAGAACAGGGACAGTACACGAAATCCGGATGAGGACGTTGCCATCCAGGGAGTATCATTTAAAATTCATTAGTATTTACTTTTGTTGTAAATTATGAATTTCATTATTGTGATTATGGGATTTTGTGTATTGGTATGTCCACCCCGTTGGGGGCTGTCTCTGTTGGGGCAGGTGAACAGGTACATCGATGGCTGTGGAGCTGAGCTCGAGCTGTTGATTGGATGTACTCCCAGGATCGTGGTACCAGGGCTTGATGGAGCACGGTATCGTATAGGGTACTTATATACACCCGAGGGTTATATACATATTCATGATGCTCGCATGTGAGCACGATTATACTTGTATATGGGTTGTATATATAGGCATGAGCCTTTCTCTTTTTCATTCTATGTTGCATGCAATTAAGGGTAGAATTGCTAATGATATGAGAGTCATGGGTGTATTATGTGGGTGTTGAAACCCATTTATGTTGTCTTATGTGTGGTGTCTTCCCTGGCTGGGAATTTACTTAGCGTTGCTGTATTCTGTTGAGTATGTGTTTTCCCTGGCCGGGAACTATATATTGTGATGTGCTTTTATTTCGGGATGCCTCTATTTATGGGGAGACTCTGCCCAAATTTTTATAAAAGTCCACCATGTAAAAAGTTGTGTAATGGGGATGGAAATGGGCGGAATCTATGAGTCTATTTGTTGGTAGAGATGATCTTAATGTTGAATATTAAAGAAATTTTGTAATTGCCATTCAATGGTAAAGTATCATCTGTGTTTCCCGATTAATTTTATTGAAAGCATGTGCCACACATAATGATTAATACACTAATCAAGGGTTAAGGGCTTGGGGTCCTTACAGCCTTCATGTCAAAGCGATGATAGAATACTTGCCGCTGTCATATTATAGCGATGAAGAATATTTGCCGCAAATATGTCGAAGCGAAGGATCATGCCGCTGTCATATTACTATTGCGAGGGATATTATGCCGCTAATATGTCGAAGCGAGGGATATTAATGCCACTGTCATGTAAACGCGAGGGGTATTATGCCACTGATATAATAAGACTGGAACTGGCCATTGGTATACATGGAATGAGTGCATGTCATGACATACATTATTGGTATTATAATCCATTGATTATGATTGTGATACAGGGACAACCAAGGGAGCTTTTAAATGTATTAAATACAGGAATTGAATCGTATTTACCGTTTATGCATTTGAATTACAATCATATTATTGTGAATATGATTTATATACATGCTCATGGTTTTGGGGTTGTTCCTGTAGGTACTTTTGGACGGACGGGCTAAGGCGGGTTGATGCGGTGAGCTAGTGAGGAGTGCTTTTGGCAGTAACAGGCTTAATTCTTTTGTATAGTCTCTACTCTAGGAGTAGTGTAAAGCTATCGGATTAACATTCAATTAGTTGGTAATGTAACGAATCCCTTTTTGGAAATTTTATTTTGGCCTGTAATCTTAAAGGCTCAATGCATCAACACGAACTTTATATTCATTAGATGCATGTTAGCTCTATTTACGCCTTTAATCCGCACTTAAGGAACTAGGTTCCTTACATTAGTGGTATCAGAGCAGTGGTTAGAGAACCCGGGAACGAGTGAAGGGTAGCCTTAGCATGGTTGGCTAAGTGTTTATTTTTGGGCATGTTTATGCATGTGGCGCATATTTGTGTATACAATTGTTATACTAACATGCTTATTGTCATTCATATTTTCTAATGGTATAACATATATATTGTTTGGAATTGTTGTTAATCCTTGTGTTACAGCATGTCGGCTATGAATTTGGGGAACCTCAATGAAGAGGTGGGTGATATTGGGAGCGTGAATGCTAGCATTGGTCAGACGATTCCTTTACCTCCACCTGCTGTGGGCATGGAGCCGGTTGCTCTGTTGTTATTGCCAGGGGAGCTTAGTCTGACTTAGTTTCTGACTTTCCACCCGCCCATGTTTGAGGGGACAGAGACAGGGGAAGAGGCCGAAGAGTGGCTAGAGAGACTGGAACAAATATTTGTGTCCGCACCTTGTGCTAGGACGGCTTGGTTAAGGCTAACAGAGTTTCAACTAGCGAAGAAGTCTTCCATGTTGTGGAAGACGACTGTGATGGAGTTGAGGGCCCAAGGTATGGTGATTGACTGGACCTTATTTAGAACCCGGTTTCTAAACCGGTACTTCTCTGCTGCGGCTAGGCAAACAAAGGAGGATGAATTCACGAACCTGAAACAAGGGAGCATGACAGTCTCGGACTATGCCATGCACTACTCATCACTATTGAGGTATGTTCCTCACTCGCTACGAACGGACATGCCAAGATGAGGCACTTTCTGAAGGGTCTGCGGCCAGAACTATTTGATCGGGTTATCTCCAATAACCCCACATCTTTTGATGATGCAATTGTTAGAGCGGAGTTAGCAGAGATAGGGGTGAGTGATTATCCTGATGCCGTACCCCCACAAGTTCCATCACAAAGATCTACATCTGAGAATCTGAGACCCCGGGGAGGATCTTTTAAGTCACGTGGGACTTCTTCTTTTTCCCGATTTAGCGGAAAGTGGCCGGATAACCGGAAGCAAGGGGACCGGAGGGGTGGTGCATCTACTTTTGGGGGACCAACTCAAGCTAGTAGAGTTGGGGATGTTAAGTGTCACTTTTGCGGAGGGCCGCATTTGATGTATGATTGTTCTGCGTGCTACATATGTGGCAAGCCGGGCCACATTGCTCGGCGTTGTCCCAATTGGGAAGGACAAACGGATCTTAGGGAAGGTCGATGGAGGTTTTCTAGTGGGACGGTACATCAGAGGCAACCGATGGTACCTCGACTTATGGGAGGACAGGCGATGGGGCCACCTCAGGGACAGGTCTATGCACTGACTAGGGAGCAGGCCGATGCAGCTCCAGAGGAGGTGATAGCTGGTACGTGCCTTTTATTTACATATTCCGCCTTTATTTTGATAGACACAGGTGCTTCGCACTCCTTTGTGTCTGTGGATTTTGTGGCGAGACATCATATGTGCACGTCTCTGTTACCCACGTCTCTATTGGTCTCGACACCCACGGGAAGAAACGTTGTTGCCAATCAGTTTCTGATGGACTGCCTCATTTATTTTGAGGGCAATGAGATACATGCATATTTGATTGTATTGGGTATGTTAGACTTCGACTGCATTGTGGGCATCGACATTCTGAACAGATATCAGGCAGTGGTAGATTGTCGGCAGAGGATGGTTCGGTTTAGATCTTTTTTGGGGATTCAGTGGACTTTCTATGGGAACGGTTCTCGTGCGAAGATTCCGTTGACTTCGGCAATCAAAATGTCCCAATTATTGGAACGTGGACACACGGGCTATCTTATTTATGCCGCGGACACGACGGGGAAGAGCAAAGAGCTAAGAGTTGAGGATGTACCAGTGGTAGCGGAATTTGCTGATGTGTTCCCAGAGGAGATTTCAGGATTCCCACCGGCTCGGGAAGTCGAGTTTGGGATTGAGTTATTACCAGGGACATCCGCTATTTCTCGTGCCCCTTACAGGATGGTACATGCAGAGTTAAGGGAGTTGAAGGAGCAAGTACAGGAACTCCTTGATAAAGGATATATATGCCCTAGCGTATCGCCTTGGGGTGCACCGGTTCTTTTTGTGAAGAAGAAGGATGGTTCGATGCGTTTGTGCATCAATTACCGGCAACTGAATAAGGCCACGGTAAAGAACAAGTATCCTCTCCCAAGGATTGATGACTTATTTGATCAGTTGCAGGGTACTAAGCTTTATAGCAAGATTGACTTGAGGTCAGGTTACCATCAGATACGAGTCAGAGAGGAGGATGTGCAGAAGACAACATTTCGGACTCGTTATGGGCACTACGAGTTCTTAGTTATGCCGTTCGGTGTGACGAACGCCCCGGCTGTCTTTATGAGTTTGATGAACAGGGTGTTCCAACCCTATCTGGACCAGTTCGTCATTGTGTTTATAGACGACATACACATCTACTCTCGGAGCGAGGAAGAGCACGTGAAAAACTTGAGGATAGTGCTCCAGATCCTCAGAGATCACCAGTTATATGCCAAGCTCAGCAAGTGCAAGTTTTGGTTGAGCAGTGTAGTGTTTTTGGGGCATGTCATATCCAGCAGTGGGATATCAGTGGATCCCAGGAAGATTGAGGTTGTGATGGAGTGGGCTGCACCCACTTCTGTGCCCGAGATACAGAGTTTTCTTGGCTTGGCTGGTTATTATCGACGCTTCGTCGAAGGATTTTCTAAGATTGCTAAGCCGTTGATGCAGTTGACTCAAAAGGGAGTACCGTTTTATTGGTCTGAGGCTTGTGAGCAGAGCTTCCAAGGGTTGAAGCATCGATTGACTACGGCGCCGGTATTGTTGATTCCTACGGAGAACAAGAGGTTTGTTCTATACACTGACGCATCGCTACAAGGCTTGGGATGTGTATTGATGCAAGATAAGCATGTGGTAGCTTATGCATCGAGGCAGTTGAAGCCGCATGAGGCTAGGTACCTAGTCCATGATTTAGAATTGGCGTCTATTATCTTTGCATTGAAGATTTGGAGGCATTACTTGTATGGTACGTCGTTTACCATTTACACGGACCATAAGAGCCTGAAATTCTTATTTACTCAGGCGGAATTGAATATGCGTCAGAGGAGGTGGATGGATTTACTCAAGGACTATGACTGTGAGATAGAGTACCATCCGGGAAAAGCAAATTTGACAGCAGACGCCTTGAGTCGGAAGGTGCCGGGTACTGCTGAGGATGTCATGCATTTGTCAGCCATGATGACTTCCTATTGCCATCTGGGCTATGACTTCAACGTAGATACATCACCAGTGCATGTATCGACCTTATTGGCTGAGCCAGATATCTATGAGATATCAGGAGAGCTCAGAGGACAGATGATGAGGTTCAGAGATGGTCATCATTAGTACATCTTGGTCAGCCATCAAAGTTCAGAGTGGCTGAGGACGGATCCTTGAGATTGGGTGACCGATGGGTAGTTCCATGTACGCCGGAGTTTGCATAGAGGGATCTTGGAGCGAGCTCATATAGCCGATTCAGTATCCACCAAGGAGGGAGAAAAATGTATAAGGACTTATGTGATCAGCTCTGGTGGAAACGGATGAAGCGTGATGTGATCGCTTTTGTTAAGAGGTGTTTGAACTGTCAGCAGGTTAAGGCAGAGAGGCAGAGACCTGGTGGTGAGCTGAGGAGCTTAGAGATACCGGAATGGAAGTGGGAGCACATATCTATGGACTTTGTGACCCACTTGCCGAGGACTACTTTGGGTTGTGATGCCATTTGGGTGATCATTGATAGACTGACAAAGGTAGCTCATGTCATTCCCTATAGTATGACGTACACATACTTTAGGATGACTCAGTTGTATGTCCGGGACATAGTGAGACTGCATGGGATTCCAGTATCCATTGTATCTGACAGAGATCCACGGTTCACATCTCATTTCTGGGGAGGTCTTCAGTCAGCTTTGGGTACTGAGGTGAGGTTGGCACGGCATATCACCCCCAGACGGACGGTCAGACTGAGCGTACAATATAGACGCTCGAGGACATGCTACGAGCTTGTGTCTTAGAGTTTGATGCCTCATGGCAAGATTCATTGGCTTGGTAGAGTTCTCTTACAACAATAGCTATCAGGCGAGTATTCAGATGGCTCAGTTTGAGGCTCTTTATGGTAGGCGTTGTAGGTCGCCATTGTACTGGGATGACTTGACCAATAAAGCAGTGGGAGGACCCAAACTGATTCGAGAAATGGAGGATAAGATAAAAATTATCCGACAGAAAATGAAGGCAGCTCAGGACAGACAGGCAGCCTATGCGAATAAACGGTGGAGACCGTTGGAGTTTCAATTGGGAGACATGGTCTTTTTGAAGATCTCACCTTTCAGAGGTGTGGTGCGGTTTGGTATGCATGGGAAATTGTCTCCGAGGTATGTGGGACCGTATGAGATTTTACAGCGCATCGGTACCTTGGCTTACCGTTTGGCACTGCCACCGTCGTTGTCTGGTATTCACGACGTGTTCCATGTATCTATGCTGCGGAAATATGAGCCTGATCCGTCACATGTGTTACAGCCTTCTGAGGTGCAGTTAGACTCTGATGTGTCATATGAGGAACGGCCAGTCAGGATTCTGGATAGGGCTGATCGCAGACTCCGGAACAAAGTTATACCGATGGTGAAGGTTCAGTGGGATCGCAGGGGTGTCGAGGAGGCCACGTGGGAGACGGAGCGGCGTATGGTGCAGCACTACCCAGAACTATTTTCTGGTATGTGATTTATGTTTAGTTTTGTTTGGGTAAGTGCATGCGATTTCGAGGACAAAATCTTGTAAGTAGGGGAGTATTGTGATATCCCCGAAATAATTATATGCAATTTGGGCATTAATTATGTTTATGTGGTTAATTATGGTGATAATTAAATTATGTGTTGGAATTAATTATCTTGGTGAAATGCTTAGTCACATGGTAGATGTGACACGGTAGAGCATTTCAGGGTGCAGGTTATGCATGTTGGGTAATTGGGTGTTATAATGGTTTAAATGCGATGGTTGATATTTTTGGTAAAATATGTGCTTAATTGGGGTTTTGGTGCATTTTGGTAAAATATTTTTAAAATATTATGTTGGGGTATTTTATACATCATGTTAATTGTTGGGGTACAATTTTAATTAACCCTTTAACCCCCCCTACCCCCACTTTACCCATCACTTTACAAAATCCCCAATTCACTCTCCCAACCCTAACCCATTCACTATTTTCGTTTTTGGCTTGAAAGTGGAGGGGAAATCCTTGCAAAAGTCTTGTTTGTGAGATTATTTGTGGGGTCTTCCCACCTTAACAGTGATTAATAGACAAAGAATGACTAATCATGCATTAATAACATTCTAAGGTTCTGGTTGTTACATGAGCTATCAGAATTACAGGCCAAAATAAAGGACTTCAAAATAAATTCGTTACACTTCCAAAAGAATGTCCATGTTCAGATTTATACTACTCCTAGAGTAGATACTAATCAAGACTTGATTCCTATACATTCCTGTGTTCTTCGTAGCTCACTGCCTCAACCCGACCCCTTAGTCCTTTAGTCCAAAAGCGTACCTACAGGGACAACACATCATAAGCATATACAATCTCATTCAACATCATAAAACATCATAGTAAATGAATGAAACATTGGTTTAAGTAAATATGCTGGTTATTCATTAACTTCTTATCGTTGTCACTGATTCATAATCATGCATATGAGCATCTTACCCAGTGGCATCTTACCACATTATAAACATTGCATGGCCTCTTACCATGTGGGGCATCTTACCCCGTGGCATCTTACCACAAATAGTATCGCATGGCCTCTTACCATGTGGGGCATCTTACCCCGTGGCATCTTACCACAAATAGACATCGCATGGCCTCTTACCATGTAGGGCATCTTACCCCGTGGCATCTTACCACAAATAGACATCGTAGACATCTTATAAACATGTAGACATCTTATAAACACCATACACAACTTATAAACATCATCGTTTCATCTTGTATACTCATGCAAAGTGTAAAGATGTGTTTTACCGTCCGATGCCCGTACGTCTCTTACGTACCTTTTCAAAAAGAGGAGGAGTCAACAGACTTTATCTCCTTGATGGTTCCGGTACCTGGGATGGCTCTACAAGACCACACAATACCATATTAGATGCCTCAATACCATCTCACATCATAAACTTAACAAAATAAAACATCATTTTATTTTTCAACATTCTGCCTCTCTCGATCGATCGGCCCCGAGGTCTCGATCGATCGAGAAACTGTGCACAACAGTGCTCAACCATTCTGCCTCGATCGATCGATCGAAACATTTTACCGATCGATCGAGGAGCTTCACCGATCGATCGAGAAATCCATCGATCGATCGGCACCTGAAATTCAAAACATGCTTTAAACATTCTGTCTCGCTCGATCGATCGGGACCAAATCTCGATCGATCGAGAGCTCTGAAAAATCGGGACTTCCCCAGATTTTTGAGCACCTCTTGTCACACCATAATTTCTACTTCATAACATATCATACTTGCTCAATCAAACATGCTAGGAGCATTATAAAACTTCTATGTAAGCACTTAAATTCAAGGTTCAACAAAACCTAAACTAGCATGCAATATAACCTCATCATAATCTTCAACCTCAACCAACTTATACAGAAACAGAGCATGTTCTTCCTTGCCCAGAATTTTGAGCACTTACTTTCATAACAAGAAAACCAACACATAACGTAAGTAATATACTCGAACAAACATGCTAGGAGCTTCATAATACTTCCATGTAAACATACATACCAAGGTTTCGTTCTTACCTACACTAGCATGCATAGAAATCCTCACTACAAAAACCCAACTCAACCCGAAAACCCAAAAAAACAGGGCACCAACTTACCCCTCTCTTTTGCTCCTCTTATGCAAGGTTTTTGGAACCCTTTCACCAAGCTTCTTCCCTTGCCTTAATGCTGCTAAGCTGGAACGAAAATGGAGGGGAGAGAAGGAGAAGGGATTGATTGGAAGGTCATTGACCGCTTTTATTTTTAAACAATTATTTTTCAGCGTATGGGTTGAAGCGATTCTACCGCAAGTGCACGGTGTCAAGTTTTAGTATAGTGAAAATTAAGTAAAGGTTGTCGAATCCACAGGGACTAACGTATAAGTACCAAATAAGATCAATCAAATTATATTTAGCCTACGATTAAAGGAGTTTGATAAACTAACACTAAATTAAACTAAAGAACAAAAATTAAACTAGAAATAATGACAAGAATGGTTCCGGAAATGCAAAGGTAAGTTACTCGAGAAAATTACCAAGTTCGTCGTTCAATTATGTTATCTCTAATGATTCAATGGAATTCTCACTTTATTAACCAATTGATTTTAAAGGTGAAAGGTTTTCATGATTATTCGATACACTCTCTCGAGCTGTAACGAAACTAACAATAAATTAGAACAAGTCACTCTCGTGCACCTATTTACTAATTCAAAGTTGCTTAAATTATCAAAACCTATTAACTCTAAATCTTTCGATTTCAAGTTCTCACGTATGCGATATCATCTCTCGATCTCAATCGTAACATACATCATAAATTAATGGAGCGTGTTACAGCGTTATCTCTCGATCTCGGCTGTAACCCTCAAATTCAATCAAAGCTAGCTAGACTCTGATCTACACATGCAATTAATTTAGGAACAATAAATATCAATGCGCGCAAATATCAATGAATCAATAATATCAAACACAACGAACTAAAACTTCAATAATATAAACCAATTTTAATTCAAATCAATAACAGATGAGTTTTCTTGTCTCTCGACCTTAAAAACAACAAATGGAAATTGAAAATCAAATAAATTAAGTTCAGAAATACGATAAACGATGGATGAATCCGTGCGTTGCACCGTGATTTCTTCTCTTGTTCCTTCCTTGCACTCCGGAACGGATAGGCTCGACTTTGGACGAAGAACGGAGATTGGATCTCCTTCTTCCGGCGTTGGGCGGCGGCTAGGGCGGCTGCTCTTGACCTAAAAAGTCTGATATATTGTCTCAAAATTCGTCCTTAATTCTGTGGAAGAGAGTCCCCTTAAAAAGCCCTCCAAAATCTCGATAAAATAGGAAAATAAAATCTTCAGATCTCGCGTCTCGATCGATCGAGAATTTCACCGATCGATCGGTGCACTGTTCACGCCAGCTTTTGGAACTTACTGCCTCGCTCGATCGATCGGGAATTTCCACCGATCGATCGAGATTTCTCAAAAATTGTTGCTGAAGTTACTGCCTCGCTCGATCGATCGATATTTCTACCGATCGATCGAGCCTTCGAAAATTCTGAGTCTTGCTACTGGCTGGCTCGATCGATCGAGAATAACTCTCGATCGATCGAGATCTGAAGAAACCATCTTCTACATTTTCATCATCTTTTATGCCTCGATTTCGCCCGTTATCTTCTCATTAGCTCATTTCTTCCACTTCTGATCTAATTTCCTGAAACAAATGAATAAACACCAAAAAGCATAATATCATCCAGGAAAAAGTACAGAAAATGGGAAGAAATCACAGTTAAAAATACTCAAAATCTAAGCCTATCAGTCATCATGCAAGTATGGGCTGCCAAGTGGGGAAAAGGGCATGGGCTGCCAAGTGGGGGGGGGGGGGGGGGTGGCCGAGTGGCAGGGGGGTGGGTGATATGGGTTGGGTGGTTATGTGGTGTTTAATTGTGTCCCGGTAAATAGTACGATGTATTAAAATATCCTCACTCGATATTTTATAACTTCATTTAAATTAATACATCCTTTAAAACACCTATCATCCCCCCTAAATCATATCATCATATCGTAATCATATTCCCCCAAATTAATTACACCCCAACCCTTAAACTTAACATAAATCATCATCATAGCACATAATCATATAACATTTCGGGGGTATTACATTACTCCCCTACTTATAAGATTTCGTCCTCGAAATCCACATGCATCATCATAATGGAACTAAACATTAAAAACATACCAGAGAATAGTTCCGGATAGTGCTGCACCATATGCCGTTCCGTCTCCCATGTAGCCTCCTCGACACCCCGGTGATCCCACTGAACTTTGACCATCGGTATAACTTTGCTTCGTAGTCTGCGATCCTCTCGATCTAGAATTCTGATTGGTCGTTCTACGCAGGACACATCTGAGTCTAACTGAACTTCTGAAGGCTGTAAGACATGAGACGGGTCTGGCTCATACTTCCGTAACATGGAGACATGGAAAACATCATGTATGCCAGACAAGGATGGCGGTAGAGCCAAACGATATGCCAAAGTACCGATACGCTGTAAAACTTCATATGGCCCAACATACCTCGGAGATAACTTTCCCCGCATCCCAAAACGAACCACACCCCTGAAGGGCGAGATCTTTAAGAAGACCCTGTCTCCTAACTGGAATTCCAGCGGTCGTCGCCGCTTATTTGCATAGGCTGCCTGCCTATCCTGGGCCGCTTTCATCTTTTGGCGTATCAATTTTATCTTACTTTCCATATCCCTGATCAGATCCGGTCCTCCGACCGCTTTGTTAGTCAATCCTCCCAATACAGCGATGATCTACGTCGTCGTCCATACAGAGCTTCAAAAGGAGCCATTTGAATGCTCACCTGATAACTGTTATTATAGGAGAACTCGACCAGCGACACTGAATCCTGCCACGGAGTATCAAACTCCAAAATACATGCCCTCAACATGTCCTCGAGCGTCTGAATGGTACGCTCTGTTTGGCCGTCTGTCTGAGGGTGATAGGCCGTACTCAGTCTCACCTCTGTGCCCAAAGCTGTCTGGAGACCCTCCCAGAAATGTGAAGTAAACCTCGGGTCCCTATCAGACACTATCGAGACTGGAATACCATGCAATCTCACAACATCCCGTATATACATCTGGGCCATCTTCAAGTATGTATAAGACATACTGTAAGGGATGAAATGAGCCGTCTTCGTCAGCCTATCCACGATCACCCAGATCGCGTCAAATCCTGAGGCCGTCCTCGGCAAGTGGGTCACGAAGTCCATAGATATATGCTCCCACTTCCATTCAGGCACCTCTAAGCTCTTCAGCTCACCACCAGGCCTCTGCCTCTCTGCCTTTACTTGTTGGCAGATCAAACATCTTTTCACAAACGTGATCACCTCACGCTTCATGCGTCTCCACCAGAATTGATCGTATAGATCTTTGTACATCTTCTTTCCCCCTGGGTGGATACTGAAACGACTACTGTGAGCCTGCTCCAATATTCCTCTACGCAGTCTTGGTGCATCTGGGACTACCCATCGGTTGCCCAGTCTCAAAGAATCATCCTCAGCCACTCTAAACTTGGATGGCTGACCCTGAAGTACTAATGATGCCCATCTCTTAACCTCACTATCCGATTTCTGGGCCTTCCTGATCGCCTCAAATACATCTGGCTCTGCCAATAAGGTCGACACTCGCACGGGCGACGTGTCTACATCGAAATCGTAGCCCAGATGGCAATAAGAAGTCATCAAGGCCGACAAACACATAACATCCTCTGCAGTACTCTTCACCTTCCGACTTAAGGCGTCTGTTATCAAGTTTGCTTTACCTGGATGGTACTCAATTTCACAATCATAGTCTTTGAGCAAATCCATCCACCTTCTTTGCCTCATATTCAACTCTGCCTTAGTGAATAAGAACTTCAGGCTCTTATGGTCCGTATATATAGTGAAAGACGTGCCATACAAGTAATGCCTCTAGATCTTCAAGGCAAATATGATGGCCGCCAGTTCCAAATCATGCACTGGGTACCTAGCTTCGTGTGGCTTCAGCTGCCTCGATGCATAAGCCACCACGTTGTGAGACCCCGTTATCACATCAAGATATTAAGGTGCAATTTAGAGAACTAAACATACATGTGATTATATTAGAGTAATGTGCCGTGTTGATTAACCTGAGCTTTAGAGATTACAGTACCAAAATGTTCCAAAAGGAAAGACATACTTCCTACAAAGGTACTACATCACAGTCTTACTCTACTCAGAAGAAGCTATACAAAAACTCTAACATGCTAATCCTGTAGCACTCCTTACAGCTCAGCATATCAACCCCGGCCCTGGTTCTCGTCAACAAAAGCACCTACAAAGACAACCCCCAACACATGAGCATAACACAATTCATATTTAACATAATATGAAAGTAAGGCATAAATGCAAATCTTAAACACAAGCCCTTCCTGTATTTCCAGCATTTATATCGCCCATTGGTTGTCCCTGTACCATAATTCATAATAGAAACACATTATATGAATGTATGGATATGCAATGTCATGACATTCCTTTTTCCTTAAATCCTTATTTCATCCCTGAGCCCTTATCATTAGTACATTTTAATGCTTCTTGCTACTCCATGTAAGCGGAATTCTTCATCGCTTCAATGGACTTTAGCGTAAGCCATTAAAATCCTTACTAAGATAACTTTGACTCGTGAAATACACCTCTTATATTTCACAACATACATATGCAAAAACAATGCATAAAAACATGTATCATAACCATAATGCACCACATTGCATTCATCATGTGTCATAAAGACAAACATAAAGTACATGTTACCGTTGGGATGCCCGTACGTCGCTTACGTACCTTTCAAAAAAGTGGTGTGTTGCAGGACTCTATCCCCTGCGTTGTGTAGCTACCTGTGAAGGCTCTACACCAGTGAATAACACAATATTAGATGTCTCATTACAATCCAATATCAAAACTTTAACAAAATATAACAAATTACATTTTTCAACATTCTGGGTCTCTCGATCGATCGGCCCCTCTTCCCGATCGATCGAGAAGATGCCTAAAATCAAAACCAAGATTCTGCTTCGCTCGATCGATCGGGATGAAATGTCGATCGATCGAGACGCTCTGTTCGAGAAATACCAGTCCAGAATTCTCGAACACCTGAAATCACATCCTTAAATCTAACATGTAAAACATACAACATGCCAAAACCAACATGCTAGCAGTTACAACACACTCCCCTGAGTGTATTCATACCAAAATTACACCCCAAACATAAGCCCTCATGCTTAAACGTCGACCACTTATTCAAGCACCGGATCAACTTTTTCTGGAAACAGGGCACATTTTCATTTCCAGAATTCTTGAGCACCTCTTTACATGCTATTAAAACTAACACATATAACATAAACCGTGCTCAACTAAACATGCCATGGGTTTCACAAAACTACCAAGCATATTTTTACATCAAAGTTTCTCCAAAATATAAGCTTATCATGCATGATAACACCTCCTCAAAAACACTCCCAACCCACGTTTTCCAGAAAAACAGAGGAAATCTCTACCCAGATTTTTGAGCACTACGTTTCACAAGCTTAAATCTTCCACATAAAACATGCATCATGCTTAAGGAAAATTACAGAGAGACTCATAAAAACACCATGTAAGCATTTAAATCACAGGTTTCAAGAAACATATGCTAACATGCCGTTTTTCACCATGCTCAAAAGTAGAACCAAACCAGTTTTCCAGAAAGAAACAGGGTAGGTTTCTCACCCTACTTTGCCCCGATTTTTGAAGGATTTCCAGGCGATGGAAATGGAAGGGCTCCTCCTAAAATTGCTTAGCAGCTGCTGGATGGTATTTTGGAAGAGGAGGTTCGAAATTTGGAGTGCTGGAAAGGTGTTAAATTATTGAGCCAAGTGGAAGCATGGCCAGCTCATGCTGAGTCAAAGTATGGGTTGGGGGGGGGGGGGGGGGGGGGGTGGTTAAGTGTTGGGTGGTTTGATGTGTTATGTTTTGGTCCCGAATTAGCACGATGTATTTAAAATATCCCCACATGATATTTATAGTATTTTCTCAACAAAATACTTCAATTACCCTTTTGCATGCTTTACCAAAACAAACAATACACACCCCAAAAACCCAATACATGTTACATGCACCCTGAAGTAAATCTCCCCAATAAAATTTATCCAATCCCATGAATTAACACCTTAACATCACAATATAACTTAAATGATTAAAATCACATAATCATTTCGGGGATATCACAATACTCCCCTACTTATAGGATTTCGTCCCGAAATCAAACATGCTGCTAACCAGAAATAAAACAGTATATAAACGCATACCAGAAAATAACTCTGGATAGTGCTGCACCATGTGTCGCTCTGTCTCCCACGTGGCCTCCTCGACACCCCTACGATCCCACTGTACCTTGATCATAGGAATAACCTTGTTCCGAAGTCTGCGGTCTGCTCTATCCAAAATCCTGATAGGCCGCTCCACATAAGAAACATCGGACTCAATCTGCACCTCTGAAGGGTGCAACACATGTGAGGGATCTGGCTCATACTTCCTCAGCATAGACACATGAAAAACGTCGTGTATGCCAGACAGAGAGGGCGGTAAAGCCAACCGGTACGCCAGAGTACCAATACGCTGTAAGATCTCATACGGCCCTACATACCTCGGGGATAACTTCCCTCGCATCCCAAACCGTACTACTCCTCTGAAGGGTGAGATCTTTAGAAACACTCTGTCGCCTAACTGAAACTCCAACGGTCTACGCCGCTGATTGGCATATGCTGCCTGTCTATCCTGAGCTGCCTTCATCTTTGTTCTGATAACCTTAACTTTCTCTTCCATTTCCTGAACCAACTCAGGTCCTCCAACCGACTTACGGTCCATGTCATCCCAACACAAGGGTGACCTACAACGCCTACCATAGAGGGCCTCGAAAGGAGCCATCTGAATACTTGCCTGGTAGCTGTTGTTGTAAGAAAATTCCACCAAGGCTATCGAGTCCTGCCATGAAGTGTCGAACTCCAGCACACAAGCCCTCAACATATCTTCGAGCGTCTGTATCGTACGCTCGGTCTGTCCGTCCGTCTGGGGATGATAGGCTGTGCTCAACCTCAACTCTGTACCCAGAGCTGTCTGCAGACCCTCCCAAAAGTGAGATGTAAACCGCGGATCTCGATCTGACACAATCGAAACAGGGATCCCGTGCAGTCTCACCACATCTCTGACATATAACTGCGCCATTCTTAAGTGTGTGAAGGTCATACAGTAGGGAATGAAATGAGCACTCTTAGTCAATCTGTCCACGATTACCCAGATGGCATCAAAACCCGAAACAGTCCTCGGCAAGTGGGTCACGAAATCCATAGATACGTGCTGCCACTTCCACTCGGGTACCTCTAAACTTCTTAGTTCACCTCCAGGCCTTTGTCTCTCAGCTTTCACTTGCTGACAAATCAAACAACGCTTGACAAAAGAGGTGACATCCTGTTTCATACGCCTCCACCAGAACTGGCTGCGTAGATCCTTATACATCTTCTTCCCACCTGGATGGATACTCATCCTACTGCAATGAGCTCGCTGTAATATACCTTGGCGCAACTCGGGTGTATCTGGAACCACCCATCTGTCGCCGAGCCTCAGAGAGCCGTCCTCAGCCACTCTGAATCTCGATGGCTGACTTGAATGAACCACTAACATCCATCTTTGAACCTCTGCATCGGTCCCCTGAGCCTTCCTGATGTGATCAAATATGACAGGCTCAGCTAGCAAGGTCAAAACCTGTACTGGTGAAGAAGATACATCATAATCGAATCCCAAATGGCAGTAGGAGCCAAACACAGCTGACAGAGACATAGCATCCTCTGCTGTGCTCCTCACCTTCCGACTCAAAGCGTCGGCTGTCAAATTTGCTTTTCCCGGGTGATATTCGATTTCACAATCGTAGTCCTTCAGCAGGTCCATCCATCTCCTCTGCCTCATGTTCAGCTCAGCCTGTGTAAACAAGAATTTCAGGCTCTTGTGATCAGTGAAGATGGTAAATGAGGTACCGTATAAGTAGTGTCGCCATATCTTCAAGGCGAACACTATAGCTGCCAACTCCAGATCATGGACTGGATACCTCGTCTCATGTGGCTTCAACTGTCTTGAAGTGTAAGCCACTACATGTCTGTCCTGCATCAGCACGCACCCTAATCCCTGTAGAGATGCATCGGTATAAAGGACAAATCCTTTGTTCTCCTTGGGTATCACTAGAACGGGTGCAGTAGTCAGTCTGTGCTTTAATTCCCGGAAGCTCTGCTCACAAGCCTCTGACCAACAAAATGGGACTCCCTTCTGAGTCAGCTGTGTAAGTGGCTTGGCGATCTTTGAGAAACCCTCGACGAAACGTCGATAATAGCCAGCCAGACCAAGAAAACTTCGAATCTCACTGACTGAAGTAGGGGTAGACCAATCCATAACTGCCTCTATCTTCCTCGGGTCTACTGATATCCCTTCTCGTGATATGATATGGCCCAAAAATGCAACACTGTTCAGCCAAAACTCACACTTGCTGAGTTTGGCGTACAACTGATGATCTCTGAGGATCTGGAGTACTATCCTCAGATGATCGGCATGATCCTCCTCATTCCTCGAATAGACCAGGATGTCATCAATAAACACGATCACAAACTGATCGAGGTACTCCTGAAATACTCTGTTCATCAGGCTCATAAAGACTGCAGGTGCATTTGTCACACCGAACGGCATCACCAAGAACTCATAGTGTCCATACCGAGTTCTAAAAGCCGTCTTTTGGACATCACCAGCTCTAACCCGCACTTGATGATAGCCTGACCTCAAGTCTATCTTGGAGTACACCTCTGTACCCTGAAGCTGGTCGAACAGATCATCAATCCTCGGAAGCGGATATCTGTTCTTCACTGTAGCCTTGTTCAGTTGCCTGTAGTCAATGCACAAACGCATTGATCCATCCTTCTTTTTCACGAACAAAACTGGCGCACCCCAAGGCGATACACTAGGACAGATGTATCCCTTGTCGAGGAGCTCCTGTAACTGTACCTTCAGCTCCCTCAGCTCTGCCGGTGCCATCCTGTATGGGGCACGAGAAATGGCTGATGTCCCTGGCAGCAGCTCAATAGCAAACTCCACATCCCTGACAGGCGGAAATCCCGGAATCTCATCTGGAAACACATCACTGAACTCCGCCACAACTGGAATATCCTCGGCTCTCACTTCCTTCTCCTCTGAAGCATCCATAGCATAAATAAGGTACCCAGTATGGCCACGTTCCAATAACCGCGACATCTTAACCGCCGAGATTACTGGTATCTTTGGACGAGAACCGTCCCCATAAAAAGTCCACTGGAACCCCTGATCAGACAGAAAACGAACCATCCTCTTTTGGCAATCTACCATAGCTCGGTATCTGCTCAACACATCAATGCCGATAATGCAGTCAAAGTCTGCCATCTCTAACTGAATCAAATCGGCCCTCAGATCATTGCCCTCAAAATAAATGAGGCAATCAGATAACTGTCGATCCGCAATCACATGCTTCCCCGTGGGTGTCGAGACCATGAGAGGCGTGGGTAACAGAGACGAGCACAAATGGTGTCCTTCCACAAAGGCAGTAGATACAAAGGAATGGGAAGCACCTGTATCTATCAATATAAGTGCAGGGTACGTAAGTAAATGACACGTACCAGCAATGACCTCCTCTGGGGCTGCCTCGGCCTGCTCCCTGGTCAGTGCATACACCTGTCCCTGCGGCAGTCCTGTCGTCTGACCTCCCAGGGGTCGTGGTGCAAACTGCTGCCTCTGTGGTGCCCTCCCAGCATCAAACCTTGGCCTATTCGGCCCTGAATCCGTCTGAACTGCCCGATTGGGGCAACCCCGAGCTATGTGGCCCATCTTGCCACAGATATAGCAACCTCGACAGTCACGTAACAAATGCCATCCTCCACAGTTGGTACACCTGGGTACCTCTGTCCTGCTTCCCTGTGTGTGCCCCCGGGTGTTCTGCTTCTGTCCATGAGACTTCTTCCCACTAAACCTGGAAGATGATGAGGCCCTACGAGCCTTAAACTGATCCCCTCGTGGCCTCAGACTATCAGTAGTAGGCCTCTGTGATGGTACAAAAGGGGGTACAACATCCTTGTATGCGCCTACGGCAATCTCTGCTAACTCTGCCCGTGTCAGGGCGTTGTCAAACGAGCTGGGGTTGTTAGAGATAACCCTATCGAATAGCTCCGGCCTCAGACCTTTCAGAAAGTTCCTCATCTTGGCATGGCTGTTGACAGCAATATGAGGTACATACCTCAGCAGTGAGGAATACTGCATAGCGTAGTCTGCTACGGACATGCTACCCTGCTTCAAACTGTTGAACTCATCCTCCTTCAATTGTCTGGCAGCTGCAGAGAAATACCGGTTAAGGAACCGGGTCCGGAATACAGTCCAGTCAACTGCCATACCTAGAGCTCTCAGCTCCATCACGGTGGTCTTCCACCACATAGCAGGCTTCTTAGCCAGCTGAAACTCTACTAACCTCAGCCATGCCGTGAGTGCACAAGGTGCAGTCACAAGTATCTGCTCTATACGTTCCAACCACTCCTCAGCTACTTCACCAGACTCAGTCCCCTCAAACATGGGCGGATGGAAACTCAGAAACTGCTTCAAACTGAGCTCCCCTGGCAGTAATATCTGTACACTGGGCTCCACGCCCACAGCAGGTGGTGGTAAAGGGTTCGGCTGAGCAATACTTGCATTTCTACTGTCCACATCTCCTACCTCTTCATTGAGGTTCGCCATGCTTCAACACAATAGTTAACAACAATATCAAAAGCAGTTCATAATATAAGCCGTTAGATAACAAGAGTAAAATATTCAAAGCATGTTAGTATATCACGTATACAACCATATGCATCACATGCATAAGCATGCCTAAATGAATACCTAGCCAACTTGTCTCTAAAGGCTACCCTTCACTCTTCCCTGGTTATCTAACCACTGCTCTGATACCACTAAATGTGAGACCCCGTTATCACATCAAGATATTAAGGTGCAATTTAGAGAACTAAACATACATGTGATTATATCAGAGTAATGTGCCGTGTTGATTAACCTGAGCTTTAGAGATTACAGTACCAAAATGTTCCAAAAGGAAAGACATACTTCCTACAAAGGTACTACATCACAGTCTTACTCTACTCAGAAGAAGCTATACAAAAACTCTAACATGCTAATCTTGTAGCACTCCTTACAGCTCAGCATATCAACCCCGGCCCTGGTTCTCGTCAACAAAAGCACCTACAAAGACAACCCCCAACACATGAGCATAACACAATTCATATTTAACATAATATGAAAGTAAGGCATAAATGCAAATCTTAAACACAAGCCCTTCCTGTATTTCCAGCATTTATATCGCCCATTGGTTGTCCCTGTACCATAATTCATAATAGAAACACATTATATGAATGTATGGATATGCAATGTCATGACATTCCTTTTTCCTTAAATCCTTATTTCATCCTGAGCCCTTATCATTAGTACATTTTAATGCTTCTTGCTACTCCATGTAAGCGGAATTCTTCATCGCTTCCAATGGACTTTAGCGTAAGCCATTAAAATCCTTACTAAGATAACTTTGACTCGTGAAATACACCTCTTATATTTCACAACATACATATGCAAAAACAATGCATAAAAACATGTATCATAACCATAATGCACCACATTGCATTCATCATGTGTCATAAAGACAAACATAAAGTACATGTTACCGTTGGGATGCCCGTACGTCGCTTACGTACCTTTCAAAAAAGTGGTGTGTTGCAGGACTCTATCCCCTGCGTTGTGTAGCTACCTGTGAAGGCTCTACACCAGTGTATAACACAATATTAGATGTCTCATTACAATCCAATATCAAAACTTTAACAAAATATAACAAATTACATTTTTCAACATTCTGGGTCTCTCGATCGATCGGCCCCTCTTCCCGATCGATCGAGAAGACGCCTAAAATCAAAACCAAGATTCTGCTTCGCTCGATCGATCGGGATGAAATGTCGATCGATCGAGACGCTCTGTTCGAGAAATACCAGTCCAGAATTCTCGAACACCTGAAATCACATCCTTAAATCTAACATGTAAAACATACAACATGCCAAAACCAACATGCTAGCAGTTACAACACACTCCCCTGAGTGTATTCATACCAAAATTACCCCCCAAACATAAGCCCTCATGCTTAAACGTCGACCACTTATTCAAGCACCGGATCAACTTTTTCTGGAAACAGGGCACATTTTCATTTCCAGAATTCTTGAGCACCTCTTTACATGCTATTAAAACTAACACATATAACATAAACCGTGCTCAACTAAACATGCCATGGGTTTCACAAAACTACCAAGCATATTTTTACATCAAAGTTTCTCCAAAATATAAGCTTATCATGCATGATAACACCTCCTCAAAAACACTCCCAACCCACGTTTTCCAGAAAAACAGAGGAAATCTCTACCCAGATTTTTGAGCACTACGTTTCACAAGCTTAAATCTTCCACATAAAACATGCATCATGCTTAAGGAAAATTACAGAGAGACTCATAAAAACACCATGTAAGCATTTAAATCACAGGTTTCAAGAAACATATGCTAACATGCCGTTTTTCACCATGCTCAAAAGTAGAACCAAACCAGTTTTCCAGAAAGAAACAGGGTAGGTTTCTCACCCTACTTTGCCCCGATTTTTGAAGGATTTCCAGGCGATGGAAATGGAAGGGCTCCTCCTAAAATTGCTTAGCAGCTGCAGGATGGTATTTTGGAAGAGGAGGTTCGAAATTTGGAGTGCTGGAAAGGTGTTAAATTATTGAGCCAAGTGGAAGCATGGCCAGCTCATGCTGAGTCAAAGTATGGGTTGGGGGGGGGGGTGGTTAAGTGTTGGGTGGTTTGATGTGTTATGTTTTGGTCCCGAATTAGCACAATGTATTTAAAATATCCCCACATGATATTTATAGTATTTTCTCAACAAAATACTTCAATTACCCTTTTGCATGCTTTACCAAAACAAACAATACACACCCCAAAAACCCAATACATGTTACATGCACCCTGAAGTAAATCTCCCCAATAAAATTTATCCAATCCCATGAATTAACACCTTAACATCACAATATAACTTAAATGATTAAAATCACATAATCATTTCGGGGATATCACACACGTGCTTATCTTGCATCAACACACAGCCCAAACCCTGCAGTGACGCATCCGTATACAAGGCAAACCTCTTATTCTCAGACGGAATTACCAAAACAGGCGCTGTAGTCAAGCGACGCTTCAGTTCTTGAAAACTTTCCTCACAAGCCTCAGACCAAAAGAAGGGGACTCCTTTCTGAGTCAGCTGTGTCAGGGGTTTGGTAATCTTCGAGAAACCTTCGACGAAACGTCGGTAATAACCTGCCAAACCGAGGAAACTCCGTATCTCCGGTACAGAAGTGGGTGCAGCCCACTCTAACACAGCTTCAATCTTCCTGGGATCTACAGATATCCCATGGCTAGTTATGACATGGCCCAAGAATACCACACTGTCCATCCAGAACTCGCACTTACTAAGCTTTGCATATAGCTGATGATCCCTAAGGATCTGAAGTACTATCCTCAAGTGCCTTACATGCTCTTCTTCAGTCCGAGAGTAAATAAGTATGTCGTCAATGAAGACTATGACGAACTGATCCAAATATGGTTGGAACACTCTGTTCATCAAACTCATGAAGACAGCTGGGGCATTCGTCACCCAAAAAGGCATGACCAGGAATTCATAGTGCCCATATCTAGTCCTGAACGCCCTTTTCTGAACATCATCTTCCCTTACTCGAATCTGATGGTACCCCGACCTCAGATCGATCTTACTGTAGAGCCTCGTACCCTGCAACTGATCGAACAAGTCATCGATCCTCGGAAGTGGATACTTGTTCTTTACTGTAGCTTTGTTCAGTTGTCTATAGTCAATGCATAGACGCATCGATCCATCTTTCTTCTTAACAAATAAGACAGGCGCACCCCATGGCGATACGCTAGTGCGTATGTAGCCCTTGTCAAGGAGTTCTTGTAACTGAATCTTTAACTCCCTTAACTCTGCTGGTGCCATCCTATATGGGGCACGAGAAATTGCAGACGTCCCTGGTAGCAGCTCAATCCCAAACTCGACCTCTCTCGTCGGTGGGAATCGGGGAATTTCCTCCGGAAAGACATCAGCAAACTCCGTCACTACGGGCACATCCTCAACCTTTAGCTCTTTCCTCTTTTCCGTCATATCAACAGCATAGATAAGATATCTGTATGACCTCGTTCCAATAACTGTGCCATCTTGACAGCAGATATCAACGGAATCTTTGGGCGAGAGCCATCCCCAAAGAATGTCCACTGGACTCCCATATCAGACCTGAAACGGACAGTCTTCTGCCTGCAGTCTACCACCGCCTGATACTTGTTTAGAACATCGATGCCCACAATGCAATCGAAGTCTGTCATTCCCAGCACAATCAAATCTGATCTTAACTCATTATCCTCAAAATAAATGAGGCCATCATAGACAATCTGATCCGTAGTCAAACTTCTTCCAGCGGGGGTCGAGACCATAAGAGGCATGGGCGACGGAGAAGTGCATATGTGGTGCCTTTCAACAAAATTCGTCGACACAAAAGAGTGTGACGCACCTGTGTCTATCAATATAAGAGCAGGGTGCGTAAATAAAAGACACGTACCCGCTATAACCTCCTCCGGAGCTGGTGTAGCCTGCTCCCTAGTCAAAGCATACACCTGTCCCTGAGGTGGCCCCGTGGGCTGACCTCCATACTGCCTCGGTGCGAAAGGGGTTCGGTGCTGTGCCGCTCTGTCCGCAGGCCTCCCCGTAGAGTTCTGCTGTCTTCCCCTGTTGGGACACTGTCGAGCAAAGTGGCCTCTATCGCCACAGACATAGCATCCTACGCAATCCTTTGCCAAATGTGGTTGTCCACAAAGAGTGCACTGAACTCTTCCAGATCTGTCTCCCTGAGGCTGTCCTCTCCCGGATGGAGCATCATTCCTACAGTTCCCTTTCCATCGATTCTCGGGCCTCTTGCCACTGAATCTCGACGCTGAAGTGTTTCCCCTAGGCTTAAACTGATCACCCTTGGGCTTCAAATTGTCAGAAATGGATTTCTGAGGGGGTGCTGGAGGTGGCACTGCATCAGGATATGCGCCAACTCCCAGTTCGGCTAGTTCAGCTCGTGAAAGCGCATCGTCAAAACAGGCAGGGCCATAGGTAATTACTGTTGGGATATGCCCTAAGACAAGTCATTAGATGATTGTTTAAGACATACAATGTTTATGGATTTATGAATGGCAATTCATTATTATATATTATTCTTTTAACTGTGCATTGTGAATTAATATATATGTTAATGTCCTTAGAATAATATTGTATTATTCTTAAAGATGTCCCTAGTCAAGTATTATCATGAATAGGGATAATGATAATACGTAGAGACTAGTATATGTTGATCGAATGAATTGTTCATTGATATGAGATATCAAATCAACATATGGGTACATGTTAGAGAACGATGTACTGGACAGACCCACCATGAGAATGCAACATGGATAGTTATATGATCGTCATATGCAATTCTCATAGTGATAATAATGTATACAATCCTTACGACTTGTGATCATCAGAGATCCCAACATAAGGAGTTATGTATCTTGATATCGTCAAACGTTACCCGTAACAGGGTAATCTATAAAGGCGACTATTGGATACACTACGAATTATGTAGAGGGATGTTGACTGATCGAGATAGGATTTGTCCCTCCTATATAACAGGAGATGTGTTTGGCCCTTGATCAAGTGAGAACTAAAATGCATGGCCATGCTCGAATGAGTCGATATGAGATATCGAGCTTATTCGTTTATTCTAGTTCTACTTGGGGATCAAGAAATGAAGATTGAATATACGAGTATGACTATTCCATGACTCGTGTTCAATCTAAACACAAAGGACAAAGGGATTAAGTTACATGATTAATATTATCACAAGTTCTAAAGGTTATGTCGAGTCATTGACATTCTCGTAATTTGGGTAGCATCGATGTGTTGCTAGATACCGCTCGATACTTGCGACATAAAATGAGATTTTATGTCACTGCCAACATTACGAGATCCTATCGGGTCGCACAAAAGATTAAATCGAGAAGGGAAATTAAATTCATGGGATGAATTAAATAATTAAGAGGAGTCTTAATTAATAATCATAAGGATTAATTAAATCATGGGCTTAAGCCCATGAAGCTTTAAGAAAGCCTTTAATTAATCATATATAATTTGTTAACAAGGTTTAATTAGATTAAGACTTGCAAGACAACTTCATAACAAAACCCTACACAAGCAAGAAGCAATTCGGCCGCCTCTCACAAAGACTCTCGGCCTTCACAAAGTCGAAGAGGTTGTGGTGGATTCCGGCCATTCTTTCGATTGTGAATCGAGTTTGCTTTGTGTATTGGTTTAATAACTTGTCTAGCAACTCGTTATTAAACTATCCCTTCGTTCGATTTGATCGTGTGGATACCGTTGAGGCAAAACCATTCGAGTTTTGCTAAGTGACTCGGAGAAGGCGTAGGACGTGGTGCAGCTCCGTGGATTCTGCTTCAAACACGCTACAAGGGTAAGACACTTGTAATTCTCTAATCCGATATGAATCCCTATGTATAGATCCGGTGTTAGTAATCCCAAAATTTTATTCCGCTGCGTTGTATGCTCATGGGGTAACTTACAATTACCCTGTCATATAGTTCCGGCCTCAAGCCCTTCATGAAATTCCTCATCTTCGCTTGAGGGTTTGCAGCAATATGGGGCACGTATCGCAGTAAGGAACAGTAATGCAGAGCATAATCAGACACAGCCATGGTACCTTGTCTTAAACTGGTGAACTCATCCTCCTTGGCTTGTCTTGCAGCGGCTGAGAAGTAGCGGGTCAGAAACCGTGTTCGGAACATCTTCCAATTTATTTCCTGCCCCAGAGCCTCTTGCTCAATCACGGTGGTCTTCCACCACATCAGTGCCTTCTTGGCCAGCTGAAATTCTGCCAATCTGATCCAGGCTGTCTTTGCACAAGGCGCTGCCACAAATATCTGTTCAATCCTCTCCAACCACTCTTCAGCTTTTTCCCCTGATTCAGTTCCTTCGAACATCGGGGGTCGGTATATCATAAATTGAGCCAAGCTCAACTCCCCTGGTAGCAACTGTTGTTCAGAAGGTTCTTCGCCCAAGGCTGCTGGTGGCAATGGATTCGTACGCCCAGCACTTGCATTTACACTAACGGCGTCACCCACTTCTATATTTGCTGCCATGCTGCAACACAAGGGTTAATAATAACACCAAAAGCAGTTCATAAAGAACATCGTTAGATAATTAAACATGTTAGCATAACATAGGAACTTCGTATGCAACATACCTATAAAACATGTCCAAAAGTAAGCACCTAGCCAACTTATTGCTAAGGCTACCCTTCACTCATTCCCGAGTTATCTAACCACTGCTCTGATACCACTAATGTGGGGTCTTCCCACCTTAACAGTGATTAATAGACAAAGAAGGACTAATCATGCATTAATAACATTCTAAGGTTCTGGTTGTTACATGAGCTATCAGAATTACAGGCCAAAATAAAGGACTTCAAAATAAATTCGTTACACTTCCAAAAGAATGTCCATGTTTAGATTTATACTACTCCTAGAGTAGATACTAATCAAGACTTGATTCCTATACATTCCTGTGTTCTTCATAGCTCACTGCCTCAACCCGACCCCTTAGTCCTTTAGTCCAAAAGCGTACCTACAGGGACAACACATCATAAGCATATACAATCTCATTCAACATCATAAAACATCATAGTAAATGAATGAAACATTGGTTAAGTAAATATGCTGGTTATTCATTAACTTCTTATCGTTGTCCCTGATTCATAATCATGCATATGGGTATCTTACCCTGTGGCATCTTACCACATTATAAACATTGCACGGCCTCTTACCATGTGGGGCATCTTACCCCGTGGCATCTTACCACAAATAGTATCGCATGGCCTCTTACCATATGGGGCATCTTACCCCGTGGCATCTTACCACAAATAGACATCGCATGGCCTCTTACCATGTAGGGCATCTTACCCCGTGGCATCTTACCACAAATAGACATCGTAGACATCTTATAAACATGTAGACATCTTATAAACATCATACACAACTTATAAACATCATCGTTTCATCTTGTATACTCATGCAAAGTGTAAAGATGTGTTTTACCGTCCGATGCCCGTACGTCTCTTACGTACCTTTTCAAAAAGAGGAGGAGTCAACAGACTTTATCTCCTTGATGGTGCCGGTACCTGGGATGGCTCTACAAGACCACACAATACCATATTAGATGCCTCAATACCATCTCACATCATAAACTTAACAAAATAAAACATCATTTTATTTTTCAACATTCCGCCTCTCTCGATCGATCGGCCCCGAGGTCTCGATCGATCGAGAAACTGTGCACAACAGTGCTCAACCATTCTGCCTCGATCGATCGATCGATCGAAACATTTTACCGATCGATCGAGGAGCTTCACCGATCGATCGAGAAATCCATCGATCGATCGGCACCTGAAATTCAAAACATGCTTTAAACATTCTGTCTCGCTCGATCGATCGGGACCAAATCTCGATCGATCGAGAGCTCTGAAAAATCGGGACTTCCCCAGATTTTTGAGCACCTCTTGTCACACCATAATTTCTACTTCATAACATAACATACTTGCTCAATCAAACATGCTAGGAGCATTATAAAACTTCTATGTAAGCACTTAAATTCAAGGTTCAACAAAACCTAAACTAGCATGCAATATAACCTCATCATAATCTTCAACCTCAACCAACTTATACAGAAACAGAGCATGTTCTTCCTTGCCCAGAATTTCGAGCACTTACTTTCATAACAAGAAAACCAACACATAACGTAAGTAATATACTCGAACAAACATGCTAGGAGCTTCATAATACTTCCATGTAAACATACATACCAAGGTTTCGTTCTTACCTACACTAGCATGCATAGAAATCCTCACTACAAAAACCCAACTCAACCCGAAAACCCAGAAAAACAGGGCACCAACTTACCCCTCTCTTTTGCTCCTCTTATGCAAGGTTTTTGGAACCCTTTCACCAAGCTTCTTCCCTTGCCTTAATGCTGCTAAGCTGGAACGAAAATGGAGGGGAGAGAAGGAGAAGGGATTGATTGGAAGGTCATCATGCAAGTATGGGCTGCCAAGTGGGGAAAAGGGCATGGGCTGCCAAGTGGGGGGGGGGGGGGGTGGCCGAGTGGCAGGGGGTGGGTGATATGGGTTGGGTGGTTATGTGGTGTTTAATTGTGTCCCGGTAAATAGTACGATGTATTAAAATATCCTCACTCGATATTTTATAACTTCATTTAAATTAATACATCCTTTAAAACACCTATCATGCCCCCTAAATCATATCATCATATCGTAATCATATTCCCCCAAATTAATTACACCCCAACCCTTAAACTTAACATAAATCATCATCATAGCACATAATCATATAACATTTCGGGGGTATTACATTATTGGTAGGATTTGGAGTCTCCAAGAGGTATGTATAGCTCCTTGTTGTTTTTATAGTGTTTGGTTTGGATTGGAAATGGTTTTGGTTGATTTGGAAATGGGTTTGTTTTTGGTTGGTATTGTTTTGGTTGGGGTGTTGGATTTTTGGTTGTTTATGATGAAGGTTTTTGGTGTTTTTATGTTTTTGGTTTGTTGGTATAATTATTGGTGATGTTGGGGAAGAAAATTTGGAACAAAAATGGTGTTTTTCATGGTGCAAGACTCGACGATCGATCACCCGTTTCTGGCTATCGATCGCGGGCCACCAGTGAGTAGCGGTTGGCGATCGATCGCCACTTTTGTGCGATCGATCGGTGAGGCTGGCGATCGATCGCCAAAGACTGAAAATTTTGGCAGCGGGCAGAGAGGTCTCGCGATCGATCGGCCCTTCGCGTCGATCGATCGCGAGACACAAAAAAATGTGTTTTCAGGCAATTTTGTGGAATTTTTGATATTGGACTATTATTGGCTCCTAATATTGGTTTGTTTGAATGTGTAGAACCATCCCAGGTGGCCACACAACTTAGGAGATAAAGTCCACGACACAACACATTTTGGGAGTACGGGCATCGGACGGTGAAACCTATTTTACGTATTGAATTTGGCTATGCATTATGGTTGCAAATATGGTCTTAGTTATGCATTATGGTTGCATACATGGTTTGGATATGCATTATGGTTGCATGTGTATATTGGATGCATTGGTGCATGTGATTGTGAGTCGTGATTATATTCCAGTGATGAAGAATAGCTTCATGTCGAAGCGGTGATAGAATACTTGCCGCTGTCATATTATAGCGATGAAGAATATTTGCCGCAAATATGTCGAAGCGAAGAATCATGCCGCTGTCATATTACTATTGCGAGGGATATTATGCCGTTAATATGTCGAAGCGAGGGGTATTAATGCCGTTGTCATGTAAACACGAGGGGTATTATGCCACTGATATAATAAGACTGGAACTGGCCATTGGTATACATGGAATGAGTGCATGTCATGACATACATTATTGGTATTATAATCCATTGATTATGATTGTGGTACAGGGACAACAAATGGAGCTTTTAAATGTATTAAATACAAGAAGCGAATCGTATTTACGGTTTATGCATTTGAGTTACAATCATATTATTGTGAATATGATTTATATACATGCTCATGGTTTTGGGGTTGTTCATGTAGGCACTTTTGGGCGGACGGGCTAAGGCGGGTTGATGCGGTGAGCTAGTGAGGAGTGCTTTTGGCATAGCAGGCTTAATCTTTTGTATAGTCTCTACTCTAGGAATAGTGTAAAGCTATAGGATTAACATTCAATTGGTTGGGAATGCAACTAATCCCTTTTGGAAATTTTATTTTGGCCTGTAATCTTAACGGCTCAAGGCATCAACACGAACTTTATATTCATTAGATGCACGTTAGCTCTATTTACGCCTTTAATCCGCACTTAAGGAACTAGGGTCCTTACATATAGCATGAAAGTTGTTGTCATTTTGAATCTGTAGATTTTTATGGTTTATACAGTATATTGCGTCTACCTTTTGGCTTAGCTAAAGTATGAGTTTGACTTTGAGGTCTGAAGAAAAGTTGTAGATCTGAATTCTCTTCGATTTAAGAAAAAAAGATCACTTAATTTGGAGTTAGAATAAGTGAGTTATGCTCATTTTACTAATTGTGCACATTTTGAGTCCTGCATGTGTTTGTAATATAAATGTAGTGGACATTCCGGGTCCCTGACAAATTATGTTAGGAATTTGATGTCGGTCTTTTCATAAAAGTTGTAGATAATTAAATTTTATCCAATTTTTTTTTTTTAAAAAAACCAAACTCAATTTGGACTTAAAATGAAGGAGTTATGATTTGTTACCAACAATGCACGGTTTGAGATCTGTATACGGGCGGAAATACCCATGCAGCGTGTTCGTCGGGTTGGCTTGGTGTTCCATAACATGTCCTGAGATAAGAGTTGTAGAGCTTCGAGTTAGCTATCATCTGCCATTGGAATCACACAATTTGAGTTTAAAACTGTGAGACCCCGTTATCACATCAAGACATTAAGGTGCAATTTAGAGAACTAAACATTCATGTGAATAAATCAGAGTAACATGCCGTGTTGATTTATCTGAGCTTTAGAGATTACAGTACCAAAATGTTTCAAAAGGAAGACACAATTCCTACAAAGGTACTACATTATAGTCTTACTCTACTCAGAAGAAGCTATACAAAATTTTTCTCTAACATGCTAATCCTGTAGCACTCTTTACAGCTCAGCATATCAACCCGACCCTGGTTCTCGTCAAAAAGCACCTACAAAGACAACCCCCAACACATGAGCATAACACAATTCATATTCAACATAATATGAAAGTAAGGCATAAATGCAAATCTTAAACACAAGCCCTTCCTGTATTTCCTGCATTTATATTGCCCATTGGTTGTCCCAGTATCACAATTCATAATAAACACATTATATGAATGTATGGCTTCATAAATAAATGTCATGACATCCTTCCTCCTTAAATCTTTATTTCAATCCTGAGCCCTTATCATTAGTACATTTTAATGCTTCTTGCTACTCCATGTAAGCGGAATTCTTCCTCGCTTCCAATGGACCTTAGCGTAAGCAATTAAAATCCTTACTAGATAACCTTGACTCGTGAAATACACCTCTTATATTTCACAACATACATATGCAAAAACAATGCATAATAACATGTATCATAACCTTAATGCACCACATTGCATTCATCATGCGTCAAAAAGACAAACATAAAGCACATGTTACCGTTGGGATGCCCGTACGTCGCTTACGTACCTTTCCAAAAGATAGAGGAGTCAATCGACTTTATCTCCTCGGTTGTGCTGGCACCTGGGATGGTTCTACATAGCCACACAACACAATATTAGGCACCTTATAACAATCCAATATCAAAACTTTAACAAAATATATCAATTTAAAATTTTCAACATTCTGGGTCTCTCGATCGATCGGCCCCTTTTCCCGATCGATCGAGAAGACGCCTAAAATCAGAACCAAGATTCTGCCTCGCTCGATCGATCGAGAAGAAATGTCGATCGATCGAGATGCCCTGTTCGAGAAATACTAACCCAGAATTCTCGAACACCTATATTCATACCCTTCGATCCAGCATAAAACATACACCACATGTTTGAACAATTATGCTAGCAATTACAATACACTACTCCGAGTGTACTCATACCAAATTTACACCCTAAGCATAAGCCTACATGTATAAACGTCGATCATTTAAACAAGTACTGGATCAACTTTTCTGGAAACAGGTTAACATATTCAATTCCAGATTTCTTGAGCACCTCACTTCATGCTATTAAACCTATCACATATAGCATAAAGAAAGCTCGAACAAACATGCCATGGGCTTCACAAAACTACCATGCATATTTTCACATCAAAGTTTCACCAAAGCCTAAGCTTGACGTGTATGATAATACCTTCATAAAAACACTCCCCACACATATATTTCCAGAAAACAGGGCACTTGAACCTTGCCTAGAATTTTCGAACACTACCTTTCACATGATTAAATCCTTCACATAATACATGCAACATGCTCAAAGAAATATACTGGTACCTTCAAAAAGTTACCATACACAAAAGCACATCAAAGGTTCAACCAAAACCTAAGTTAGCATGCATCAAATATTCATGGTAAAACCCTTCCTAACATGAAAAACAGAGTACTACCCTGCTCGGATGTTCGAGGAACCCTTTTCTCTACTACAAATCTAGCACATAAAGCATGCAAGTTTCTTAACTAAACATGCTAAGGGCTTCACAAACATCACATAAAGGTATTCATAACAAGATAACATCATACCCTAAACTAGCATGCCAAATCTGCTACAAAGAACAAGCATGCCAGGAAAATGAAAACTGGGAAGAAAATGTGACTTCTCACCACTTTTGCCCTTCGATTTTCTATATGAAAAGAAGAATGAAACCCGATCACTTTTCTCCTGGAACTCGACCAAGTTGCAGAGAAATGAAGGGAAAAAGAAGGAAGCTTTTTGGAAGAGGCAAGATGAAAATATCTTCAAGTAAAGTTGCTTGCTTAGTCATCTGCTTTCCCAGAAAAACAGGGGAGGGGCGTGGGTTAAGTCAAGTGGGGGTGGGGTGGTTGCATGTAGGGTGGTTTTGGGGTGTTTAATTGTATCCCGGTATTTCATACGATGTATAAAAATATCTTTCCTTGATATTTTTATTATTTTACCACCTCATCACAACAAGTAAAAACACCTAACATGCTCCCTAAACCACATCCTCAAAATAAATAAATTACTCCCACATAAAATACGCCTTTAGCACATAGGCTCACAATTAACAACCTTTAATTGTATGATTACCCACATAATCATTTCGGGGATATCACAAAAACGAAAACGTTATGGCATTTGACGTGGGTCCTTACATTAGTGGTATCAGAGCAGTGATTTGCTCTTTTGGGCTATTTGAGGGCCTAAGGATGTATTGATAGAAATGAATAGCACATAATTTACGCATGATTACAATTTTGTGCCAGTGTGCATGACATTTATATACTTATGTGCATAGTATGATATGAGGTCATGAATGAAAATGTGTTATTGCTAACCATCGTGGTTGCAGGATCATATGAAATACGATGTGTAAGGACCCCCGTGCCCTTAACCAGTTATTAGTGTATTAACCCATGTATTTAGTGCATACAATCATATATGTAGGGGAAAGACCACTTGCTACCATAGCAAAACATGCCAATAATAAAATTTCTTACATTATTCCATATAATGTCCAGTTTCCCCCAACCAAGTCCACATACATATCATGCACCCTTATAATACACTAACATGTTCTCAGTTCATTTAGCAATTCCTTAATTAATTGCATGCAACACATGAATGAAAAGAGAAAGACCCCTGCCTTTTTATACAACCCATATACACATATAACAATGCTCACATGCGAGCAACAACAAATGTATGTGTATCAAATGTATAAAATATTGTGCTCAATACTGTCACTGGTACTTCGATCCTGGAAGCACCTCCAATCCATAGCTCGAGCTCAACTCCAAAGCCAACGATGTACCTATTCACCTGCCCCAACAGAGACAGCACCCACACGCGGTGAGCATACCAATACCACCAATCCAATAATCATAATATTACAGTTCATAATTTACAGAATGTAAATGCCATGAATTTTAAATGATACTCCCTGGATGGTATCATCCTCATCCGGGATCCCCCTGTGTTGTTCCTGTTGTCAAAATAACCGAACCCATCAAATTCCCAAAAGCCAGTTAATCATCTCATTGAATCATCTCATTGATTAACAAAATCCATTCCTGCCATGCCAGTTTCATAATCAAATATGATTAAACCATTAAACAAATGACCATAGATATCACATATATCTAATCAATGATTCATAGTTCTATTTCACCGCTCGCTCCATAATAGCGGCATTTTAACCCCACGCATGCTCAACAGCAGCGGCGTGATAACCGATATTCGCTCAACAGCGACAACATCACAATCAATGCTCGCTCGAAAGCAGCACCATATAATTCCCATGTATATCCATTTATTGCAAGTACAATATACCATGCATTTCACAATTGCAATAATATAAAAGGCTATGCTCGTACGTTATACGTACCTTATGATTCCGTAGTCCGAACCAAACCTTGACTGAGTCCCACGACCCGATGAATTATGTGCTACCACATAAAATAACTCGTAATAAATATAAGCATGCAACCACGTGCTCAAGCACGTTTACAACCTCCAAATACATCGTCAATCCATGACGATTTACCATTTTAAAAGACTCCGAGCTAGGTATGCACAATACCCAAAATATTCCAAATTTTTTATTAAAAATAGACTCCAACCATTCCACTTTAAAAGTATAGCATTCCCAATAGAATATAGACATTGCCCCTAGAATCGGCTAATTAAACTTCGATCCCAAAATCCCGACATTTTTCAAAATTTTGAAAAAACAAAGGAAATAGAGCCGTGATCGATCGCGAGAACCTACTGCCCAAAAAGTGCATGCCGCGATCGATCGCCAGATCTCGCGATCGATCGCCAAGACCCCCGCTGTAAGGACCCCCGTGCCCTTATCCCATTATTAGTGTATTAATCCATGCCATTTGTGCATACAATCATATTATCATGGGGGAAATGACTACATGCTGACACAACATAATTTACCAGTAACAAAATTTCTTGCATTGACATTTTAATGCCAAATTCCCCCATACCATTCACTACAATGTATGCATCTTATAATACACTAAAATGATCTCAATTCATTTTGCAATCACATACTTAATTGCATGTAACAATAAATGAAGAGAGAAAAGCCATGCTCCTTAATACATTCCATATACACATATAAACGGGCTCACATGCGAGCACCCAATGGATGAATATGTATTTAATGCATAAGTTACTCTACCAAATACCGTTACTGGTACTTCGATCCTAGAAGCACCTCCCATGCATAGCTCGATCTCAACTCTGGATCTACCGTTATACTTATTCAACCAGCTCTGTACTTCAATCCTGGAAGTACCTCGAATCAACAACCCGAGCTCAACTCCAAAGCCATTGCTGCACCTGTACCACCTGCCACAACAGAGACAGCCCCCACACGAGGTGAGCATACCAATACCAACATTCCAAGAATCACAGTACGTAATTTACAGAATATAAAACTGTAATGTAAAAGTATACTCCTCCCTGTATAGTATCGTTACCACGTAGGATTTCCCATACTGTCCATGTTCTCAAAATAACCAAAACCATCAAATTCCCAAAGCCAGTTAATCACCACATTGATTAACTAAAACAATTCCTGCCATAGCAGTTCCATAATCAAATATGATTAAATCATTAAATGAAGTACCACAAATATCACATATATCTAGCCAATGATTCCATAGTTTTATTTCATAGCTCGCTCCACAATAGCTGCATTTTAACCCCACGCATGCTCAACAGCAGTGACGTCATAACCGATTTTCGCTCCATAGCGACAACATCCCAAACATTGCTCGCTCAAAAGCGGCACCATATAATTCCCGATATATATATACATCCATTCATTGCAAATACAAATAACCATGCAATTCACAGTTGCAATAATATAAAAGGCTATGCTCGTACGTTATACGTACCTTATGATTCCGTAGTCCGAACCAAACCTTGACTGAGCCTCGCGACCCGATGAATTATGTGCTACCACATAAATAACTCACAATCAATTACAAGCATGTGTGATGACCTGAGATTAGGGATGTTAATCCCGGAGTGTTAATAACCCCTAAACTTGTTTTACGTGGCAATTGGAGTTTAATCAAGGTGTCGGGCCTTCCGGGCTCGTCTATTTGAGTAGTTGGGATCGTTGGATCCCGAGGTTGAGATCGTATTCTCATTTCGGTAAAAACCTGTGAGTTGGGTTTTTAGTGTGACTCAGAATCTCGGGTGCTTGGTGTGGGCACCGGTAGGGGGTTTTTGAGATTGAGAGAGAATTTTTGAAAACAGATGATTTTTAATGAATCATGATGTATTTGTGGGGCTATTAGTATTTCGGGGTATTTTTGCTATAAATACCAATTGAACCGAGATTTTAATTATTGGAAGCCATTTTCCCCCACCCTTCCCTCTCTCCTCGCGCGCGCTGCCTTCCGCTTTTCCCCAGACCCACGCAGCTTCAAACGTCGCGCCCGCCGCCGTCCGGCCGCCGTTCGGCGCGTGCGACCCGCCGTTGGATTCGTCTCTCCGAGGCGCAGCTATTCATACCATCAATTTGAAGTTTCGTCGAGAATCGCGTTCGGATTTGCCAGAAAAGCGTAGGGTTCGGATCTGGAATTCTGTCCGATTTTTGGGGCTCGATTTTGGTACGTTTTGGGGCTTTTCTTTGGATGTTTTTGGGGCGTTTTTGTGCTGCTTTTGGGTCGTATATTTCAGACTTTGTAGTTCGAAAATTTGTTGCTTTAATGGTTCGAATTTCTTCATTGCTTGGATGAGTTAGGGTTCGAAAATTTGGGGCTTTGGCATGTGGGGCGATTATTGTTGTTGTTGATTGATTAATTCATGTTTTAGATGAATTATAGTGATTATTTGAGTTCGAATTGTTATGATAAGGGTTCGAATTATTGAAGGTGTTCTTGGGCGATTTTTTGATATGTCGCATTCGTATTCCCTCCCTGCATGTACCCTGCCCCGGGTCTTTTAAATGATATATTGTCGCGTGTTGACGATATGTTGAGGGTTATGGGTGTGCTTGAGCATGGGTTGCATGTTCGTAAATAATCGTGAATTATTTATCGTGTTAGCACATCATTCCTCGGGGCATGGAACTCGAGCAAGGTTTGACTCGGACTTCGAGGATTTAAGGTACGTTTAGCGTACGAGCATAGCTTAAATGATGTTTTACAAGTATGATGCATGAATTAAAATACATGAAATGTTTTACTATGATGGCACCGGGACTTGGTTACGTTATTTTGATTCACATGATGAAATGCTTGGTGCCGCTATGAAGCGAGCAAATGATGGGTGTGGTCGCTATGGAGCGAACACCAGTAGTATGACGCTACTTTGAAGTAAGAAGTGAAAATGTGGTATTGATTAGATATCTAGGATATCTGTATTTTATTCCCTATTGGTAATGAATAGGAACAGAGACGTAGTTAATAAGAGAAGTGATTAACTAGTATCGGAAGTTAAGGAAATCTCAATATGATATCTAGAATTATGATAATTGCTAGATAAAGAAAGATGTTATGAAATGTTGTTAATTCGAAACTGGTTAGGATTAACCAATATGATGATTAACTGCATATTCAGGATTTGATGATTTATCTGTTTTGAGAATAGGGTTATTACAGGGGTACGCTAGGATGAGGATGATACCATCCAGGGAGTGTCACATATGTTCCACAATATTTACATTTTCGTAAATTATGTATTATGTCATTATGATTATGAAATTGTGGAATTGGTATGCTCACCCCGTTGGGGGCTGTCTCTGTTGGGGGCAGGTGAACAGGTACATCGATGGCTTTGGAGATGAGCTCGAGCTGTTGATTGGATGTACTCCCAGGATCGTGGTACCAGGGCTTGATGGAGCACGGTATCGTATAGAGTACCTATATATATATATACCCATGATGGCTATACACATATTTATGATGCTCGCATGTGAGCACGATTATACTTGTATATGGGTTGTATATAAAGGCATGAGCCTTTCTCTCTTTCATTCTATGTTGCATGCAATTAGAGGTAGAATTGCTAAAGGTTATGAGAGTCATTGGTGTATTGTGGGTGTTGAAACCCACTTTGTTGCCATATGTGTGGTGTCTTCCCTGGCTGGGAATTTACTTAATATTGCTGTATTCTGATGAGTATTATGTTTTCCCTAGTCGGGAATTATGTTATCTGTTGTGCTTTTATTTCGGGATAGCTCTATTTATGGGGAGACTCTGCCCAAATTTTTATAAAAGTCCACAATTTAAAAAGTGGTGTAATGGGCAAACTCTATGAGTCCATTGTTGTTAGGATGATGAACTTATGACATCGTATGTTAAAGAAAATTTTGTAATTGCCATTCAATGGTAAAGTATCATCTGAGTTTCCCGAATGATTTTATTGAAAGCATGTGCCACACAGAATGATTAATACACTAATCAATGGTTAAGTATATGGGGTCCTTACATTAGTGGTATCAGAGCAGTGGTTGCTCATTGAGGCTGTTGAGGGCCTAGGAAGTTATTGATAGCACATATTTATGCATGATGGCATTAATGTTATACGACATGACTAATTGTTTATGTGCTTATATGATATGAAAAGTGGTATTGCTAACCATTGTGGTTGCAGGAATCGTGTGGAACACGATAGGATGGCATTAATAGCGATGTCTAACACTCTATATGCTACGTGCCAAGGAACCTGATTTTGGAAGAAAATCAGGGAAAAGAAAGATATGATGTATTGTCTGATGACAGACTGGGTAGACAACCGACAGTGGAATACTTCGGTATGGTCTCAATTATTATTGAATATACTAATGCGTTTGTTCATGTAATGTTCAAGCAAGGAAGGTGCGTAAGAAACGTACGGGCATCAAATGGTAACATATTCTTAAACTATGACTTTGCATTGATTGCATAAGTGTTTACGATGATGATGATTATGATGATGTTTATGATGATGATGTTTACGATGATGATGATTATGATGATGTTTATGATGATGATGTTTACGATGATGATGATTATGATGATGTTTATGATGATGATGTTTACGATGATGATGATTATGATTATGTTTATGATGATGATGTTTACGATGATGTTTACGATGATGATGATTATGATGATGTTTATGATGATGATGTTTACGATGATGTTTACGATGATGATGATCATGATGATGTTTATGATGACGTATATGAGAGTGGGTAAGATGCCCCTGTGGTAAGATGCCACACAATGTTTATGATATGGTAAGACGCCATATGATTGGGTAAGATGCCACACGATGATTATGTTATGGTAAGATGCCATACAACGGGGTAAGATGCCCATATGGTAAGAGGCCATACAATGTTATTATGTGTGGTAAGATGCCACGGGGTAAGATGCCCATATGGTAAAAGGCCATACAATGTTATTATGTGTGGTAAGACGCCACGGGGTAAGATGCCCATATGGTAAGAGGCCATACAATGTTATTATGTGTGGTAAGACGCCACGGGGTAAGATGCCCATATGGTAAGAGGCCATACAATGTTATTATGTGTGGTAAGACGCCACGGGGTAAGATGCCCATATGGTAAGAGGCCATACAATGTTATTATGTGTGGTAAGACGCCACGGGGTAAGATGCCCATATGGTAAGAGGCGATACAATGTTATTATGTGTGGTAAGACGCCACGGGGTAAGATGCCCATATGGTAAGAGGCCATACAATGTTATTATGTGTGGTAAGACGCCACGGGGTAAGATGCCCATATGGTAAGAGGCCATACGATGTTATAATGTGGTAAGACGCCACGGGGTAAGATGCCCATATGGTAAGAGGTCATACAATGTTATTATGTGTGGTAAGACGCCACGGGGTAAGATGCCCATATGGTAAGAGGCCATACGATGTTATTATGTGATAAGATGCCACAAGGTAAGATGCCCATGTGCATGAATATGAACCAGGGAAAATGAAAAGAAGTTAATGAATAACCAGCAAGCTTACTCAACTATGATTTCGTACATTTACTGTTATAGCTATAAGATGATGATGCTATAAGATGATGATGTATAAGATGATGATGCTTATATGATGATGATGTATAAGATGATGATGTTATAAGATGATGATGTATAAGATGATGATGCTATAAGATGATGATGCTTATATGATGATGATGTATAAGATGATGATGCTTATATGATGATGATGTATAAGATGACGATGCTTATATGATGATGATGTATAAGATGATGATGCTTATATGATGATGATGTATAAGATGATGATGCTTATATGATGATGATGTATAAGATGATGCTTATATGATGATGATGTATAAGATGATGATGTATAAGATGATGATGCTATAAGATGATGATGTATAAGATGATGATGCTATGAGATGATGATGCTTATAAGATGATGATGCTATAAGATGATGATGCTATAAGATGATGATGTATAAGATGATGATGCTATAAGATGATGATGCTTATATGATGATGATGTATAAGATGATGATGCTATAAGATGACGATGCTTATGTGATGATGATGTTATAAGATGATGATATTTATGAAATGATGATGCTCATATGATGAAGATGTTATAAGATGGTGATAATTATAAGATGATGATTTTAATCATTCATGTCAAGAATTAATGACTATATGCATGGCTATGAAACAGGGACCTTGGAGTGTCCAGGGTGTATAGGCATTAGAGGAATGTTGGGTACAGACCCACTACTCTATTGATTTTCTTCCCACAGTATGGTATGCCGTGCGGGAACGTCCATCTTATTGGTAGGTTTGAGGTGAACCTAGAGAGGCAGCGACTAGTTTGTCTGTCGTGTGTGTGCAGCACCAAGAGGGGCTTGTTAGAGCCGTTATACTGCTCGTAGGAACCAAGTGTGGCAAATCGTAAGGTGATACGATGTGGATTGTGGTGGACTCTAGTAGTCACCATGTCATCGAGGTTGAGGTTGAGGTTGTGCATGCCTCACTGAAACGTGTATACGTTATGTTTAATCTTGGTGAGACTTGTCTGTGACAGCTCATGATGTTGGAGTACCAACAAGAGAGTCATCAGGTCGTCGATGATTCGATCTGGGAATCCATGTATTTGGGATGCAATGGGTTTATTGCATGTCCTTTCAAGTTTGAAACTCTGAGGAGTCTCGATTGTTTGTTTATGACCAGGATGTGGTTCTTGGGATATCCAGAGGTGGACATCTTATGAGATATCATTTGTGTGAATCTGTGGCCATGAGTTGCCCAATTTGAGTTGCAATGATGCGACTGCTCCTTCGATAGAGGAGGTTTGAAAGTGGAAACCAGGTTTGATGTGTGTACACCATGGAATACTAGTGTTTCCCTCGTAACGATGTATGTTAGACATCGTGAGTCATGATAGAGATGTCTTTGAATGATATCTACGATGGAATCGGGAGCAATTCGAATCCTTGCAGTTTCAGTTGACTAACTGCTTTTGGATTGTTAGCGTTGAGTTGTGCTGACGCTCTTTGACGTTATGATGGATTTGGAAGTCTATTCCACTCCAGAGTTGACACGAGGTCAACGTTCTCTCGGTTGAGGTGTCATTCATGATGCGTTCTTACTAGTGGTATCAGAACGAAGGATGACTGTCCGATCTACGGTCGTAAGTATTGGTTGTTTTGCAGTCAGGAGGGACTGACTTTTGGGATGAACCGCATCGAGGTACGTTTCGCCTCTTGGGTGATAAGTTGGTGTTGGTTTTGGTATGTCGCTCTGTTTCAGAGTTTGATGTGAGATAAGTATCCTCGCGGTTTTTAAGACGATTCTGATATGGTCAGGAATCAAGGTTATGACTTCATGTTGTTGTGTAGCCCGGGTGTTACGTGATACACCGGTGCTAATTTCGAGGACGAAATTCTTTTAGTGGGGGATATTGTGATGACCTGAGATTAGGGATGTTAATCCCGGAGTGTTAATAACCCCTAAAGTTGTTTTACGTGGCAATTGGAGTTTAATCAAGGTGTCGGGCCTTCCGGGCTCGTCTATTTGAGTAGTTGGGATCGTTGGATCCCGAGGTTGAGATCGTATTCTCATTTCGGTAAAAACCTGTGAGTTGGGTTTTTAGTGTGACTCAGAATCTCGGGTGCTTGGTGTGGGCACCGGTAGGGGGTTTTTGAGATTGAGAGAGAATTTTTGAAAACAGATGATTTTTAATGAATCATGATGTATTTGTGGGGCTATTAGTATTTCGGGGTATTTTTGCTATAAATACCAATTGAACCGAGATTTTAATTATTGGAAGCCATTTTCCCCCACCCTTCCCTCTCTCCTCGCGCGCGCTGCCTCCCGCTTTTCCCTAGACCCACGCAGCTTCAAACGCCGCGCCCGCCGCCGTCCGGCCGCCGTTCGACGCGTGCGACCCGCCGTTGGATTCGTCTCTCCGAGGCGCAGCTATTCATACCATCAATTCGAAGTTTCGTCGAGAATCGCGTTCGGATTTGCCAGAAAAGCGTAGGGTTCGGATCTGGAATTCTGTCCGATTTTTGGGGCTCGATTTTGGTACGTTTTTGGGGCTTTTCTTTGGATGTTTTTGGGGCGTTTTTGTGCTGCTTTTGGGTCGTATATTTCAGACTTTGTAGTTCGAAAATTTGTTGCTTTAATGGTTCGAATTTCTTCATTGCTTGGATGAGTTAGGGTTCGAAAATTTGGGGCTTTGGCATGTGGGGCGATTACTGTTGTTGTTGATTGATTAATTCATGTTTTAGATGAATTATAGTGATTATTTGAGTTCGAATTGTTATGATAAGGGTTCGAATTATTGAAGGTGTTCTTGGGCGATTTTTCGATATGTCGCATTCGTTTTCCCTCCCTGCATGTACCCTGCCCCGGGTCTTTTAAATGATTTATTGTCGCGTGTTGACGATATGTTGAGGGTTATGGGTGTGCTTGAGCATGGGTTGTATGTTCGTAAATAATCGTGAATTATTTATCGTGTTAGCACATCATTCCTCGGGGCATGGAACTCGAGCAAGGTTTGGCTCGGACTTCGAGGATTTAAGGTACGTTTAGCGTACGAGCATAGCTTAAATGATGTTTTACAAGTATGATGCATGAATTAAAATACATGAAATGTTTTACTATGATGGCACCAGGACTTGGTTACGTTATTTTGATTCACATGATGAAATGCTTGGTGCCGCTATGAAGCGAGCAAATGATGGGTGTGGTCGCTACGGAGCGAACACCAGTAGTATGACGCTACTTTGAAGTAAGAAATGAAAATGTGGTATTGATTAGATATCTAGGATATCTGTATTTTATTCCCTATTGGTAATGAATAGGAACAGAGACGTAGTTAATAAGAGAAGTGATTAACTAGTATCGGAAGTTAAGGAAATCTCAATATGATATCTAGAATTATGATAATTGCTAGATAAAGAAAGATGTTATGAAATGTTGTTAATTCGAAACTGGTTAGGATTAACCAATATGATGATTAACTGCATATTCAGGATTTGATGATTTATCTGTTTTGAGAACAGGGTTATTACAGGGGTACGCTACGATGAGGATGATACCATCCAGGGAGTGTCACATATGTTCCACAATATTTACATTTTCGTAAATTATGTATTATGTCATTATGATTATGAAATTGTAGAATTGGTATGCTCACCCCGTTGGGGGTGACCGCTTTTATTTTAAACAATTAATTTTTCAGTGTATGGGTTGAAGCGATTCTACCGCAAGTGCACGGTGTCAAGTTTTAGTATAGTGAAAATTAAGTAAAGGTTGTCGAATCCACAGGGACTAACGTATAAGTACCAAATAAGATCAATCAAATTATATTTAGCCTACGATTAAAGGAGTTTGATTAACTAAAGCTAGATGAAACTAAAGAATAAAGATTAAACTAAAAAACAATGACAATAATGGTTCCGGGAATGCAAAGGTAAGTTACTCAAGAAAATTACCAAGTTTGTCGTTCAATTATGTTCTCTCTAATGATTCAATGGAATTCTCACTTTATTAACCAATTGATTTTAAAGGTGAAAGGTTTTTATGATTATTCGATACACTCTCTCGAGCTGTAACGAAACTAACAATAAATTAGAACAAGTCACTCTCGTGCACCTATTTACTAATTCAAAGTTGCTTAAATTATCAAAACCTATTAACTCTAAATCTTTCGATTTCAAGTTCTCACGTATGCGATATCATCTCTCGATCTCAATCGTAACATACATCATCAATTAATGGAGCTTGTTACAGCGTTATCTCTCGATCTCGGCTGTAACTCTCAAATTCAATCAAAGCTAGCTAGACTCTGATCTACACATGCAATTAATTTATGAACTTTAAATATCAATGCGCTCGACTATCAATGAATCAATAATATCAAACATAACGAACTAAAACTTCAATAATAGAAACCAAATTCAATGCAAATCAATTACAAATGAGTTTTCTTGTCTCTCGACCTTAAAAATAACAAATGCAAATTGAAAATCAAATAAATTAAGTTTAGAAATACGATAAACGATGGATGAATCCGTGCGTTGCACCGTGATTTCTTCTCTTGTTCCTTCCTTGCACTCCGGAACGGATAGGCCCGACTTTGGACGAAGAACGGAGATTGGATCTCCTTCTTCCGGCGTTAGGCGGCGGCTAGGGTGGCTGCTCTTGACCTAAAAAGTCTGATATTTACTCTCCAAAATCGTCCTTAATTCTGTGGAAGTGAGTCTTCTTAAAAAGCCCTCCAAAAATCTCGATAAAATAGGAAAATAAAATCTTCAGATCTCGCGTCTCGATCGATCGAGAATTTCACCGATCGATCAGTGCACTGTTCACGCCAGCTTTTGGAACTTACTGTCTCGCTCGATCGATCGGGAATTTCCACCGATCGATCGAGATTTCTCAAAAATTGTTTCTGAAGCTACTGCCTCGCTCGATCGATCGGGAATTTCCACCGATCGATCGGGCCTTCGAAAATTCTGAGTCTTGCTACTGGCTGGCTCGATCGATCGAGAATAAATCTCGATCGATCGAGATCTGAAAAATCCACCTTCTTAATTTTCTTGTCTTTTACGCCTCGATTTCGCCCGTTATCTTCTCATTAGCTCATTTCTTCCACTTCTGATCAAATTTCCTGAAACACATGAATAAACACCAAAAAGCATAATATCATCCAGGAAAAAGTACAGAAAATGGGAAGAAATCACAGTTAAAATCACTCAAAATCTACGCCTATCAACTCCCCCAAACTTAGACTTGATCGTCCTCGAGCAAGCAATAAACTCAAAAAGAAAAGTTAAACTCGATACTAAGCATGAATTATCTTTGCAACATATGTAACAGCTCAGAAATCCTACTTACACAGTAATAGAAGTCAATCAACATTTAACACGAAGCATTTTCTCCTAAGCTAAACAATACATCGCAACATCGGAACGTGCGTGTGTGCTATTGTCAAACATGAGTTACATATATATCTTTAAAATCAACATGTGCCATATTAACTCCTAGTCAAGATTACTTTGAAATACTCTACAAGTTTACTATCCAGCACTTCTCCACTAATGTAATTGTTCCCTAGACTTGGATCAAAAGGTCTTAAAAGCTTATAACGTTAGGCCTTTTGGTGTCGGCTTCAAAGAAAAGGTAGGAGGGATTCAAAGAAGAGAGTATAATAAAATCAGTTCAACTCTTTCTTGAGCTTCTCTTCAACTTTTTTCTAGCCTTGGCCACTTTGGGTCTTATTTTGAATTTTTCTTTTCAAGGCTTTTCTCTACATCTTTTCTTTTTCTTTGCTCATTCTTTTGTTCCTTTTGAACTCATTTGCATATAACAATTCTTTGCAATGAATGAGATTCATTATACTCTCCTAGGGGTAGGTAAAAATTTTCTTTTAGGCTCAAACCAAGGTGGGTATAGTGAGTTGCCAAGAATGTCGAATGGGGGTCTAATCATATGCAATGCATATACCATTCTTTTTCAATAAGGCTCAAAAGGGGACACTATTGAATAATATATAACAGGTAGGCTTGAAAGGCTCAAACGGTCCAAAAATCGCCTAAATCATCTCCAAGTCTAGTTCCTAATTATAAATTTCGCCTCAAAGTGCTTTCAACTAAACTGTAGAGTTATCTAAGATACTCAAGACTCATCATAGTTAACACAAATTTTCAATTAAAACAATACATACTTCACTCAATCATGACTCAATAAGTGCTCAAATAGTTCCTCAATTTTGACATATAGTTAACAAAGGATATATGCAAACAAGTTAAACGTTTTCATGGCTCCTATCTAGATGAGGATTAATTTCATCATGTATTACTGTTGCAAGTCCAATTCATCAATTCTCAAGAATAACTCAATCAAAAAAAAAATTTTTGTTGGTAGTGCTCAAGGATGAATTAGTCCACTAAATCATGCATTCATGCAAGGTAGGGGAACAAAACAAGTAGCAGTATGTGCAAAAGCAAGATTATGTACAAATACTCAAAAACCCCCCCAAACTTAGCATGTGAATTGCCCTCAATGAACAAGAAAAATAAATGCCAAGGCAAAGACACATACCATGATGACGATCGTCACTGATCGTCATCCTCATCATGCTCCGGAGGGGTAACTGGGTAGTGGTGCTCCTCGCCCTGATATGGCGGAAATGGTGGGTACTCCGAGGGTGGGGGTGCATGCGGATGAAAGGGTGCGAAGTGCGGCTCCGGCGGGAACTGGAAACCTGGAAAGCCCTGGGCCATGGCAGTGTTCCATGCACTCTGATAGTGCATGAACTCCATCTGTCGCTGAGCTACCTGCTCATGGTCCATCTGCAATGCTCTCTGCATGCTATGAATGTCCCGCTGCATGCTGTGAATGCTCTGCTGCTCCAGGCGAATATCTTGGAGATCCCTATGTAGAGAATCCAAAGTAACTCGTGTATGCTCTGCAGCAGAGGATGATGCTCCAGCTTGTGTAGTGTCCGAGGGTCGTCTTCGGCTCGTAGGCTCGGCCACAATGATTGGTGTCTTCGGTGGAAGTAGCTCCTCGTCTTCCCCCCATGTCACTCCGTATCGCTGACATAAGGCAGTGATCGTGGATGGAAACGGTAGTGCGGAGGTCGGAGGGCTGCTTCCCATCTCTTCAATATGATCACTGATGATCTCCCCGAAGTCCACATCCTTCCCTGAGAGGATGGCATAAACCAGGACCGCTCTATCTTTTGTCACCTCAGAAGTGTGGGTCGATGGCATGACCCGTGAGGCGACAAATGAAAACCATGCTTGGGCCTCTGGCTTCAAATTCTTCTTTAGAACCAACTGTGGCTCTGCTTTGTCATTCCTCTGCCAATCCACTCCCGGCTTGCCAATGACTGTCAATACCTCATCGTAGTCGATCTTGCTGTTCTTGAAAGATTGGTATTCACAGTTGTGAATGAATGGCATCCGGAGGATATTATTGATTGTGGCTCGATCCGCCAAGACATCTTTCCCTCGAACATAAACACGTACTTGGTGCCCTGGTTGAACTGCTCGAAGATTTGTATAGAACTCCCTCACCAGTGGCACCACAGCATCAATCGGTGTTTGAATGAATTGGAACCACCCTTTTCGGCATGCTGTCCTAATGACAGGACACTCCAATTTATCTAAGCTCATTCCCCTTTCACGGCTCAGGGGTTTCTTATGGTAGGTGGGGTATAAATCAGCAATCTTGGCATTGAGAAACTTTTGCTCATCAAAAACTGATTCAGAACCAGTAGCCTCTGCCTGCTTTTGCTTCTGGGAAGTTTCCGCCTGCTTTGACCTCTTTCTGGAAGACATACTCTTGCCAAATGATTCCCAACGAATTCAATTCAATTCACTAACACCCCCACAACACTATAAATCCGGCACCCTTCAATACCACAAAACTTCCTCCTAATTGGAATTCTTTTCCAACCCACTTCTAAAATTTCACGAAATCGCACCAAAAGCTAAAATCTTGGATGATTGGAAACCAATTACCTCTTAAAAATTTGATCTTGGAGAATTGTGGCACTCGGCTTGGAATTCCCTTCTTTATGCGCTTCTACCCAATTGTCCTTTCAAATCTTCAGATCTGCAATGAAAATCTCATTAGGATGAATATTACTTCTTAGAATTGAAGTAAATTGAAATTCTATGGAAACTTGATGAGATTAGAAGAGGAAAATTGAAAGGGACGGCTAGGGTTTGCTGTTGAGAGGAGAAAAATGATTTGGGGAAAGTGATGGTTACTGCGTCTGCCCCTTTATTTTTTCAAAATTTTCTCTCGCTCGATCGATCGGAAAAATTCTCGATCGATCGAGCGAGGCAGTAGGCAAAAAGTTATTTTAAAAATTCGGGCGATCGATCGAGATTTCCACCGATCGATCGCCAGCAGCAGCAACCAAAATTTTAAAATTTTTCTTTTTCTCAACGTCTTTCTCTCGGATTGCTTCGCCTAAAACCAACTTGCCCTTGCTTTCACATCTGCATTAGAAAAGACACGAATTCAATTCCAGACAAACTAAAAAAAACACAAACAAACTAACAAAACTCAACAAAACACGAAATCAAAAACAAAACTCAAGGAAGGAAAAAAAAATGGAAGTTCTTAATTTATAGTCCCAAGCTGGACTGTCACCTCTTCGCCTTTTCAATTTGATGGCTCCTTCGGATTCTTTACAGAATCACTCGGGAGCGTACCTTGCGTCCTCCCAGATATCAATGTGGCCAACTGCCCTATCTGCACCTCCAAATTTTTGATTGATGCATCTTGATTCTGCATCCTCACTTCTGTTGATGAAATCAGCTTCGCCATAAGTTCCTCTAAACTCGGCTTTTGTGTGAACCCGGCCTGCGGTTGAGGGTTCAACACATTTTCTTGATTCGACCACCTTAAGTTCGGGTGGTTCCTCCATGGTTGGTTGTAGTTTGGGTAGGAATTATGGGGTGGCCTGTTACCTACAAAATTAACAGCTTCCACAGATTGGTTAATTTGATTACCTGCCTGGCATTCGATGCTCGGATGACCGCCTCCACACAGCTCACAGAAGATCACTTGAGCTTGCATTGCTGCTGCTCCCATGCTGTCAATCTTCCGGTTCATGGCTTCTAATTGAGCCGAAAGAGCAGTGATTTCGTCCACTTGATGGACTCCCATTGGTTTCTGTGGCGTGCTCCTCTCAGATTGCCACTGGTAGCTGTTGCACGCCATTTCCTCCAACAAGCTATATGCTTCTTCCGGCGTCTTTCTCATTATGGATCCCCCAGATGCTGCATCAATCATTGAACGGTTAGCAGAAAATAAACCGTTATAGAACGTTTGTACCTGTAGCCATATGGGTAGACCATGGTGTGGGCATCTCCTCAACAACTCCTTAAACCGATCCCACGCTTCGTATAAAGTTTCGGGGTCAAACTGACCAAAAGTCGTGATATCGTTCCGCATCTTCGCCGTCTTGGAAGGGGGAAAGTACTTTGACAAAAACGCCTTTGTCATCCCCTCCCATGTTGTTATTGAACCTGCAGGAAGTGAATTTAACCATGCTTTAGCCTTATCTCGTAATGAAAAAGGAAAGAGCCTTAACCTGATGGCATCGTCAGAGACGCCATTGTTTTTGAATGTATCACAAATCTCCAAAAAGTTGGAGATGTGATTGTTCGGATCATCTGTGGCTGCTCCCCCGAAGCATCACCGAGTGCTGAATCATTTGTATGATTGCCGGCTTGATCTCAAAATTGTTTGCTTGGATCGTCGGCCTTGTGATACTTGACAACGATCCATGAAATGCAGGTTGTGCAAAGTCCATCATTGATCTAGGGTGCTGTGCTTCGTTATTGTCAGCCATTTCTCGAGCTTCTCGTAATCTTCTTAGTAACGTTCTCTCTATCTCTGGATCAAACGGCTCGAGAAAGGGTTCCTCTCTTCTATGCATGCACTAAAGAACTGATTCCTGTACAAAGTAGACAAAATGAGACAACAAAAATGCACAAAATTATTCACAAATATCAACAAAAGAAAACAAAGAAAACAAAAATGCAATAATAAAAGAATTGGCTAAATTACAATTAACTAATCTCGTATGATATTATACAGATTAGTCCCCGGCAACGGCGCCAAAAACTTGACCGCTTTTATTTTAAACAATTAATTTTTCAGTGTATGGGTTGAAGCGATTCTACCGCAAGTGCACGGTGTCAAGTTTTAGTATAGTGAAAATTAAGTAAAGGTTGTCGAATCCACAGGGACTAACGTATAAGTACCAAATAAGATCAATCAAATTATATTTAGCCTACGATTAAAGGAGTTTGATTAACTAAAGCTAGATGAAACTAAAGAATAAAGATTAAACTAAAAAACAATGACAATAATGGTTCCGGGAATGCAAAGGTAAGTTACTCAAGAAAATTACCAAGTTTGTCGTTCAATTATGTTATCTCTAATGATTCAATGGAATTCTCACTTTATTAACCAATTGATTTTAAAGGTGAAAGGTTTTTATGATTATTCGATACACTCTCTCGAGCTGTAACGAAACTAACAATAAATTAGAACAAGTCACTCTCGTGCACCTATTTACTAATTCAAAGTTGCTTAAATTATCAAAACCTATTAACTCTAAATCTTTCGATTTCAAGTTCTCACGTATGCGATATCATCTCTCGATCTCAATCGTAACATACATCATAAATTAATGGAGCTTGTTACAGCGTTATCTCTCGATCTCGGCTGTAACTCTCAAATTCAATCAAAGCTAGCTAGACTCTGATCTACACATGCAATTAATTTATGAACTTTAAATATCAATGCGCTCGACTATCAATGAATCAATAATATCAAACATAACGAACTAAAACTTCAATAATATAAACCAAATTCAATGCAAATCAATTACAAATGAGTTTTCTTGTCTCTCGACCTTAAAAACAACAAATGCAAATTGAAAATCAAATAAATTAAGTTTAGAAATACGATAAACGATGGATGAATCCGTGCGTTGCACCGTGATTTCTTCTCTTGTTCCTTCCTTGCACTCCGGAACGGATAGGCCCGACTTTGGACGAAGAACGGAGATTGGATCTCCTTCTTCCGGCGTTAGGCGGCGGCTAGGGTGGCTGCTCTTGACCTAAAAAGTCTGATATTTACTCTCCAAAATCGTCCTTAATTCTGTGGAAGAGAGTCTTCTTAAAAAGCCCTCCAAAAATCTCGATAAAATAGGAAAATAAAATCTTCAGATCTCGCGTCTCGATCGATCGAGAATTTCACCGATCGATCGGTGCACTGTTCACGCCAGCTTTTGGAACTTACTGCCTCACTCGATCGATCGGGAATTTCCACCGATCGATCGAGATTTCTCAAAAATTGTTTCTGAAGCTACTGCCTCGCTCGATCGATCGGGAATTTCCACCAATCGATCGGGCCTTCGAAAATTCTGAGTCTTGCTACTAGCTGGCTCGATCGATCGAGAATAAATCTCGATCGATCGAGATCTGAAAAATCCACCTTCTTAATTTTCTTGTCTTTTACGCCTCGATTTCGCCCGTTATCTTCTCATTAGCTCATTTCTTCCACTTCTGATCAAATTTCCTGAAACACATGAATAAACACCAAAAAGCATAATATCATCCAGGAAAAAGTACAGAAAATGGGAAGAAATCACAGTTAAAATCACTCAAAATCTACGCCTATCAGGGGGCTGTCTCTGTTGGGGGCAGGTGAACAGGTACATCGATGGCTTTGGAGATGAGCTCGAGCTGTTGATTGGATGTACTCCCAGGATCGTGGTACCACGGCTTGATGGAGCACGGTATCGTATAGAGTACCTATATATATATACCCATGATGGTTATACACATATTTATGATGCTCGCATGTGAGCACGATTATACTTGTATATGGGTTGTATATAAAGGCATGAGCCTTTCTCTCTTTCATTCTATGTTGCATGCAATTAGAGGTAGAATTGCTAAAGGTTATGAGAGTCATTGGTGTATTGTGGGTGTTGAAACCCACTTTGTTGCCATATGTGTGGTGTCTTCCCTGGCTGGGAATTTACTTAATATTGCTGTATTCTGATGAGTATTATGTTTTCCCTAGCCGGGAATTATGTTATGTGTTGTGCTTTTATTTCAGGATAGCTCTATTTATGGGGAGACTCTGCCCAAATTTTTATAAAAGTCCACAATGTAAAAAGTGGTGTAATGGGCGAACTCTATGAGTCCATTGTTGTTAGGATGATGAACTTATGACATCGTATGTTAAAGAAAATTTTGTAATTGCCATTCAATGGTAAAATATCATCTGAGTTTCCCGAATGATTTTATTGAAAGCATGTGCCACACAGAATGATTAATACACTAATCAATGGTTAGGTATATAGGGTCCTTACAGCATGCAACCACGTGCTCAAGCACATTCACAATCCTCTAAGCCCATCGTCAATCCACGACGATTAACAATTTTAAAAGACTCCGGCTAAGCATGCATACTACCCAAAATATTCTATTTTACAAGTTCAAAAGTTAACCAATTACTCAATCGAGTATTCCATTTTCTTATTAAAATTTGGCTCCAACCATTTCATTTTAAAGGCAAAGCATTCCCATTGGAATGTAGACATCGCCCCGAAAATCGGCTAATTAAACCTCGATTCCAAAATCCCGACATCTTCCAAAATTCCAAAAAAAAAAAAAACAACCAAACAGGGCCGCGATCGATCTCGCGCGTCCACTGCCCGCAACACTGCCATCCACGATCGATCGCCAAACCTCGTGATCGATAGCCAAGACACTCGCGATCGATCGCCGGGACTGTTCATCGCCTTCCCAAAATCAGTAACATGTCACGATCGATCGGCGCCAAGCCGCGATCGATCGCGACCTGTGGGTTTCCGAAAAATTCAAGCTTCAATGGTGTTTTTCACACCTAAACTCAAAACCAACACCCCATACACCTTCAAAACCTCAAATACACCATTAAAACCAATAAAAACTCCAAAAACTCAACTTTGGATTTTAATCAAAAATCCCCAAATTCCATAACCAACCCAAAACTCAACCAAACTCTACAATACTATAATCAAAACGAAGGTAGATGCGAGGGAAAGAAGATTACCTACTTTTATTCAAGAAATCCGGCACCCGAGCCGAGCTACCGGCGATTTCTCCTCCATGGGAGAAGAGAGGGGAAATGGGGGAAAGGATGGGCGCAGAGAGAGAGGGGAGAGAGAGGAAATCCGTGCAATGACGGAATACCGAGTCTACTTGGTATTTATAGTACCAAAACTCCAAAATACCAATTCCTCCACAAATACATCACGACTCATTAAAAATCATCTATTTTCAATAATTATCGCTCCAACTCAATTTCCATTACCAGCCCCAGTACAAAGTACTCAGGACCCCAAATCCCACCAAAAACCAAATTCTAAGGTTTTTCACCACGGTGAGAAAACAATCTCAACCTTGGATCCGACGATCTCAAAATACCCGATTTAACATCCTCGGGTGTTCCAACACCTCAATTAATTCATAATTGCCACAATTAAAAATCCATTAAGGATTATTACCACTCCGGGATTAACACCATTAATTCTTGGGCATCACAATTGATGAAGATCTACGAGTGTATGATGAAGAAGGAGTTAATCAAGGAGAAGGTACATACGATTCCTCTAATTCCAAGTGGACCAATTACAAGAGCACGAGCTAAAAAGTTGACCAACTCATTGCTAAGCTTCGTACTACACACCATAACAAAGGAACACTCTGAGTCAAGACAATTATGACAAATGATCCTACAATGCTGAATCTACTCCAAGTTCAAGAAGAAGAGTGAATCAATTGAATTATTTCAAGTTTTTTGTACTCGGGCTGCTTAAAACTTTTCTCTTATAATTTGTTCCAAATTGTAATAGTATTTTATGCCTTAGTGGGCTTAGTACTTATTTTATTTCATGCATTTTCGAGTTGTAAGTTGATGGGCTTCATAAAAGTGGCATGCTAGCTTGTTTTGAGCTCATTAGGTCAAATTAAAGGTGCTAAGGTTATATATAAGCACCCATAGTAGTCTTTTGAGGGTAATTAATCATTTTTGATTCCAAAAATCAAGTTTTCATACCTCTTGAAATTTTCACTCGAAAATTTGATCTTCAAAGATCAAATTTCTGAACTTATCAAGGTTTTCATTCCTTGTGTATCTCTTTATAGATATTGGGTCGAGGTGCTTATTATCAGATACCGAGGTTCATATCTCTTTATAGATATTGGGTCGAGGTGCTTATTATCATACCGAGGGTCTTGCTTCGTTAAGCAACGGGTCGAGGTTTAAGGTAACAAAATTTATATCATTCGAGCCTTGTAATTTTCAATTTGATTTTAAAACTTTCTTGGGTTACAACGTGTAAATCGTGATTTTTGTGGTCCTTAGCACCATTCATTCTATATCGTTGTTAATGGCGTCACAAGGGTCATATCATGGTTACAACGTGTAAATCGAGATTTTTGTGGTCCTTAGTACGATCCATTCCATATCTTTGTTAATGACGTCACAAGGGTCTTATCATTTGGTATCAGAGTGGTTTTTAAAATCAGGTTTTTGTTTCATTGAGTATTTGTTTTTTTCTATTCTTTTTCATATTTTTCGTTGCTCGGAGAGGCCAAAAAAAAAAAAAAGAAAATTTTAAAAAAAAATTCATTTTTTTGGGCTTTTTTTTCTTGTTTCTTTAGTCCATTGACTTCCTTAAAAAAAAAAAAAATTCGAAAAAGGAATAAAAGGGTCACATTTTGACTCAATATTTTATTTCCAAGTTAAAGGGTCACCTTTGGAGTCAATAATTTATTTCCAAGTAAAGGGACATCTTTTTGAGTCAATATTCTATTTTCAAGTATTCCACTTCTTTCCAAAGTAGTCAAATCATAATTCAAGACTACTCCTTCCACTCAAAGAGTCATTTCTATTTCCAAGTCCTACATTAAAGTCTTTTAATCCTTGTGTCTTAGATTCAACTCGTATTTCTAAAGTTTGTTCCCAAGTTTCTTTTAAGATCAATTTGAGGTTCAAGTCTCGATTTTTATTTATTTATTTTTTTGTTACCTCTTTGAAAATAAAAAATAAAAAAATGAAGTACAACCTCTTCAACCTAGCAAGAAAAACATCCTCGATGCAATCATAACATCTTGTGTGGAAAAAGGCTATGTGAGGACATTCGAAAAAGCCAAAAAAAAAGAGAGTAAACACGAATGGAGAGTCCTTTTGTGAGTTGAGTGTGAGTGAAACATGTGAGGGAGTGTTTGTGAGGTCCTTTCTTTTTATACTAACCCTTTTCTTGCAGGTAACACAAAATGTCTCGTAACAATGATGGTTCAAGTGGTAGTGGTGAAAAAGATAATGCTTTTACGCTTCAAGCCATGCAACAACAGTTTGAGCGTATGTGCATGATCTTACAAGCGATGACTGATAGACTTGATAAGCAAGATGAACAAGTGAAAGAATTGAGGGGTGAACGAGGAGGACGAGATCGGAATGTGCGTAGAAATGTGGTGTATGACTTGACGGAGTCCGAAGAAGAGCACGATGATGTGAATCAAAGAAATGGTGATGATGGAGGCCGTGGACTAAGGGGTAGAGGAGGGCATGGTAATCGGGGTGATAGAAGACAAGGTAGACGTGGTCGGAATGAGCAAAATAATTGAAGGGGTGAGGATAGGATAGATCGTCATTTGGGAAATATAAAGGTGAATATTCCACCTTTCAAGGGGAAGAACAACCCATAAATATACTTAGAATGGGAAAAAAGGGTTGAGCTAATGTTTGACTACCATGAGTTCTCCGAGGAGAAGAAAGTAAAGCTAGTGGTCATAGAGTTTACAGACTATGCTTTGATTTGGTGGGATCAATTGGTACAAAGTCGAAGGAGAAATAGAGAGCAACCAATTACCACATGGGATGAGGTGAAGGCCACAATGAGACGTCTATTTCTGACATCACACTATTACCGTGATATTTTTCAGCGATTGTGTGGGGTCTTCCCACCTTAACAGTGATTAATAGACATAAGAAGGACTAAATATGCATTAAAGTAACATCTTAAGGTTTTGGTTGTTACACGAGCTAACAGGATTACAGGCCAAAATACAAAACTTCAAAAACAATTCATTACATTCTAAAGGAATGTCGTTTAGATTTACACTACTCCTAGAGTAGATACTAATCATAACTTGAATTCTATACATTCCTGTGTCCCTCGTAGCTCACTGCCTCAACCCGACCCTTAGTCCTTTCGTCCAAAAGTGTACCTACAGGGACAACACATCATGAGCATATATAATCTTACTTAACATTATAAACATCATAGTAAATGCATGAAACATTGGTTAAGTAAATATGCTGGTTATTCATTCACTTCTTATTGTTGTCCCTGATTTAGAATCATGCATACGGGGCATCTTACCCCCGTGGCATCTTACCACAACATCATCGTATGGCCTCTTACCATATGGGGCATCTTACCCCGTGGCATCTTACCACAATACATCGCATGGCCTCTTAACATGTGGGGCATCTTACCCCGTGGCATCTTACCACAATACATCGCATGGCCTCTTACCATGTGGGGCATCTTACCCCGTGGCATCTTACCACAATACATCACATAAATGTCATCACATAAGCATCGTATAAGCAATAAACATCATATGAACTTCATCGTATAAACATCATATAAACATCATCGTGTAACATCGTATAAACACCGTCATTTCATCGTGAATACTCATGCAATAAAAGCACAGTCGTAGTATAGAGATGTGTGTTACCGTCCGATGCCCGTACGCTTCTTACGTACCTTTTCAAAAGGAGGAGGAGTCAACAGACTTTATCTCCTTGATGGTGCCGGTACCTGGGATGGTTCTACAAGACCACATAATACCATATTAGATGCCTCAAAACCATCTTACATCATAAACTTAACAAAATAAAACATCATCATATTTTTCAATTTTCTGCCTCTCTCGATCGATCGGCCCTAGGTCTCGATCGATCGAGACACTGTGCACAAATAGTGCCTTAGCATTCTGCCTCGCTCGATCGATCGAACATTTTACCGATCGATCGAGGAGCTTCACCGATCGATCGAGAAATCCTTCGATCGATCGGCACCAAAATTTTGAAAACATGCTTAGACCTTCTGTCTCGCTCGATCGATCGGGACCAAATCTCGATCGATCGAGAGCTCTGAAAAAATCGGGATTTCCCCAGATTTTTGAACACCTCTTTTCACACCATCTTTTCTACTTCATAACACATCTTTCTTGCTGAAACTAACATGTGAAGAACTTCATAAAACATCCATGTAAGCACTTAAATCAAAGGTTTAACAAAACCTAAGCCAACATGCATCATAACATCATCATAATCTTCATCCTCAATCAACTTAAAGAAAAACAGAGTATTTTCTTCTTTGTCCAGGTTTTCGAGCACATGATTTCATAACAAGAAATCTATCACATAAAACATATAACATGCTCAACTCAACATGCTAGTAGCTACATAAAACTACCATGTAAGCAATCATATCAAGGTTTCACCCAAGCCTACACTTAACATGCTTTAAAATCAACCCACCAAACCCAAGCCCAAACACAAACCCAGAAAAACAGGGTACCCACTTACCCCTCTCTTTTGCTCCTCTTTTTGCAAGGATTTGAACACCTTCTTACCAAGCTTTTTCCTTGCCTTACAGCTGCTAAGCTGGAACGAAAATGGGGAGAGAAAGAGAAGGAGAAGGGAATGATTTGGCTGCCAAGTGATTGGAAGCATGGGCATGACCAAGTGGGAGGCATGGGCTTTGACAAGTGGGGGTGTAGGGTGCAATTGGGGGAGGGTGGTGACCGAGTGGGTGGGGGTGGGGTGGTGAGGTTGGGGTGCCATGTGGTGTTTAATTGTATCCCGGTATATAGTACGATGTATTAAAATATCCTCACTCGATATTTTCTAACTTCATATAATTAATACATCCCTTAAAACACCCAACATGTTCCCCACATCATATCATCATATCCTAAATCGTGGCCCCCAATTTAAATACACCACTACCCTTAAACACATCATAATTCATCATCGTAAAACATAATTATATATCATTTCGGGGGTATTACATTACTCCCCTACTTATAAGATTTCGTCCTCGAAATCCACATGCATCATCATATCGAAACTAAACATAAAAACATACCAGAGAATAGTTCCGGATAGTGCTGCACCATATGCCGTTCCGTCTCCCATGTAGCCTCCTCGACACCCCGACGATCCCACTGAACTTTGACCATAGGTATAACCTTGCTTCGTAGTCTGCGATCCTCTCGATCCAGAATTCTGGTAGGTCGTTCAACGTAGGACACATCTGAGTCTAACTGTACTTCAGTAGGCTGTAAGACATGAGACGGATCTGGTTCATACTTTCGTAACATAGAGACATGGAAAACATCGTGTATGCCAGACAAGGATGGCGGTAGAGCCAAACGATATGCCAAGGTACCGATACGCTGTATCACTTCATATGGCCCAACATACCTTGGAGATAACTTTCCCCGCATCCCAAAACGAACCACACCCCTGAAGGGCGAGATCTTTAAGAAGACCCTGTCTCCTAACTGGAATTCTAGTGGTCGTCGCCGCTTATTGGCATAGGCCGCTTGCCTGTCCTGGGCCGCTTTCATCTTCTGGCGTATCAACTTTATCTTACCTTCCATATCCCTGATCATATCCGGTCCTCCGACCGCTTTGCTAGTCAAGTCCTCCCAATACAGTGGTGATCTACATCGTCGTCCATACAGAGCTTCAAAAGGGGCCATTTGAATGCTCGCCTGATAACTGTTATTATAGGAGAACTCCACCAGCGGCACTGAATCCTGCCACGGAGTATCAAACTCCAAAATACACGCCCTCAACATGTCCTCGAGCGTCTGAATGGTACACTCTGTTTGGCCGTCTGTCTGAGGGTGATAGGCCGTACTCAGTCTCACCTCTGTGCCCAAAGCTGTCTGGAGACCCTCCCAGAAATGTGAAGTGAACCTCGGGTCCCTGTCAGACACTATCGAGACTGGAATACCATGCAACCTCACCACATCCCGTATATACATCTGGGCCATCTTCAAGTATGTATATGACATACTGTAAGGGATGAAATGAGCCGTCTTCGTCAGCCTATCCACGATCACCCAGATCGCATCAAATCCTGAGGCCGTCCTAGGTAAGTGGGTCACAAAGTCCGTAGATATATGCTCCCACTTCCATTCAGGCACCTCTAAGCTCTTCAGCTCTCCACCAGGCCTCTGCCTCTCTGCTTTCACCTGCTGGCAGATCAAACATCTTTTAACAAAAACGATTACTTCTCGCTTCATGCGTCTCCACCAGAATTGATCGCATAGATCTTTGTACATCTTCTTTCCCCCTGGGTGGATACTGAAACGACTACTGTGAGCCCGCTCCAATATTCCTCTACGCAGTCCTGGTGCATCTGGGACTACCCATCGGTTGCCCAGTCTCAAAGAATCATCCTCAGCCATTCTGAACTTGGATGGCTGACCCTGAAGTATCAATGATGTCCATCTCTGAACCTCACTATCTGACTTCTGGGCCTTCTTGATTGCCTCAAATATATCTGGCTCCGCCAATAAGGTCGACACTCGCACAGGCGACGTGTCTACATCGAAGTCATAGCCCAGATGGCAGTAAGAAGCCATCAAAGCTGACAAACACATGAAGCGGATAAAGAGTTTATGACTACCTCTTCCTATCACACCGAGAGCAAGAGCTTCCTCTTCTATCCCTGAATTGAGACCTTCCGACTTAAGGCATCTGCTATCAGGTTCGCTTTACCTGGATGGTACTCAATTTCACAATCATAGTCTTTGAGCAAATCCATCCACCTTCTTTGCCTCATATTCAACTCTGCCTGAGTGAATAAGAACTTCAGGCTCTTATGATCCGTGTATATAGTAAAAGACGTGCCATACAAGTAATGCCTCCAGATCTTCAAGGCAAATATGATGGCCGCCAGTTCCAAATCATGCACTGGATACCTGGCTTCGTGTGGCTTCAGCTGCCTTGATGCATAAGCCACCACGTGCTTATCTTGCATTAACACACAGCCCAAGCCCTGTAATGACGCATCCGTATACAAGGCGAACCTCTTATCCTCAGACGGAATCACCAGCACATGCGCTGTAGTCAAACGACGCTTCAGCTCTTGGAAGCTTTCCTCACAAGCTTCAGACCAAAAGAAGGGGACTCCTTTCTGAGTCAGCTGCGTCAGGGGTTTGGCAATCTTTGAAAAACCCTCGACGAAACGTCGGTAATATCCTGCCAAACCGAGAAAACTCCTTATCTCAGGTACAGAAGTGGGTGCAGCCCACTCCATCACAGCTTCAATCTTCCTTGGATCCACAGATATCCCGTGGCTAGATATGACATGGCCTAAAAATACCACGCTGTCCAACCAGAACTCGCACTTACTAAGCTTCGCATACAGCTGATGATCCCTAAGGATCTGAAGTACTATCCTCAAGTGCCTTACATGCTCTTCTTCAGTCCGAGAGTAAATAAGTATGTCGTCAATGAAGACTATGACGAACTGATCCAAATATGGCTGGAACACCTTGTTCATCAAACTCATGAAAACAGCTGGGGCATTCGTCACCCCAAAAGGCATGACCAGGAATTCATAGTGCCCATATCTGGTCCTGAAAGCCGTCTTCTGAACATCATATTCTCTTACTCATATCTGATGGTACCCCGACCTCAGATCGATCTTACTGTAGAGCCTCGTTCCCTGCAACTGATCAAACAAGTCATCAATCCTCGGAAGTGGATACTTGTTCTTGACTGTGGCCTTATTCAGTTGCCTATAGTCAATGCATAGGCGCATCGATCCATCTTTCTTCTTAACAAATAAGACAGGCGCACCCCATGGCGATACGCTAGGGCGTATGTAGCCCTTGTCAAGGAGCTCCTGCAACTGCATCTTTAACTCCCTTAACTCAGCTGGTGCCATCCTATATGGGGCACGAGAAATTGCAGACGTCCCTGGTAGCAGCTCAATCCCAAACTCGACCTCTCTCGTCGGTGGGAACCCGGGAATCTCCTCCGGAAAGACATCAGGAAACTCCGCCACTACGGGCACATCCTCAACCTTTAATTCCTTCCTCTTTTTCGTCATATCCACAGCATAGATAAGATATCCTTCATGACCTCGTTCCAATAGCTGTGTCATCTTGACAGCATATATTAACGGAATCTTCGGACGGGAACCATCCCCATAGAATGTCCACTGGACTCCCAATACAGATCTAAATCGGACAGTCCTTTGCCTGCAGTTTACCACTGCCTGATACTTGTTCAGAACATCGATGCCCACAATGCAATCGAAGTCTGTCATTTCCAACACAATCAAATCTGATCTTAACTCATTATCCTCAAAATAAATGAGGCTATCATAAACAATCTGATCCGTAGTCAAACTTCTTCCAGCGGGGGTCGAGACCATAAGAGGCATGGGGGACGGAGAAGTGCATATGTGGTGCCTTTCAACAAAACTCGTCGACACAAAAGAGTGTGACGCACCTGTGTCTATCAATATAAGAGCAGGGTGCGTAAATAAAAGACACGTACCCGCTATAACTTCCTCCGGGGCCGCTGTAGCCTGCTCCCTCGTCAAAGCATACACCTGTCCCTGAGGTGGCCCCGCGGGCTGACCTCCATACTGTCTTGGCACAAAAGGTGGCCGGTGTTGTGCCGTTCTGTCCGCAGGTCTCCCCGTAGAGCTCTGCTGTCTTCCCCTGTTGGGACACCACCGAGCAAAGTGGCCTCTGTCGCCACAGACATAACATCCTACGCAGTCCTTTGCCAAATGTGGTTGCCCACAAAGAGTGTAAGGACCCCAAGCCCTTAACCCTTGATTAGTGTATTTACCACTATGTGTGGTACATGCTTCTATACAAATCAATCGGGAAACTCAGATGATGCTTACAAAATTCCCTTAACATTCAACGTTATAAGATCATCTCTACTAACATATAGACTCATAGAGTTGCCCATTACCATGTCCTTTTCGCCACTTTTTACATTGTGGACTTTTATAAAAATTTGGGCAGAGTCTCCCCATAAATAGAGCTATCCCGAAATAAAAGCACAACACAATATATAGTTCCCGGCCAGGGAAAAACACATACTCAACAGAACACAGCAACGCTAAGTAAATTCCCAGCCAGGGAAGACACCACACATAAGACAACATAGATGGGTTTCAACACCCACACAATACACCCATGACTCTCATATCATTAGCAATTCTACTCTTAATTGCATGCAACATAGAATGAAAGAGAGAAAGGCTCATGCCTTTATATACAATCCATATACAAGTATAATCGTGCTCACAGGCGAGCATCATGAATATGTATATAATCATCAGGTGTATATATGTACTCTATACGATACCGTGCTCCACCAAGCCCTAGTACCACGATCCTGTGAGTGCATCCAATCAACAGCTCGAGCCCAGCTCCATAGCCATCGATGCACCTGTACACCTGCCCCAACAGAGACAGCCCCCAACGGGGTGAGCATACCAATACACGAAATCTCATAATCACAATAATGAAATTCATAATTTACAACACAAGTAAATATTAATGAATTTTAAATGATACTCCCTGGATGGCAACATCCTCATCCGGGATTCCGTGTACTGTCCCTGTTCTCACAATCATCAAACTCATCAAATCTCATAAATCAGTAAATCAACACATTGATTTAACTCATAGCATGCCTGATTCTCAAGTATCAATAATCAATGATTCCAAGTTCATTATACATACAAATATAGATATCTGAATATCTAGTACTGATTTCTCAATTTCGCTATCAATCATAGATAGCTCAAATGCCTAGCATTTATTTTACCAATTTTCCATTATACCTAGACATCTCACATGTCTTATAATGAGTACATGATCCCACGATCATTCTCAGGCATCTCAAATGCCGTACAATAGTCATATAGGCCCAGTACCCCATATATCAACACATATATGCATATAGCCATACCCACAACCATCTAATGCAATTACAACACATTATGCATTTCACAATTGCTATCACGTAAAGTAATGCTCGTACGTCGCACGTACCTTAATCTCCGAAGCCCGAGCCAAACCTTGCTCGAGTTCCATGCTCCGAGGAACGATGTGCTAACACGATAAATTAATTCACAATTAATTACGATCATACAACCCATGCTCAAGCACACCCTTAACCCTCAAAAATATTGTCAACACAAGACAATAACCAATATCGAAAATTGCTCAAGAATACCCCACAAATTTTCGAACCTTCACCACACAAATCCAACCCAAATAATTACCATAATTCATCTAAAACATGAATTAATCAATTAACAACGAAAATCATCAACCCCAAGTCAAAATCCCCAATTTTCGATTCAAGCCCTAAATTCGAATCCAATCCCTCAATTTCGAACACAATCAAGCATCATAATGCATCAACAACATGAATTAATCAATCCATAACAAGAATCATCACTCCTTGTCAAAAATCCCCAAAATTCGAACCCTAACTCACGAAATCGAGCTGAAATTCGAACCAAATTGCAACCAATATTTTCGAACCAAAAAGTCTGAAATAATCGACTCAAAACCAGCTTAAAAACGCCCCAAAAACATCAGAAAAATCTTACCAAAAACATACCAAAATCGCGTCCCAAAAATCGGATGAAATCCAGTTTTCGAACCCTACGCTTTTCTGGCAAATCCGAGCTCGATTCTCGACCAAACTTCAAATTGTTGGTATGTATAGAAGCGCCTGGAAGAGACGATTCCAACGGCGGGTGGCACGCGCTGAACGGCGGCCGGACGGCGGCGGGCGGAGGCCTTTTCTGCGCGGCGGTCGAAAGGGGATCGGGAGAGGGGCGCGCGGGAGGAGAGAGAAATAAGGTGCTGAAATGGTTCCGATAATTAAAATCTCGGGTTCAACTGGTATTTATAGCAAAAATACCCCGAATACTAATATCCCCACAAATACATCATGATTCATTAAAAATCATCTGTTTTCGAAAATTCTCTCTCTAACTCAAAAACCCCCTACCGGTGCCCACACACAGCACCCGAGATTCTGAGCCACACTAAAAACCCAACTCACAGGTTTTCACCGAAATGAGAATACGATCTCAACCTCGGGATCCAACGATCCCAACTATACAAATAGACGAGCCCAGAAGGTCCAACACCTCGATTAAACTCCAATTGCCACGTAAAACAACTTTACGGGTTATTAACACTCCGGGATTAACATCCTAATCTCAGGTCATCACAATATCCCCCACTAAAAGAATTTCGTCCTCGAAATTAGCACCGGTGTATCACGTAACACCCGGGCTACACAATAACATGGAGCCATAACCTCGATTCCTGACCATATCAGAATCGTCTTAAAACCTCGAGAATACTTATCTCACAACAAACTCTGAAACAGAGCGACATACCAAAACCAACATATCACCCAAGAGGTAAAACGTACCTCGATGTGGTTCATCCCAAAAGTCAGTCCCTCATGACTGCAAAACAACCAATACTTACGACCGTAGATCGGACAGTCATCCTTCGTTCTAATACCACTAGTAAGAACGCATCATAAATGACACCTCAACCGTGAGAACGTTGACTTCGTGTCAAACTCTGGAGTGGAATAGACTTCCAAATCCAACATAACGTCAAAGAGCGTCAGTATCACTCAACGCTAACAACCCAAAAACAGTTAGTCAACTGAAACTGCAAGGATTTGAATCGCTCCCGATTCCATCGTAGATATCATCCAATGATATCTTTATCATGGCTCACGATGTCTAACACACATCATTACGAGGAAACACTAGTATACCACGGTGCACACATACTAAACCTGGTCTCCACTTTCAAACCTTTTCCATCGAAGGAGCAGTCGCATCACTGCAACTCAATTTGGGCAACACACGGCCACAGATTCACATAAAAGACATCTCACAAGATGTCCACCTCCGGATATTCCAAGGATCACATCCTGATCATAAATAAACCATCGAGACTCCACAGAGTTCAAATCCTGGAAGGACATGCAATAAACACATTGCATTCTCAACGCTTGTGTCGACAGCGACACCCAATAAATCCGAATTCCTGCCATCCCTTGACAATCCTAGGATTTAACAATCCAAACTTTGGAAGGCTATCGCATAACTCGGAGGAAACACCAACAAGGGAACACCTCAACCCACACAAGATAATCCCTCCTCAAAGGGAGTCAACTAACTTCACGATTGTTTCTCATAACTTATCGTGCCATGGAGATTCCCAATCTCAAGGTGTTCAATATCTCTCATCAGAGATTTAGCCATCCAAAATAGCATACTCTATGCTTGACAAAAAAGAAATCATTAGTTGGCATCCGTATACTCACCGGTATACCTGCCTAAGCACTGACATCACATGCATACTCAATGCACTTGGCTCGGGTATCTACAACATACCCCTAAGCCCCAAACACAACTGTCAATTCTGAGTCATTCCCATCTCAGTGGAAGATGATAATTGACGATCAACAACACGGCGTGATTCCCAAAATCAACACCACACGTACCAACTCACCGAATCTTTCAAAGATTCCCAAATAGGTCTAATACTACCTCCTTCCCCACAAGGGAAGTGCCATCGAACTCGAGATGCACAAGTCTCGAACCACTGTTCGGAAAACTGGATACAATAACACCCATTGCATCCCAAATATACGGATTCACCAGATCGAGTCAACAACGACTTGATGACTCTCTTGTTGGTACTTCAACATCATGAGCTGTCCCAGACAAGTCTCACCAAAATTAAACATAAACATATACACGTTTCAGTGAGGTATGCACAACCTCAACCTCAAATGACATGGTGACTACTAGAGTCCACCACAATCCACATCGTATCACCTTACGATTTGCCAAACTTGATTCCAACGAGCAGTATCATGGCTCCAACAATCACACTATATCATTACCACAATTTCTGGCTAGCAAAGCGCTGTCTCCATAGGCTCATATCAAGCCCACCAACAAACCATATGTTCCATCTCGGTATGCCATACCATACAAACCGTTAGAGTAATGGGTCATCGCCCGACATATCTCTAAAATACCAAGCACAATGGACAACCCGGTGTCCTTGCTCACTTATGATGCAGTTGTAATCCGTTAAGACTTATCCCACACCCTCAGGGTGGGTGCAACCATGTCTACCCTACATCACAACACAAGCGAGTAGTTTCCTCAATGACTACTCTTACCACCAATCACTTGGCCCTAGCCAAACCAACGAGCATACCCAAGGGTATCATTGCTCGACAATTATACTTCGAATATGTGCTGCGGTATAATTCCTATACGGCGCACCCAATAGTTCCTCGAGCAACTTGCTCGGCATAATGGTCTCGTCAACTAGTGACTCAGACACTACCATGTGCCCACCAAGGCACTCAAACCATATAACCAAATACATAACATAAATGTATTAATCATCAAAACGACGTCACACGTCTACATAGAACATCAACTATGTCATCGTCATCCCGTGACGGCATATGTCAACATATGACATCCGACTAACATCGTCAAACATACGACGGTACATGGCAATACACGACATCCATAATCTCATCGTCAAACACATGGCATATATATAGCAACACATAGTATCCACAATAATGCTAACACAAGTAATATGCCATACCTCATCGCTATCAATATAGCGGCATACCTGTCTCCGTCGCTCGATAATAGTACGTAGTCAGCACCCATCGCTCGAAGGCGGCAAAATCCTGTGCTGAACACATAGCGGCACAATCCATCGCTATAGAATCGACGGCATGACACCTCGTCATATAATAAGTGGCATGAAACCTCGCTATACACCTGAGCATGAATCATCGTCCACATAATAGCGGAAAGAGGCATCGCTATCAATACACATGGCGGGAAGAACCATCGCCAGTCAATATAGCGGCATGAACCATCGCTATCAATATCCATGGCGGCAAGAATCAACGCCAATCAATATAGCGGCATGAACCATCGCTATCAATATCCATGGCGGCAAGAATCATCGCCAGTCAATATAGCGGCATGAACCATCGCTATCAATATCCATGGCGGCAAGAATCATCGCCAGTCAATATAGCGGCATGAACCATCGCTATCAATATCCATGGCGGCAAGAATCATCGCCAGTCAATATAGCGGCATGAACCATCGCTATCAATATCCATGGCGGCAAGAATCATCGCCAGTCAATATAGCGGCATGAACCATCGCTATCAATATCCATGGCGGCAAGAATCATCGCCAGTCAATATAGCGGCATGAACCATCGCTATCAATATACATGGCGGCATGAACCATCGCCAGTCAATATAGCTGATCCCTAGTCATTGTCACGGTAGTGTATTTTAATGCCCCTCGCTCAAATAAAACATGCGGTACTCCCACCCCTCGCTTCACATATAGGCGGCATAGAATAACCTCGCTTAAATGGACATGCGGTACTCCCACCCCTCGCCTCACATTTTAGCGGCAAATATTCTTTCCTCGCCTCATATGCTAACCACGCTTCAATGTGACATGCGGCGCTCCCACCCCTCGCTTCACATTTTAGCGGCACAAAATAATAAATAGCGGCAAGCATTTAAAATCATCACTCATCCATAACAATGACTCATGGGATATTCACCAAGTATTCCATTTACACCTGCAATCACAAAGCATATGCCATATCCAATATACATCAACATGAGTGTATTTTAATGCACCTCGCACAATGTGACATGCGGCGCTCCCACCCCTCGCTTCAACAATTGGCGGCAAAGCATTAAAATCATCACTACATGTACACATGCAACAAAAATGCATAAATCCATGATGTATATAAAATGCAGGTTACTGTTTCGTGTCTTTCAACCATGGCCTTAGCCTTTCGCATCATAGTGTTCCTACAGGAACAATCACAACCCATGAGCATACAATAATCCATATTCCCACAATATGATCATAATAGTAAATGCATAAATCATGAGTACAAAGTACTTCCCATATTCCGATGCATTTCAAAATGCTCCATTTGGTTGCCCCTGTGTCACAACTCACAATCATAATCAACAGGTTATATTATGATTCCATAGATGTCATGACATATAATCGTTTCACTATGATCGCATATCACAAATGCACATAAGCAAAACAGTTGTGTCACACAACACTAGCTACTATCATGCATAAATATGTGCTACGCATCCCTATCAGCATGTTCCAGGCCCTCAACAGCCCCAAAGAGCTAACCACTGCTCTGATACCACTAATGTAAGGACCGCAAGCCCTTAACCCTTGATTAGTGTATTTACCACTATGTGTGGTACATGCTTCTATACAAATCAATCGGGAAACTCAGATGATGCTTACAAAATTCCCTTAACATTCAACGTTATAAGATCATCTCTACTAACATATAGACTCATAGAGTTGCCCATTACCATGTCCTTTTCGCCACTTTTTACATTGTGGACTTTTATAAAAATTTGGGCAGAGTCTCCCCATAAATAGAGCTATCCCGAAATAAAAGCACAACACAATATATAGTTCCCGGCCAGGGAAAAACACATACTCAACAGAACACAGCAACGCTAAGTAAATTCCCAGCCAGGGAAGACACCACACATAAGACAACATAGATGGGTTTCAACACCCACACAATACACCCATGACTCTCATATCATTAGCAATTCTACTCTTAATTGCATGCAACATAGAATGAAAGAGAGAAAGGCTCATGCCTTTATATACAATCCATATACAAGTATAATCGTGCTCACAGGCGAGCATCATGAATATGTATATAATCATCAGGTGTATATATGTACTCTATACGATACCGTGCTCCACCAAGCCCTAGTACCACGATCCTGTGAGTGCATCCAATCAACAGCTCGAGCCCAGCTCCATAGCCATCGATGCACCTGTACACCTGCCCCAACAGAGACAGCCCCCAACGGGGTGAGCATACCAATACACGAAATCTCATAATCACAATAATGAAATTCATAATTTACAACACAAGTAAATATTAATGAATTTTAAATGATACTCCTGGATGGCAACATCCTCATCCGGGATTCCGTGTACTGTCCCTGTTCTCACAATCATCAAACTCATCAAATCTCATAAATCAGTAAATCAACACATTGATTTAACTCATAGCATGCCTGATTCTCAAGTATCAATAATCAATGATTCCAAGTTCATTATACATACAAATATAGATATCTGAATATCTAGTACTGATTTCTCAATTTCGCTATCAATCATAGATAGCTCAAATGCCTAGCATTTATTTTACCAATTTTCCATTATACCTAGACATCTCACATGTCTTATAATGAGTACATGATCCCACGATCATTCTCAGGCATCTCAAATGCCGTACAATAGTCATATAGGCCCAGTACCCCATATATCAACACATATATGCATATAGCCATACCCACAACCATCTAATGCAATTACAACACATTATGCATTTCACAATTGCTATCACGTAAAGTAATGCTCGTACGTCGCACGTACCTTAATCTCCGAAGCCCGAGCCAAACCTTGCTCGAGTTCCATGCTCCGAGGAACGATGTGCTAACACGATAAATTAATTCACAATTAATTACGATCATGCAACCCATGCTCAAGCACACCCTTAACCCTCAAAAATATTGTCAACACAAGACAATAACCAATATCGAAAATTGCTCAAGAATACCCCACAAATTTTCGAACCTTCACCACACAAATCCAACCCAAATAATTACCATAATCCATCTAAAACATGAATTAATCAATTAACAACGAAAATCATCAACCCCAAGTCAAAATCCCCAATTTTCGATTCAAGCCCTAAATTCGAATCCAATCCCTCAATTTCGAACACAATCAAGCATCATAATGCATCAACAACATGAATTAATCAATCCATAACAAGAATCATCACTCCTTGTCAAAAATCCCCAAAATTCGAACCCTAACTCACGAAATCGAGCTGAAATTCGAACCAAATTGCAACCAATATTTTCGAACCAAAAAGTCTGAAATAATCGACTCAAAACCAGCTTAAAAACGCCCCAAAAACATCAGAAAAATCGTACCAAAAACATACCAAAATCGCGTCCCAAAAATCGGATCAAATCCAGTTTTCGAACCCTACGCTTTTCTGGCAAATCCGAGCTCGATTCTCGACCAAACTTCAAATTGTTGGTATGTATAGAAGCGCCTGGAAGAGACGATTCCAACGGTGGGTAGCACGCGCTGAACGGCGGCCGGACGGCGGCGTGCGGAGGCCTTTTCTGCGCGGCGGTCGAAAGGGGATCGGGAGAGGGGCGCGCGGGAGGAGAGAGAAATAAGGTGCTGAAATGGTTCCGATAATTAAAATCTCGGGTTCAACTGGTATTTATAGCAAAAATACCCCGAAATACTAATATCCCCACAAATACATCATGATTCATTAAGAATCATCTGTTTTCGAAAATTCTCTCTCTAACTCAAAAACCCCCTACCGGTGCCCACACACAGCACCCGAGATTCTGAGCCACACTAAAAACCCAACTCACAGGTTTTCACCGAAATGAGAATACGATCTCAACCTCGGGATCCAATGATCCCAACTATACAAATAGACGAGCCCAGAAGGTCCAACACCTCGATTAAACTCCAATTGCCACGTAAAACAACTTTACGGGTTATTAACACTCCGGGATTAACATCCCTAATCTCAGGTCATCACAAAGAGTGCACTGAACTCTTCCAGATCTGTCTCCCTGAGACTGTCCTCTCCCAGATGGAGCATCATTCCTACCTTTCCCTTTCCATCGATTCTCGGGTCTCTTGCCACTGAATCTCGATGCCGAAGTGTTCCCCCTAGGCTTAAACTGATCACCTCTGGGCTTCAAATTGTCAGAAGTGGATCTCTGAGGGGGTGCTGGAGGTGGCACTGCATCAGGATATGCACCAACTCCCAGTTCAGCTAGCTCAGCTCGTGAGAGTGCATCATCAAAACAGGCAGGGCCATAAGTGATCACCCCGTCATACAGTTCAGGCCTCAAGCCCTTCATGAAATTCCGCATCTTCGCTTGAGTGCTTGCAGCTATGTGTGGCACATATCGTAGTAAGGAACAGTAATGTAGAGCATAGTCAGATACAGGCATGGTACCTTGTCTTAAACTGGTAAACTCATCCTCCTTGGCCTGTCTTGCAGCGGCTGAGAAATAGCGGTTTAGAAACCGCGTTCGGAACATCTTCCAATTAACTTCCTGTCCCAGAGCCTCTTGCTCAATCACTGTGGTTTTCCACCACATCAGTGCCTTCTTGGACAGCTGAAATTCTGCTAATCGGATCCAGGCCGTCTTTGCACAAGGCGCTGCCACAAATATCTGTTCGATCCTCTCTAACCATTCCTCAGCTTTCTCTCCTGATTCAGTTCCCTCGAACATCGGAGGTCGATACATCATAAACTGAGCCAAGCTCAATTCCCCAGGTAGCAACTGCTGTTCAGAGGGTTCCTCTCCCAAGGCTGGTGGTGGCAATGGGTTCGTACGCCCAGCACTTGCATTTACACTAATGGCGTCACCCACTTCTATATTTGCTGCCATTGTGCAACACAAGGGTTAATAACAACACCAAAAGCAATTCATAAAACTCATCGTTAGATAATTGAACATGTTAGTATAACATCTTCTTCTTTATGAATAACATACATATAAACATGTTCAAAAGTAAGCACCTAGCTAACTTATTGCTAAGGCTACCCTTCACTCATTCCCGAGTTATCTAACCTGGCTCTGATACCACTAATGTGGGGTCTTCCCACCTTAACAGTGATTAATAGACATAAGAAGGACTAAATATGCATTAAAGTAACATCTTAAGGTTTTGGTTGTTACACGAGCTAACAGGATTACAGGCCAAAATACAAAACTTCAAAAACAATTCATTACATTCTAAAGGAATGTCGTTTAGATTTACACTACTCCTAGAGTAGATACTAATCATAACTTGAATTCTATACATTCCTGTGTCCCTCGTAGCTCACTGCCTCAACCCGACCCTTAGTCCTTTCGTCCAAAAGTGTACCTACAGGGACAACACATCATGAGCATATATAATCTTACTTAACATTATAAACATCATAGTAAATGCATGAAACATTGGTTAAGTAAATATGCTGGTTATTCATTCACTTCTTATTGTTGTCCCTGATTTAGAATCATGCATATGGGGCATCTTACCCCCGTGGCATCTTACCACAACATCATCGTATGGCCTCTTACCATATGGGGCATCTTACCCCGTGGCATCTTACCACAATACATCGCATGGCCTCTTACCATGTGGGGCATCTTACCCCGTGGCATCTTACCACAATACATCACATAAATGTCATCACATAAGCATCGTATAAGCAATAAACATCATATGAACTTCATCGTATAAACATCATATAAACATCATCGTGTAACATCGTATAAACACCGTCATTTCATCGTGAATACTCATGCAATAAAAGCACAGTCGTAGTATAGAGATGTGTGTTACCGTCCGATGCCCGTACGCTTCTTACGTACCTTTTCAAAAGGAGGAGGAGTCAACAGACTTTATCTCCTTGATGGTGCCGGTACCTGGGATGGTTCTACAAGACCACATAATACCATATTAGATGCCTCAAAACCATCTTACATCATAAACTTAACAAAATAAAACATCATCATATTTTTCAATTTTCTGCCTCTCTCGATCGATCGGCCCTAGGTCTCGATCGATCGAGACACTGTGCACAAATAGTGCCTTAGCATTCTGCCTCGCTCGATCGATCGAACATTTTACCGATCGATCGAGGAGCTTCACCGATCGATCGAGAAATCCTTCGATCGATCGGCACCAAAATTTTGAAAACATGCTTAGACCTTCTGTCTCGCTCGATCGATCGGGACCAACTCGATCGATCGAGAGCTCTGAAAAAATCGGGATTTCCCCAGATTTTTGAACACCTCTTTTCACACCATCTTTTCTACTTCATAACACATCTTTCTTGCTGAAACTAACATGTGAAGAACTTCATAAAACATCCATGTAAGCACTTAAATCAAAGGTTTAACAAAACCTAAGCCAACATGCATCATAACATCATCATAATCTTCATCCTCAATCAACTTAAAGAAAAACAGAGTATTTTCTTCTTTGTCCAGGTTTTCGAGCACATGATTTCATAACAAGAAATCTATCACATAAAACATATAACATGCTCAACCCAACATGCTAGTAGCTACATAAAACTACCATGTAAGCAATCATATCAAGGTTTCACCCAAGCCTACACTTAACATGCTTTAAAATCAACCCACCAAACCCAAGCCCAAACACAAACCCAGAAAAACAGGGTACCCACTTACCCCTCTTTTTGCTCCTCTTTTTGCAAGGATTTGAACACCTTCTTACCAAGCTTTTTCCTTGCCTTACAGCTGCTAAGCTGGAACGAAAATGGGGAGAGAAAGAGAAGGAGAAGGGAATGATTTGGCTGCCAAGTGATTGGAAGCATGGGCATGACCAAGTGGGAGGCATGGGCTTTGACAAGTGGGGGTGTAGGGTGCAATTGGGGGAGGGTGGTGACCGAGTGGGTGGGGGTGGGGTGGTGAGGTTGGGGTGCCATGTGGTGTTTAATTGTATCCCGGTATATAGTACGATGTATTAAAATATCCTCACTCGATATTTTCTAACTTCATATAATTAATACATCCCTTAAAACACCCAACATGTTCCCCACATCATATCATCATATCCTAAATCGTGGCCCCCAATTTAAATACACCACTACCCTTAAACACATCATAATTCATCATCGTAAAACATAATTATATATCATTTCGGGGGTATTACAGATTGCAAGGGCTGAATCAAGGTTCAAGGAGTGTGGAGGATTATCATAAGGAGATGGAAATTCTGATGATACGAGCAGATGTGGAGGAAGATAGAGAGGCAACAATGGCAAGATTTTTGCAGGGTTTGAATTGTGATATAGCTAACGTAGTCGAATTACAACACTACGTTGAGCTTGAGGATATGGTACATTGTTGGGATATGCCCTAAGACAAGTCATTAGATGATTGTTTAAGACATACAATGTTTATGGATTTATGAATGGCAATTCATTATTATATATTATTCTTTTAACTGTGCATTATGAATTAATATATATGTTAATGTCCTTAGAATAATATTGTATTATTCTTAAAGATGTTCCTAGTCAAGTATTATCATGAAAGGGATAATGATAATACGTAGAGACTAGTATATGTTGATCGATGAATTGTTCATTGATATGAGATATCAAATCAACATATGGGTACATGTTAGAGAACGATGTACTGAACAGACCCACCATGAGAATGCAACATGGATAGTTATATGATCGTCATATGCAATTCTCATAGTGATAATAATGTATGTAATCCTTACGACTTGTGATCATCAGAGATCCCAACATAAGGAGTTATGTATCTTGATATCGTCAAACGTTACCCGTAACAGGGTATACTATAAAGGCGACTATTGGATACACTACGAATTATGTAGAGGGATGTTGACTGATCGAGATAGGATTTGTCCCTCCTATATAACAGGAGATGTGTTTGGCCCTTGATCAAGTGAGAACTAAAATGCATGGCCATGCTCGAATGAGTCGATATGAGATATCGAGCTTATTCGTTTATTCTAGTTCTACTTGGGGATCAAGAAATAAAGATTGGATATACGAGTATGACTATTCCATGACTCGTGTTCAATCTAAACACAAAGGACAAAGGGATTAAGTTACATGGTTAATATTATCACAAGTTCTAAAGGTTATGTCGAGTCATTGACATTCTCGTAATTTGGGTAGCATCGATGTGTTGCTAGATACCGCTCAATGCTTGCGACATAAAATGAGATTTTATGTCACTGCCAACATTACGAGATCCTATCGGGTCGCACAAAAGATTAAATCGAGAAGGGAAATTAAATTCATGGGATGAATTAAATAATTAAGAGGAGTCTTAATTAATAATCATAAGGATTAATTAAATCATGGGCTTAAGCCCATGAAGCTTTAAGAAAGCCTTTAATTAATCATATTTAATATGATTGCATGGAGTTTAATTGTAAGACAATTCATAACACTCAAAACCCTACACAAGCCAAGGGGATTCGGCCGCACCATTGAATCACTCTCGGCCTCCTTCAAAGTCGAGGAGTTCTTGGTGGTTTTCGGGCCATCTTTCGATTGTGAATCGAGCGTGCTTCGTGTATTGGTTTAAGAACAAATCTAGCACCTTGTTCTTAAACTATTCCTTCATTCGATTTGATCGTGTGGATACCGTTGAGGCAAAACCAATCGAGTTTTGCTTAGTGACTCGAAAAGGCGTAGGACGTGGTGCAGCTCCATGGATTCGGCTTCAAACACGCTACAAGGGTAAGACACATGTAATTCTCTAATCCGATATGATTCCCTATGTATAGATCGCTGGTTTGTAATCCCAAAATTTTATTCCGCTGCGTTGTATGCTCATGGGGTTACTTACAGTGGTATCAGAGCCGTGTACAAGGCTCATATCGGATTTTATGTGGTTAAATAGTTTAATCATGTTAGAATTTTTATTGCATGCTATTTAAAACTGTATTTTCATATATGATATGGAAAAATCGATTTTGTGAAAATCATCGTATGATAATATATATGATATAATTGACGGATCGAAATATATGATAATTCGTGATCAAAAACCGGAACATTGGCTCGTGTAGGCTCACGGCCGACGCCACCTAGGTGCTAGGGTTTCGAACCCTAGTCACCATGGCTCGGCCGCCGCATCAAAGAGGCTAGGGTTTTTGAACCCTAGTCAAATAAGCCTCTCGGCCGCCGCTTAAGGGCTAGGGTTCGGACCCTGGCTCGAGCATGGGTCAAGCCGTCGCACTATCTAGGGTTTTGAACTCTATTGGCTCGATAAAGTATTGAGAAGGTGCAAGTTGGCTCGATAGAATCAACATGGTGCAAGGCGGCTAGGGTTTGGAACCCTAGCAGCGCCGCACCCAAGCCGCCGCATGGACCATGGCTCGGCCATGGGCTAGGGTTTCGAACCCTAGGCCCACTATTGGTCCAGCCGTGGGTTTTTGGTTCGAACCATGGTGGTTCGTATTTTAGTCGCTTTAGTTCGTGGCATGAGATGTCCCGAGCGTACGATAATTTTTCAAAAATTATATTACAGTTTTAATTAGAATTAAATTTAAAATGTTTAGAATTTAATTAATTAAATGTTAATGCATGCTTTATGTGTTGTTTGAGCATGGTGCGTGGTTATAGCCCTTTGACCTATTAGATAGGATTTGTGAATGATTGTAATTTATAATACGACCTGCGAGTCGTGCCTTTCTCTATTTTATTCTAAATGTAATCCCTCCCCTATGTTCCCCTCGAATGTGAATCGAGGAATTCTATATCTTGTAAAATAGTGTAGTTTATTTTATTGATGGTGATCAATGAAGATGGAGCATCGTGCCGGGATGAGGAGGCCATTCACAAATTGGAGCCAAAGGAAGGAGCTTATGAAGTTACCTTAGGTTGACTCATAGGAGTTTCTCATTGGCTTGAGAAACTCATTAGTAGGGGCTATAACCATGTCACGTTTTAATTATGTATGTTGATGCATGATTTATCTTATGTTTTAGTTTGATAATAGTATTACACATATATGTAGATATGTATACAACTATATGTAGTGGACATATTTTAAATTATCAAATTAATCATGAGATCAATAAATCCCTCTAAAATATTAAGTTTTAGATGCCTTCCAAATAAAAGTACTCGTCAATAACTTCGATTGTACATGTGTGGGTTTGCCAAAGCAAAGCACCGTGGCAATCTTAGTAAGGCGCGAAAGGATAGTGATATCCGTTATACTTTAATTGGGTACGACTTAACTAGGTTATCTCAATAGGATTGGGAACCTAGAGGCATGGGTTGGATTATAATTCATTTGATGAATTGAACAAAGTGTTGTTCGTCCAACTATCCAAGAATTATATGTGATGTAATTGACAAAGTGTTGTCTACCTAAATAACCGAGTCTTGGGCGATTAGCCAAAGCTAACTCAAGATTAGGCGAAATATGGATCTTGGCCCACTAAAAGTTTCGAGGGTTGATATTTTTCAAATAAAATAGTGGGAGTATCATTTAATATAAGACCATGTTAAATGATTTAAATCATAAACTTATTTTGCATATTTATATTGTAGATATCCATGGCAACTAACAACGTTACTAGCACTTTATCACTGCGATCGGTCCTTGAGAAGGACAAATTAAATGGGACAAATTTCCTAGACTGGCATAGGAACTTGAGGATAGTCCTCAAACAAGAAAAGAAACAATATGTTCTAGAGGAACCCTTGCTCGCTGAGGAACCTCCCCTAACAGCTACAAGAGCTGAAAAAGATGCTTACAAGAAGCATCAGAGTGACGCACTTGATGTTGGGTGCCTCATGCTTGCCACTATGAACTCTGAGCTTCAGAAGCAACATGAGGAAATGGAGGCGTTCGATATGATCGAACACTTAAAGCAGTTGTACCAACAGCAAGCTAGACAAGAGAGGTATGACGTCTCTAAAGCGTTATTCAAGTGCAGGATGGTAGAAGGAAGCTTAGTTGGAACTCTTGTGCTCAAGATGATTGGGTACATTGAGAATCTGGACAAGCTAGGTTTTCCATTGGACCAAGAGTTGGCCACCGATGTAATCTTGCAATCGTTGCTGGAGAGCTTCAGTCAATTTGTAGTAAATTACAATATGACTGATATGGAAAAGACTCTGCCCCAGTTGCTTGGTATGTTGAGAACATATGAAGCAAACACTAAGAAGACTAAGGCCACAAATGTCCTTATTGTGAATAAAGGCAAAGGAAGGGCCAAAGCTAAAGGCAACAAGAAAGCAAAGAAAGTCTTTGCTAAATCTAAGCCAAAGTCTTCTGCACTGAAGCCAAAGGGAGGGATAGCGAAGGAAGGGAACTGTTTCCATTGCGGTGAGACCGGCCATTGGAAAAGGAACTGCAAAGTATATCTGGAGGATCTAAAGAAAGGAAGTGTGACTTCCGCTTCAGGTATTTTTGTTATAGAAGTCAATTTTATCTACTTCTTCATCATGGGTATTAGATACTGGATGTGGATCTCACATTTGTGTAAATGTGCAGGATCTCAAAAGGAGTAGGACATTGGCGAAAGGTGAAGTTGATCTCTGAGTTGGAAATGGAGCAAGAGTTGCTGCATTAGCTATAGGAGATTATCATTTAGCTTTACCTTCTGGTTTATCGTTGATTTTAAAAGACTGTTATTTTGTGCCTTCAATTACTAAAAACATTATTTCTATTTCTTGTTTAGACAAGTATGGTTTTTCATTTATAATAAAGGACAATTGTTGTTCTATTTATTTAAATGATATGTTTTATGCTAGTGCACAAATGGTGAATGGTCTTTATATATTAAATCTTGATATACCTATCTATAACATAAATACTAAAAGGATTAAAAATAATGATTGTAATCCGACTTATCTCTGGCACTGTCGCTTGGGCCACATAAACGAGAACCGCATATCTAAACTTCATAAGGATGGAGTATTAGATTCATTTGATTTTGAATCATATGAAACATGCGAATCTTGTTTAATGGGCAAGATGACTAAAGCCCCTTTCAAGGGACATGTTGAAAGGGCAAATGTTTTATTGGGACTAATACATAGTGATGTATGTGGACCAATAAATACGCAAGCTAGAGGTGGTTTTCAATACTTCGTTACATTTACTGATGACCTCAGTAGATATGGGTATGTGTACCTAATGAAACATAAGCATGAAACCTTTGAAAAGTTCAAAGATTTCAAGAATGAAGTACAAAACCAACTTGGCAAAAGTATCAAAATCCTTCGATCAGATCGAGGAGGAGAATACTTAAGCCAAGAGTTTCATGACTATCTAAAGGAGTGTGGGATAGTCCCACAACTCACTCCTCCGTATACTCCACAATGGAATGGTGTATCCGAGAGGAGAAATCGAACCTTGTTAGACATGGTTAGATCAATGATGAGTCATGCAGATCTTCCGATATCGTTTTGGGGACACGCTCTAGAAACAGCGATTTTCTTACTGAACCGTGTTCCATCTAAATCAGTGGAAAAGACACCATATGAGATATGGACTGGGAAACGTCCTAGTATGTCTTTTATGAAGATTTGGGGTTGTGAGGCTTTCGTTAGACGTCACGCCACTAACAAACTTGGACCCAAATCTGATAAGTGTTTATTTGTGGGGTATCCTAAGGAAACGAAAGGATACTATTTCTATTATCCCACCGAGAACAAAGTAGTTGTTGCTCGGACTGGTATATTCCTTGAAAGAGAATTTATTTCTAGAAAAACCAGTGGGAGAAAAATAGAACTTAGTGAAGTTCAACCACAAGAAAACACTGAACCTGAAATTGAGATGGAAACAGAGCAGGCACCACAAGCTGTTGTGGAAGAAGCACCTGCTCAAGAGACACAAGCCCAGCGTAGGTCTGTAAGAGTACACCGGGAGCCAGAGAGATATGGATTTCTTGTGACTCAACAAGGTGACTTACTACTTATTGATGAGGATGAGCCGTCATCTTATCAACAAGCTATAATGGGCAATGATTCTGAGAAATGGCAAGAGGCCATGAAATCTGAGATGGAATCCATGTATGCAAACCAAGTATGGACTTTGGTTGATCCACCTGAAGGGGTACGACCCATAGGGTGCAAATGGATTTTCAAGAAAAAGACCGATATGGATGGTAATGTACAAACCTATAAAGGTCGGCTGGTTGCAAAAGGATTCAAACAAATTCATGGTATTGACTATGATGAAACCTTTTCACCAGTGGCCATGGTTAAGTCCATAAGGATCTTACTTGCAATAGCTGCATTTCATGATTATGAAATCTGGCAGATTGATGTCAAAACAGCTTTCCTTAATGGAAATCTGCTCGAGGATGTGTACATGACACAGCCCGAGGGTTTTGTCGATTCAAAGGATGCTGGAAAGATATGCAAGCTACAGCGATCCATTTATGGATTGAAGCAAGCTTCTCGGAGTTGGAATCTTCGTTTTGATGATGCAATCAGAGAGTTTGGTTTTATCAAAAATGAAGATGAACCTTGTGTCTACAAGAAGGTCAGTGGGAGCGTAATCATTTTCCTAGTGTTGTATGTAGATGACATACTTCTTATTGGAAATGATATCCCTGCCTTGCAATCTGTAAAGATTTGGCTAGGGAATTGCTTTTCGATGAAAGACTTAGGAGAAGCCACCTATGTATTAGGAATCAAGATCTATAGAGATAGATCGAGAAGGCTTCTTGGTCTAAGTCAAAGTACATACATAGACAAGGTGCTTAAAAGGTTTAGCATGCAAGAATCCAAGAAAGGATTCGTGCCTATGACACATGGTATTTATCTCTCGAAGGAACAGTGTCCTTCAACACCAGATGAGAGACAACGCATGAGTAAGATTCCATACGCGTCAGCTATTGGATCTATCATGTATGCCATGATTTGTACTCGTCCCGATGTATCGTATGCTTTGAGCATGACGAGCAGATATCAAGTTGATCCAGGTGAAGGTCACTGGATTGCTGTCAAGAACATCCTAAAGTACTTGAGAAGGACTAAGGATACATTCTTGATTTATGGAGGTGAGGAAGAGCTCAATGTAATGGGTTACACTGATGCAAGCTTCCAAACCGACAAAGATGATTTTCGATCGCAATCTGGATATGTGTATTGCCTGAATGGAGGTGCTGTGAGCTGGAAGAGTTCAAAGCAAGAAACAGTAGCCGATTCTACAACGGAAGCTGAGTATATTGCTGCCTCGGATGCAGCAAAGGAAGCTGTTTGGATGAGGAAGTTCATTTCTGAACTTGGAGTGGTGCCTAGCATTAAAGATCCGATAGAACTCTATTGTGACAACAATGGAGCGATCGCATTGGCTAAGGAACCAAGATCTCACCAAAGATCCAAGCACATACTTAGGCGTTTCCATTTCATTCGAGAAATCGTTGAAAGGGGAGATGTTAAAATATGCAAAGTACCAACAGATGATAATGTATCTGACCCATTGACGAAGCCGCTGTCACAGCAGAAGCATGATCGTCATACTAGATCTCTAGGCATTAGGTATATGTCTGAGTGGTCTTAGTGCAAGTGGGAGATTTGTTGGGATATGCCCTAAGACAAGTCATTAGATGATTGTTTAAGACATACAATGTTTATGGATTTATGAATGGCAATTCATTATTATATATTATTCTTTTAACTGTGCATTATGAATTAATATATATGTTAATGTCCTTAGAATAATATTGTATTATTCTTAAAGATGTTCCTAGTCAAGTATTATCATGAAAGGGATAATGATAATACGTAGAGACTAGTATATGTTGATCGATGAATTGTTCATTGATATGAGATATCAAATCAACATATGGGTACATGTTAGAGAACGATGTACTGAACAGACCCACCATGAGAATGCAACATGGATAGTTATATGATCGTCATATGCAATTCTCATAGTGATAATAATGTATGTAATCCTTACGACTTGTGATCATCAGAGATCCCAACATAAGGAGTTATGTATCTTGATATCGTCAAACGTTACCCGTAACAGGGTATACTATAAAGGCGACTATTGGATACACTACGAATTATGTAGAGGGATGTTGACTGATCGAGATAGGATTTGTCCCTCCTATATAACAGGAGATGTGTTTGGCCCTTGATCAAGTGAGAACTAAAATGCATGGCCATGCTCGAATGAGTCGATATGAGATATCGAGCTTATTCGTTTATTCTAGTTCTACTTGGGGATCAAGAAATAAAGATTGGATATACGAGTATGACTATTCCATGACTCGTGTTCAATCTAAACACAAAGGACAAAGGGATTAAGTTACATGGTTAATAATATCACAAGTTCTAAAGGTTATGTCGAGTCATTGACATTCTCGTAATTTGGGTAGCATCGATGTGTTGCTAGATACCGCTCAATGCTTGCGACATAAAATGAGATTTTATGTCACTGCCAACATTACGAGATCCTATCGGGTCGCACAAAAGATTAAATCGAGAAGGGAAATTAAATTCATGGGATGAATTAAATAATTAAGAGGAGTCTTAATTAATAATCATAAGGATTAATTAAATCATGGGCTTAAGCCCATGAAGCTTTAAGAAAGCCTTTAATTAATCATATTTAATATGATTGCATGGAGTTTAATTGTAAGACAATTCATAACACTCAAAACCCTACACAAGCCAAGGGGATTCGGCCGCACCATTGAATCACTCTCGGCCTCCTTCAAAGTCGAGGAGTTCTTGGTGGTTTTCGGGCCATCTTTCGATTGTGAATCGAGCGTGCTTCGTGTATTGGTTTAAGAACAAATCTAGCACCTTGTTCTTAAACTATTCCTTCATTCGATTTGATCGTGTGGATACCGTTGAGGCAAAACCAATCGAGTTTTGCTTAGTGACTCGAAAAGGCGTAGGACGTGGTGCAGCTCCGTGGATTCGGCTTCAAACACGCTACAAGGGTAAGACACTTGTAATTCTCTAATCCGATATGATTCCCTATGTATAGATCGCTGGTTTGTAATCCCAAAATTTTATTCCGCTGCGTTGTATGCTCATGGGGTTACTTACATACATATGGCTATAAAAGTTGAGAGGCAGATCATCGTAGGAGTAATGTGACTAAGGTTAGCTCAACTTCAGGTACATCTTGGAAACCTGGTTTGAATAAGGGATTTGATAAATCATTTGGGAAACAGAAATTTGAAACACCTAAAGGGAAGGATACTGTGGTTGATAAGGGTAAGAAATCAGTGGATGGATCCCAAGAGAAGAATAGAGACATTAAGTGCTTTAGATGTTTGGGGCGAGGACACATTGCATCTCAAGGTCCTAATAAGCGTGTCATGATACTGCGGGAAGATGGAGAGATAGATTCTGAAAGTGAGGAAGACAACAACTCACAAGCATCATCAGAGGGTGCAGAGTGTGAGGAGTATGCTGTGGAAGGAGAGTTACTTGTGGCTCGTAGAGCATTGACTATGCAAGTGAAGGAGGATGAGGAAGTGCAGCGTGAAAACATTTTCCATACTCTTTGCCACATAAACGAGAAAGTTTGCAGTTTGATCATTGATGTGGGTAGTTGTACGAATGTTGCTAGTACATTGCTTATTGAGAAGTTGGGGTTGCCTACAATGAAACATCCTAGGCCATATAAGTTGCAGTGGTTGAATGATTGTGGTGAAGCAAATGTTATAAAACAGGTGTTGATATCATTTTCGATTGGGAAATACAGAGATGAGGCTCTTTGCCATGTGGTACAAATGCAGGCGGGACACCTACTATTAGGGAGACCTTGGCAGTATGATAGAAAGGTCACACATGATGGCTTCAAGAATCGCTATTCTTTTGTAGAGGATGGGCGAACTGTTACCTTAGTCCCATTGACACCAAAAAAAGGTGTATGATGATCAATTGAGGGTGGAAAATGAGATTGAGAAAAAAAAGAGCATGATAAAAAAAAATGTGAGTGAATATAAAGAGGAGTGTGCGAAAAAGAGTGAAAAAAAAAGATGAGCTCAGTGAGAAAAAAAGAGAAAGAGTTGAGCGAAAAGTAAAAAAAAGAGTGAATCTGTTTGCAAAAGAATGTGAGATTCGCGAGGCTTTTCTAGCAAGGAGACTTTTGTTTGTGCTTATGTACAAAGAGACTTATTAGCTGTTGACGAATCTAACAATACTTTGTCTAGTTCTTTTCGTGCTATTTTGCTGGTATATGATGATATATTTCAAGAGGAGATACCTACTGGATTGCCACCAATTAGGGGAATTGGGCACCAAATTGACTTCCTTCCAGGAGCTTCAATTCCTAACCGACCAGCTTATAGGAGCAACCCTGAGGAGACAAAGGAATTGCAGCGGCAAATTCAGGAACTCATGGAAAAGGGTACATTCGAGAAAGTCTGAGTCCTTGTGTTGTACCCGTTCTTCTTGTACCAAAAAAAGATGGGACGTGGAGGATGTGTATTGATTGTAGGGCGATCAAAAAATCACTTTAAAGTATCGCCACCCTATTCCTCGTTTAGATGATATGCTTGATGAATTGCATGGTGCATATGTGTTTTCTAAGATTGATTTGAAAAGTGGTTACCATCAGATACGCATGCGTGAGGGAGATGAGTGGAAAACGGCTTTTAAAACTAAACTTGGTCTGTATGAGTGGTTAGTGATGCCTTTTGGGTTAACTAACGCACCTAGTACATTTATGCGCCTTATGAATCAAGTTTTACGTGCATTCATTGGTAGATTTGTTGTGGTGTATTTTGATGACATTCTTATTTACAACACTAGTTTGGAAATTCATGAAACGCGTGTCACTCAGGTATTAGAAGTTTTGAGGAAAGAAAAATTGTATGCGAACCTAAAGAAATGCACTTTTTGCACCGATCAAGTCACTTTCCTAGGTTACGTAGTGTCAGCTAGAGGGGTTGAGGTGGATGAGGAGAAGGTCAAAGCAATTAGGGATTGGCCTACACCTAAGTCTGTGTCCGAAGTTAGGAGTTTTCATGGCTTGGCAAGCTTTTATAGGAGGTTTGTCAAAAACTTTAGCACACTTGCAGCACCATTAACTGAAGTAATTAAGAAAACTGTTGGGTTTAAGTGGGGCGAAGAACAAGGAAAAGCTTTTGAATTGATTAAACAAATGTTGAGTTCTGCACCATTACTTGTTTTGCCTGATTTCTCCAAGACTTTTAAAATTGAATGTGAAGCATCTGGTGTTGGTATTGGAGCTGTTTTAATGCAGGAAAAGAAGCCTATTGCATATTTCAGTGAGAAGCTTAATGGGGCAGCCTTGAACTATCCAACATATGACAAGGAATTCTACGCATTGGTAAGGGCATTGGAGACATGGCAAAATTATCTAAGGGCATTGGAGACATGGCAACATTATCTTTGGCCGAAGGAATTTGTCATCCACACTCATGAGTCACTGAAGTACTTGAAGGGGCAAGGGAAACTAAACAAACGCCATGCGGAGTGGGTTGAGTTTTTGGAAACATTCCCATATGTGATATAGTATAAACAAGGAAAGGAGAATGTTGCAGATGATGCTCTATCACTAAGGTATACCTTGATCTCTACTTTGAATGCTAAGTTGTTTGGTTTCGAATTCATTAAAGATTTATATGCTAACGATTCTGATTTTGGCAATGTTTTTGGAGCATGTGAGAAAGTAGCATTTGGCAAGTTCTATAGGCATGAGGGATTTTTGTTTCGTGAGAATAGGTTGTGTATGCCAAAAGTTCATTGAGAGAGTTATTGGTAAGGGAGTCACATGGGGGAGGTCTTATGGGACATTTCGGAGTCAAAAAAACCTTAGACATACTGAGTGAGCATTTTTTTTGGCCACACATGAGGAGAGATGTTGAAAGAATGTGTGAGCGATGTATCACATGTAGGAAGGCTAAGTCTAGAGCTTTACCTCACGGCTTGTACACACCATTGCCTATTCCTGTTGAACCATGGGTAGATGTGTGAATGGATTTTGTTTTGAGGCTACCTAGGTCTAGGAGGGGGCACGATTCTGTTTTTGTTGTTGTTGACAGGTTCTCTAAAATGGCTCACTTTATACCATGTCACAAAACTGATGATGCATCTAACGTTGCTGATTTGTATTTTCGTGAGATTGTACGATTGCATGGTGTTCCCCGCACAATTGTTTCTGATAGAGATGTGAAGTTTCTGAGTTACTTCTGGAAGACCTTATGGGGTAAACTTGGTACTAAGCTTCTTTTCTCTACCACTTGTCACCCCCAGACAGATGGGCAAACAGAGGTGGTTAATCGAACATTGTCGACATTACTGCGCTCCATAATGCAAAGGAATTTGAAGAATTGGGAGGAGTGCATACCACATGTGGAGTTTGCTTATAACAGGAGTGTTCATTCTGCTACTCAATATTCCCCATTCGAGGTCGTGTATGACTTTAACCCTCTCACACCTATGGATTTGATACCACTGCCAGAAAGTGAACAAACTAATCTTGATGGAAAAGGGAAAGCCGAGTTTGTTAAGAAATTACATGAACAAGTTCGTCATCATATCGAGAAACGAACTCAGCGGTATATGAATCATGCAAACAAAGGGCGTAAGAAGGTGGTGTTTGAACCAGGCGATTGGGTGTGGTTACACTTGAGAAAGGAACGTTTTCCAGTGAAGACGAGATCTAAGTTACTACCACGAGGGGATGGTCCTTTTCAGATCCTTGCTAAGATCAATGACAATGCATACAAACTAGATCTTCCAGGTGAGTACAATGTAAGCACTACTTTTAATGTTGCTGATCTTTCTCCATTTGATGCAGGTGCTGATTTGAGGACACATCCTTTTGATGAATGGGGGGATGATGAAGATCTACGAGTGTATGATGAAGAAGGAGTTAATCAAGGAGAGGTACATACGATTCCTCTAATTCCAAGTGGACCAATTACAAGAGCACGAGCTAAAAAGTTGGCCAACTCATTGCTAAGCTTCGTACTACACACCATAACAAATGAACACTCTGAGTCAAGACAATTTATGACAAATGATCCTACAATGCTGAATCTACTCCAAGTTCAAGAAGAAGAGTGAATCAATTGAATTATTTCAAGTTTTTTGTACTCGGGCTGCTTAAAACTTTTCTCTTATAATTTGTTCCAAATTGTAATAGTATTTTATGCCTTAGTGGGCTTAGTACTTATTTTATTTCATGCATTTTCGAGTTGTAAGTTGATGGGCTTCATAAAAGTGGCATGCTAGCTTGTTTTGAGCCCATTACGTCAAATTAAAGGTGCTAAGGTTATATATAAGCACCCATAGTAGTCTTTTGAGGGTAATTAATCATTTTTTATTCCAAAAATCATGTTTTCATACATCTTGAAATTTTCACTCGAAAATTTGATCTTCAAAGATCAAATTTCTGAACTTATCAAGGTTTTCATTCCTTGTGGCGTTCACAATCAGATATCGAGGTTCATATCTCTTTATAGATATTGGGTCGAGGTGCTTATTATCAGATACCGAGGTTCATATCTCTTTATAGATATTGGGTCGAGGTGCTTATTATCATACCGAGGGTCTTGCTTCGTTAAGCAACGGGTCGAGGTTTAAGGTAACAAAATTTAAATCATTCGAGCCTTGTAATTTTCAATTTGATTTTAAAACTTTCTTGGGTTACAACGTGTAAATCGTGATTTTTTGTGGTCCTTAGCACGATTCATTCTATATCGTTGTTAATGACGTCAAGGGTCATATCATGGTTACAACGTGTAAATCGAGATTTTTGTGGTCCTTAGCACGATCCATTCCATATCGTTGTTAATGACGTCACAAGGGTCTTATCAACAATTATCCCCCACTAATAAAATTTCGTCCTCAAAATTTGCACGGCGTACTCCTCGTACTGCCAAGACCACACAATCCAAACGGATCCACATCGTCCGATCATGAACATATCACAAACGACACACCAACTGCGAGGACACCGACCTCGCACCCAATCTCTGGAATGGAGTAAACCTCCCGAACCATCACAATCACAACAGAACGTCAGCATGCCCCGATGCTAACCACCCAAAAGCAGTCAGTCAACCCTAACTGCTAACCAACCGAATCATTCGTGATTCCCTTAATAGATATCGCCTCCAAGATATCTCTACGATTTAGCCAACGATGTTAAACATACATCGTTACAAAAGAACCACCAGTACACAACAGTGTACCCAAACCCCACCCGGTTTTCGCTTTCCAAAACCATTTCAGTTAAATAAGTAGTTGCACCACTTTGCAACACGGATCGGGCAACTCACGGCCACCGATCAACACAAAACACATCTCCAAAGATGTCTACTTCCGTGTGTTCCAAAAAATCGTATCTCGGTCCAAACACACCATCGAGACTCCACAAGGTCTCAATTTCCCGAAAGGATACGCAAGAAAAATCAATTGCATTCCCGTCACACGTGTCAACCACGACACCTAACAAATCCGAATCCTGGCCATCCCTCGTTTACCCAAGGATTCAACAATCCTTACACAGGGAGGCTATCGAATTAACCAGAAAAGAATTACCATGACCTCAAAATACTACAATTCCTCCTCAGAGGAAGTCAACCAAACCTCACGATCATTCTTCAGAATATGTCGTGCTATCGAGATTACCAATCTCAAAGTGCCACAATCTCTCACCGGTTCATCCAAGCATACTAATCCGATGCTCGACGAGGACCAAGAAGATGCTGACATTCGTATACTCACACTAGTATACATGCCCAAGCACCAATATTACCTACATACTCAATGCAATCGACTCGGGTATCACCGATCATACCCAAAAGTCCCAATCTCAACTGTCAATTCTCACTCAATGGAGAATGATGATTGACTAGCCAACGACCAATGGTGTGATTCCGACTTCAACACCGCACAAACCGACTCAACGAATCTCCCAAAGATTCCCAACCGATAGGTATATCAATACCGCTTTCCTCATAAGGAAAGTGTCATGAATCCATGATCCTCCAACCTCGAACCACCGTTCGGAAATTGGATATATTTATACCAAAATATATCCCGGAACCAACAAATACATAACTGGTTCAGAATAGTGCCTCAATGCCACTATTACCAAATCGAAATCCGTATACACAATGTATACACATATAACGATGTTCTGTACTAATACCATAGTACTCCACAATTTCGAGCATTTCCCCAGAGACGTCTCTTCGAACGTCTCACCGAAAGGTAAGAAATCCATTACTCGGCCCAACACCAGTAATGCTTACCATGGCTGATTCACAATCAACCCACGACCTCTACCACCTGTCTCCATGACAGTATATCCAAATCTCTCCAAGAGATACACCAACTTAGTAGTGTCACCCCACTAACTATATTCGCGATTCCAATTATGTTTCCCCATTGAATTTCATATGCAAGGATTCTCAACCAGAACTAACAACGACTTGTTGACACTCACGTTGGTACTCCCAACAAAACTGAGCTGTCCCAGTACAAGTCCCTCAAAGCATTTGACCGCATTTGACGTATAAATGTCCCCGTGAGGTATTCCCTGATTTAAACCTCATGTCACATAGTGACTACAAGAGCCCACTATACCCTCACCGTATCATCATACGATTGACAAAACTCAGTTCCAGCGAGCAGTATAATGGCTACAACAAGCACACTATATCACTGCAACAATACCTGGCTAGCAAATCGCTGCCTCCATAGGCTTATACCAAACCTACCAACATGTCATACGTTCCATCCCGGTATGCCATACCGTACAAACCATTAGAGTAGTGGGTCATCACCCAATATTTCTCCAAAACACCAAAGCATAATGGACATCCTGGTGTCCTTGCTCAACCTCAATACAATCCTAATCCATTAAGACTTATCTCACACCCTCAGGGTGGGTGTGACTATTTCTACCCCTCGTCACAACGACAAAAGCGAGTAGTTTCCTCAATAACTACTCTTACCACCACTCACTTGGTCTTAGCCATTCCAGCGAGTATACCCAAAGGTACCAATACTCGTAAAACATTCACCTCTAATGCATGATGTGGTACACTCACCGGTACAATGCATCCAATAATTCATCAAGCAAACCTGCTTGGCGTAACGGTATCGTCAACCGGTGACGTAGACACCACCTTGTGCTCATCATCGGTACTCAAACCATATGACTAAATACATACACCCAGACGTATTATTCATCAAAACGACGCTACACGTCTACATAGAACATCCACTATGTCATCGTCATCCCGTGACTGTATATGTCAATATATGACATCCCAAATAACATCGTCAACTCGTGACGGTACATGTCGATACCTGACATTCACAATCTCATCGTCAAACACGTGATGGTATATGTCGATACACGACATCTGTGATGCCCGGGAATTAATGGTGTTAATCCCGGAGAAGTAATGATCCTTAATGGATTTTAATTGTGGCAATTATGAATTAATTACGGTATTGGGACTCCCGGGAATTTTTAAATCCGTTATTTGGAGTCGTTGGATCCAAGGGATGAGATTGTATTCACATCGTGGTGAAAAACCTTGGAATTTGGTTTTTGGTGGGATTTGAGTTCCGGAGTACTTAGTACTGGGGCTGGTAATGAGAATAGAGACAGTGAGGTAATTATTGAAAACAAATGATTTTTAATGAGTCATGATGTATTTGTGGAGGGATTGGTATTTTGGAGTTTTAGTACTATATACCAGGTAGACTCGGTATTCTGTCATTGCACTAATTCCCTCTCTCTCTCCCCTCTCTCTGCGCCCAACCCATTTCCCCATTTTCCCTCTTTTCTCCCTTGGAGGAGAAATCGCAGGTAGCTTGGCTCGGGGGCCGGATTTCTCGAAGATAATCAGGTATTAATCTTCCCCTCGTCCTTGTCTTCGATTTGGTAGTAGTATTGTTGATTTTGGTTGAGTATTATGTTGGATTTGGATTTGGGGATTTTTGGGTTAAAATATTAAAGTTTGTTTTTGGAGTTTTTATTGAGTGTTAATGGCGTATTTGAGGTGTTGAAGGTGTTTGGGGTGTTGGTTTTGAGTTTGGGTGTGAAAAACACCATTGAAGCTCGCGATCGATAGCTGAAGGTGTGCCAATCGATCTCGCTGAAGGTGTGCCAATCGATCGCGACGAGCAGCTGGAAATTTATGAAGATAGACAGTGTTGGAGATCGATCGCAAGGTCTCGTCGACCGATCACGAGTGGGTTGGCGATCGATTGCAGAGAATCGCGATCGATCGCGAGAAGGCACTAGTTGGCCACTGGATGGGGGCGATCGATCACGATGAAATCAGCTATCAATCGCGGCTCGAAGGATGGAGTTTTTTCGAAAATTTTGGAAAATGTCGGGATTTGGAATCGATGTTTAATTAGCCGATTTTCGGGGCGATGTCTACATTCCAATGGGAATGCTATACTTTTAAAATGGAGTGGTTGGAGCCAAAATTTAAAGAGACTATGAAATGACTAGATCTAGTAATTGGCTAACCTTTGAACATGTAAAATGGAATATTTTGGGTATTATGCATTCTTAACCCGGGGTCTTTTAAAATGGTAAATCGTCATGGATTGACGATGTATTTGAAGGTTGTAAACGTGTTTGGGCACGTGGTTGCATGCTTATTTTGATTGTGAGTTATTTATGTGTTAGCACATAATTCATCGGGTCGAGGGACTCAGTCAAGGTTTGGTTCGGACTATGGAATCATAAGGTACATATAACGTACGAGCATAGCTTTAAATGTATTATTGCAAGTGTTGTGCATGAATAATATATGGGAACTACGATCACCTGATATGCATTGGGAATTACATGGTGCCGCTTTTGAGCGAGCAATGATTGGGATGTTGTTGCTATGGAGCGAACATCGGTTATGACGCCGCTATCGTTGAGCGTGCGTAAGCATAAAATGCCGCTATTGTGGAGCGAGCAATGAACTAGAACTATGAAATCATTGGTTAGATATATGTGATATCTATGTGTATTTATTTAATGGTTTAATCACATTTGATTATGAAACTGGTATGGCCGGAAGGAATTTAGTTTATCAATGAGATGATTAACTGGCTTTTGGGAATTTAATGGTTTGATTATTTTGAGAACAGGGACAATACAGGGGATCTCGCATGAGGATGATACCATCCAGGGAGTATCATTTAAATTCATGGCATTTACATTCTGTAAATTATGAACTGTAATATTATGATTATTGGATTGGTGGTATTGGTATGCTCACCCCGTGTGGGGGCTGTCTCTGTTGGGGTAAGTGAATAGGTACATTGATGGCTTTGGAGTTGTGCTCGAGCTATGGATTGGAGGTGCTTCCAGGATGGAAGTACTAGTGACGGTATTGAGCACAGTATTTTATACATTTGATACACATGCATTAGTTGATGCTCGCATGTGAGCATTGTTATATGTGTATATGGGTTGTATAAAAAGGCAAGGGTCTTTCTCTTTTCACTCATGTGTTGCATGCAATTAATTAAGGAATTGCTAAATGAACTGAGAACATGTTAGTGTATTATAAGGGTGCATGATATGTATGTGGACTTGGTTGGGGAAAAGTGGACATTATGTGGAATAATGTATGAAGTTTTCTTATTGGTATGCTATGCTATGGTAGTATGGGTTCTTTTGCCTTGATTACATGATTAGATGCACTAAATACAATGGTTAATACACTAATAGTGGGTTAAGGGCACGGGGGTCCTTACATTAGTGGTATCAGAGAAGTGGTTTGCTCTTTGGGGCTGTTGAGGGCCTAGGAACATGACGATGGAGAAGAGTAGCACACATTTATGCATGATGGTAGTTAGTGTTGTGTGACACAACTATTTGCTTATGTGCTTTTATGATATGGAATGTGGCATTGTTAACCATGGTGGTTGCAGGATCATATGGAATGCGATGAGATGAGATTGATGGAAACGGTTGACACTTGATATAAAAGTGTTAAAGAATGTGATTTTGTAGGAAAACCAGGAAATGAGAAATATGATACACTGTCTAAGGACATGAATGGTGGGTAACAGACAGTGGAATATTCGGGTATGATTTCCATATGATTATGAGATTTCAATTGGTAACTGAACATGCAAATGTATTGCAATTAGAGTCCTGCTACGGGTATATCACCAGTGATGGATCATAATATTTGCCGCTCATATGTCGAATTTTTTGGGATATTCCCTAAGACAAGTCATTAGATGATTGTTTATAACATACAATGTAATATGATTTTATTTATGGCAAATCATTAGTATATATTATTCGAATATCTGTGCAATATGAATTGATATATAAGTTAATGTCCCTAGAATAATATTGTATTATTCTTAAAGATGTCCCTAGTCAAGTATTATCATGAATAGGGATAATGATAATACGTAGAGACTAGTATGTGTTGATTGATGAATTGTTCATTGATATGAGATATCAAATCAACACATGGGTACATGTTAGAGAACGATGTACTGGATAGACCCACCATGAGAATGCAAGATGGATAGTTATATGATCGTCATATGCAATTCTCATAGTGATAAAAATGTATGTAATCCTTACGACTTGTGATCATTAGAGATCCCAACATAAGGAGTTATGTATCTTGATATTGTCAAACGTTACCCGTAACAGGGTAAACTATAAAGGCGACTATTGGATACACTACGAATTATGTAGAGGGATGTTGACTGATCGAGATAGGATTTGTCCCTCCTATATAACAGGAGATGTGTTTGGCCCTTGATCAAGTGAGAACTAAAATGCATGGCCATGATCGAATGAGTCGATATGAGATATCGAGCTTATTCGTTTATTCTAGTTCTACTTGGGGATCAAGAAATAAAGATTGAATATACGAGTATGACTATTCCATGACTCGTGTTCAATCTAAACACAAAGGACAAAGGGATTAAGTTACATGGTTAATATTATCACAAGTTCCTAGGTTATGTCGAGTCATTGACATTCTTGTAATTTGGGTAGCATTGATGTGTTGATACCGCTCATTGCTTGCGACATAAAATGAGATTTTATGTCACTGCCAACATTACAGGATCCTATCGGGTCGCACAAAAGATTAAATCGAGAAGGGAAATTAAATTCATTGGATGAATTAATTAATTAAGAAGAGTCTTAATTAAGTGATTAAAAGGTTTTAAGGGCCCATAAGACTTTGAGAAAGTCTTGAACTTAATTAAGCCCTTTTAATAACATGGTATAATTAATTGTAAGACAATTAATTGAAAAAAATTCCACCCTAAACAAGACACACGGCCGCCTCCTTCATCTTCAAGGTGCTCTCGGTTTTGTTCAAAATAGCCGAAGAGAAACTTGTTGATTTGTGCCATCATTCTCGATTGTGAATTGAGATTGTTTCTTGTTCCGGTTTAAGAACTTGTCTAGCAACTTGTTCTTAAACTAACCCTTCACCCGATTTGATCGTGTGGATACCGTTGAGGCAAAACTTGACAAGTTTTGCTAGTGGTTCGAAGGATCGTTGGACGTGGAGCTGCTCCGTGGAATCTGCTCAAACACGCTACAAGGGTGAGACTTTTGTAAAACCTTTATCCGATATGAATCCCTATGTATAGATCCGGTGTCTAGTAATCCAAATTTTAAATTCCGCTGCGTTGTATGCTTTATGGATTACTTACAGTGGTATCAGAGCCGTGTACAAGGCTCATATCGGATTTATGTGGTTAAATAGTTTAATCATATTTAGATTTGTATTGCATGCTTTAAAACTGTATAATTCATATATGATATGAATTAAATTGAATTTGTGAAATTGTCATGATATTATATTTGATGTAAATTGGCGAATTATTGTATATGATACAAGAAGGCTAAAATCGAACCATATATCACGTGTGTTCGGCCATCACCATCACAAATGACACACGGCTAGCCACATGAGGGCTAGGGTTTTTGAACCCTTGGCTCGAGATGGTTTAGCCGTTGTGGCTAATAATTGTGCATGGAAGTGTCGAAACTTGATTAGGGTTTAGAACCCATTGGCTCGTGACGGCTAGCTCATGACGGCTAGGGTTTTGAACCCTAGTAGCCGTGCATGGGCTCGGCCATCGTCGCCCCTTTGCTAGGGTTTTGAATTCGATTGGCTCGATAAAGTATTGAGGCGGTGCAAGTTGGTTCGATCATGGTCCACGGAATTGTGAGGGACGACGGCTACACCACATGAGGGCTAGGGTTTTCGAACCTTTTGGCTCGAGATGGTTGAGCCCCACCGTCATGAACCGTACATGGTTGGACTGATAGACACAAAGTAAGAGCAAGGAGGCTAGGGTTAGACCCTAGCGCCGCCACCGCTTGCTCTATGGCTCGGCCGTGGGCTAGGGTTTCGAACCCTAGGCCCATGATTGGTCCATGATGGTTCAAACCATGATGGTTCATGGTTTAGTCGTTTTAGTTCGTGGCATGTGATGTCCCGAGCGTACGATATTTTTCAAAATTCTATTTTAATGTTTTAATTAGAATTAAATTTAAAATGTTTAGAATTTAATTAATTAAATATTAAAGCATGCTTTATGTGTTGTTTGAGCATGGTGCATGGTTATAGCCCTTTGACCTATTAGATAGGATTTGTGAATGTTTGTAATTTATAATACGACCTGCGTGTCGTGCCTTCTCTATTTTATTCTAAATGTTATCCCTCCGCTATGTTCCCCTCGAATGTGAATCGAGGAATTCTATATCTTGTAAATAGTATAGTTTAATTGTTGATGGTGATCAATGAAGATGGAGCATCGTGTCGGGATGAGGAGGCCATTCACAAATTGGAGCCAAAGGAAGGTGCTTGTGAAGTTACCTTAGGTTGACTCTTAGGATTTTCTCATTGGCTTGAGAAAATTGTTAGTAGGGGCTATAACCATGTCACGTTTAATTATGTATGTTGATGCATGATTTATCTTATGTTTTAGATTGATAATTGTATTACACATATATGTAGATATGTATACAACTATATGTAGTGGACATATTTTAAATTATCAAACTAATCATGAGATCAATAAATCCCTCTAAAATATTAAGTTTTAGATGCCTTCCAAAATTAAAAGTACTCGTCAAAAACTTCGATTGTACATATATGGGTTTGCCAAAGCAAAGCACCGTGGCAATCTTAGTAAGGCGCGAAAGGATAAAGTGATATTCGTTATACTTTAAATTGGGTACGACTTAACTAGGTTATCTCAATAGGATTGGGAACTTAGAGGCATGGGTTGGATTATAATTCATTTGATGAATTGAACAAAGTGTTGTTCGTCCAACTATCCAAGAATTACATGTGATGTAATTGACAAAGTGTTGTCTACCTAAATAACCGAGTCTTGGGCGATTAGCCAAAGCTAACTCAAGATTAGGCGAAATATGGATCTTGACCCACTAAAGGTTTCGAGGGTTGATATTTTTTAAACAAAATAGTGGGAGTATCATTTAGTATAAGACCATGTTAAATGATTAAATCATAAACTTATTTTGCATATTTATATTGTAGATATCCATGGCAACTAACAATACAACTAGCACATTATCACTGCGATCGGTCCTTGAGAAGGACAAATTAAATGGGACAAACTTCCTAGACTGGTATAGGAATCTGAGGATAGTCCTCAAGCAAGAAAAGAAACAATATGTCCTAGAGGAATCCTTACCTGTTGAGGAACCTCCCCTGACGGCTACGAGAACCGATAAGGATGCTTACAAGAAGCATCAGAATGACGCACTTGATGTTGGCTGCCTTATGCTTGCCACCATGAACTCTGAGCTTCAGAAGCAACATGAGGAAATGGAGGCGTTCGATATGATCGAACACTTAAAGCAATTGTACCAACAGCAAGCTAGACAAGAGAGGTATGACGTCTCTAAAGCGTTGTTCCAGTGCAGGATGGTAGAAGGAAGCCTAGTTGGAACTCATGTGCTCAAGATGATTGGGTACATTGAGAATCTGGAGAAGCTGGGTTTTCCATTGGACCAAGAGTTGGCCACCGATGTAATCTTGCAATCGTTGCCTGAGAGCTTCAGTCAATTTGTAGTAAATTACAATATGACTGACATGGAAAAGACTCTACCACAATTGCTTGGTATGTTGAGAACATATGAATCAAATACAAAGAAGACTAAGGCCACAAATGTTCTTATTGTGAATAAGGGCAAAGGAAAGGCCAAAGCTAAAGGCAATAAGAAAGCAAAGAAGGTCTTTGTTAAATCTAAGCCAAAGTCTTATGCACTGAAGCCAAAGGGAGGGATAGCTAAGGAAGGGAACTGTTTCCATTGCGGTGAGACCGGCCATTGGAAATGAAACTGCAAAGTATATCTGGAGGATCTAAAGAAAGGAAGTGTGACTTCCACTTCAGGTATTTTTGTTATAGAAGTCAATTTATCTACTTCTTCATCATGGGTATTAGATACTGGATGTTGATCTCACATTTGTGTAAATGTGCAGGATCTCAAAAAGAGTAGATTGTTGGCGAAATGCGAAGTTGATCTCCGAGTTGGAAATGGAGCAAGAGTTGCTGCATTAGCTGTAGGAGATTATTATTTATCTTTGCCTTCTGGTTTATCGTTGATTTTACAAGACTGTTATTTTGTGCCATCCATTACCAAAAACATAATTTCTATTTCTTGTTTAGACAAGTGTGGGTTTTCATTTATAATAAAGGACAACTGTTGTTCTATTTATTTAAATGATATGTTTTATGCTAGTGCACAAATGGTGAATGGTCTTTATTTATTAAATCTTGATATGCCTATCTATAACATAAATACTAAAAGGATTAAAATTAATGATTGTAATCCGACTTATCTCTGGCACTGTCGCTTGGGCCACATAAACGAGAACCGCATATCTAAACTTCATAAGGATGGAGTATTAGATTCATTTGATTTTGAATCATATGAAACATGCGAATGTTTAATGGGCAAGATGACTAAAGCCCCTTTCAAGGGACATGTTGAAAGGGCAAATGTTTTATTGGGACTAATACATAGTGATGTATGTGGACCAATAAGTACACAAGCTAGAGGTGGTTTTCAATACTTCATTACATTTACTGATGACCTCAGTAGATATGGGTATGTGTACCTAATGAAGCAGAAGCATGAAACCTTTGAAAAGTTCAAAGATTTCAAGAATGAAGTACAAAACCAACTTGGCAAAAGTATCAAAATCCTTCGATCAGATCGAGGAGGTGAATACTTAAGCCAAGAGTTTCATGACTATCTAAAGGAGTGTGGGATAGTCCCACAACTCACTCCTCCGTATACTCCACAATGGAATGGTGTATCCGAGAGGAGAAATCGAACCTTATTAGACATGGTTAGATCAATGTGAGTCATGCAGATCTTCCGATATCGTTTTGGGGACACGCTCTAGAAACAACGATTTTCTTACTGAACCGTGTTCCATCTAAATCAGTGGAAAAGACACCATATGAGATATGGACTGGGAAGCGTCCTAGTATGTCTTTTATGAAGATTTGGGGTTGTGAGGCTTTTGTTAGACGTCACGCCACTAACAAACTTGGACCCAAATCTGATAAGTGTTTATTTGTGGGGTATCCTAAGGAAACGAAAGGATACTATTTCTATTATCCCACCGAGAACAAAGTAGTTGTTGCTCGGACTGGTGTATTTCTTGAAAGAGAATTTATTTCTAGAAAAACCAGTTGGAGAAAAATAGAACTTAGTGAAGTTCAACCACAAGAAAACACTGAACCTGAGATTGAGATGGAAACAGAGCAGGCACCGCAAGCTGTTGTGGAAGAAGTACATGCTCAAGAGACACAAGCCCAGCGTAGGTCGGTAAGAGAACACCGGGAGCCACAGAGATATGGATTTCTTGTGACTCAACAAGGTGACTTACTACTTATTGATGAGGATGAGCCGTCATCTTATCAACAAGCTATAATGGGCACTGATTCTGAGAAATGGCAAGAGGCCATCAAATCTGAGATGGAATCCATGTATGCAAACCAAGTATGGACTTTGGTTGATCCACCTGAAGGGGTACGACCCATAGGGTGCAAATGGATTTTCAAGAAAAAGACCGATATGGATGGTAATGTACAAACCTATAAAGGTCGGCTGGTTGCAAAAGGATTCAAACAAATTCATGGTATTGACTATGATGAAACCTTTTCACCAGTGGCCATGGTTAAATCCATAAGGATCTTACTTGCAATAGCTGCATTTCATGATTATGAAATCTGGCAGATGGATGTCAAAACAGCTTTCCTTAATGGAAATCTGCTCGAGGATGTGTACATGACACAGCCCGAGGGTTTTGTCGATCCAAAGGATGCTGGAAAGATATGCAAGCTACAACGATCCATTTATGGATTGAAGCAAGCTTCTCGGAGTTGGAATCTCCGTTTTGATGATGCAATCAAAGAGTTTGGTTTTATCAAAAACGAAGATGAACCTTGTGTCTACAAGAAGGTCAGTGGGAGCGTAATCATTTTCCTAGTGTTGTATGTAGATGACATACTTCTCATTGGGAATGATATCCCTGCCTTACAATCTGTAAAGATTTGGCTAGGGAATTGCTTTTCGATGAAAGACTTGGGAGAAGCCACCTATGTATTAGGAATCAAGATCTATAGAGATAGATCAAGAAGACTTCTCGGCCTAAGTCAAAGTACATACATAGACAAAGTGCTTAAAAGGTTTAGCATGCAAGAATCAAAGAAAGGATTCGTGCCTATGACACATTGAATTTATCTCTCGAAGTAACAGTGTCCTTCAACACCAGATGAGAGACAACGCATGAGTAAGATTCCATATGCGTCAGCTATTGGATCTATCATGTATGCCATGATATGTACTCGTCCCGATATATCGTATGCTTTGAGCATGACGAGCAGATATCAAGATGATCCAGGTGAAGGTCACTGGATTGCAGTCAAGAACATCCTGAAGTTCTTGAGAAGGACTAAGGATACATTCTTGATTTATGGAGGTGAGGAAGAGCTCAATGTAATGGGTTACACTGATGCAAGCTTCCAAACCGACAAAGATGATTTTCAATCGCAATCAGGATATGTGTTTTGCCTAAGATATGCAAAGTACCAACAGATGATAATGTATCTGACCCATTGACGAAGCCACTGTCACAGCAGAAGCCTGATCATCATACTAGATCTCTAGACATTAGGTATATGTCTGATTGGTCTTAGTGCAAGTGGGAGATTTGTTGGGATATGCCCTAAGACAAGTCATTAGATGATTGTTTATGACATACAATGTAATATGATTTTATTTATGGCAAATCATTAGTATATATTATTCGAATATCTGTGCAATATGAATTGATATATAATTTATTGTCCCTAGAATAATATTGTATTGTTCTTAAAGATGTCCCTAGTCAAATATTATCATGAATAGGGATAATGATAATACGTAGAGACTACTATGTGTTGATTGATGAATTGTTCATTGATATGAGATATCAAATCAACACATGGATACATGTTAGAGAACGATGTACTGGACAGACCCACCATGAGAATGCAACATGGATAGTTATATGATCGTCATATGCAATTTTCATAGTGATAATAATGTATGTAATCCTTACGACTTGTGATCATCAGAGATCCCAACATAAGGAGTTATGTATCTTGATATTGTCAAACGTTACCCGTAACAGGGTAAACTATAAAGGCGACTATTGGATACACTACAAATTATATAGAGGGATGTTGACTGACCGAGATAGGATTTGTCCCTCCTATATAACAGGTGATGTGTTTGGCCCATGATCAAGTGAGAACTAAAATGCATGGCCATGCTCGAATGAGTCGATATGAGATATCGAGCTTATTCGTTTATTCTAGTTTTACTTGGGGATCAAGAAATAAAGATTGAATATACGAGTATGACTATTCCATGACTCGTGTTCAATCTAAACACAAAGGACAAAGGGATTAAGTTACATGGTTAATATTATCACAAGTTCCTAGGTTATGTCGAGTCATTGACATTCTTGTAATTTGGGTAGCATTGATGTGTTGCTAGATACCGCTCATTGCTTGCGACATAAAATGAGATTTTATGTCACTGCCAACATTACAGGATCCTATCGGGTCGCACAAAAGATTAAATCGAGAAGGGAAATTAAATTCATTGGATGAATTAATTAATTAATTAAGAAGAGTCTTAATTAAGTGATTAAAAGTTTTTAATTAAATCATGGGTTTGGGCCCATAAGACTTTGAGAAAGTCTTGAACTTAATTAAGCCCTTTTAATAACATGGTATAATTAATTGTAAGACAATTAATTGAAAAACATTCCACCCTAAACAAGACACACGGCCGCCTCCTTCATCTCCAAGGTGCTCTCGGTTTTGTTCAAAATAGCCGAAGAGAAACTTGTTGATTTGTGCCATCATTCTCGATTGTGAATTGAGATTGTTTCTTGTTCCGGTTTAAGAACTTGTCTAGAAACTTGTTCTTAAACTATCCCTTCACCCGATTTGATCGTGTGGATACCGTTGAGGCAAAACTTGACAAGTTTTGCTAGTGGTTCGAAGGATCGTTGGACGTGGAGCTGCTCCGTGGAATCTGCTCAAACACGCTACAAGGGTGAGACTTTTGTAAAACCTTTATCCGATATGAATCCCTATGTATAGATCCGGTGTCTAGTAATCCAAATTTTAAATTCCGCTGCGTTGTATGCTTTATGGATTACTTACAGAATTGATGGTTAATGCCGCTGTCATATCATAGCGAGGGATATTATTGAGCCGCCGATATAACGTAGTAGAATTTGTAGACTATTGTGCTAACATTGATGCAGGTGTATGTAAATATCGGTGAGATTATACAGAATGGGCATCACCTCTTGAGTCCAAAGGACAATGTGCACATGTACGGGGTCAACTCTTGCGCCTACGAAGCATGTGGCATGTGGCATGTGCATGGGAGTACCTCTTGGGCCTGCAGAATTATGCCGCTGTCATGTCGAAGCGATGATGCCACTGTTGTGTCGAAGCGATGGTAAATGTCGCTGTCACGTCAAAGCGAGGATGCGAAGCGATGATGCCACTGTCGTGTCGAAGCGATGATACTGTTGGAATATGCCCTAAGACATGTCATTAGATGATTGTTTATGACATACAATGTATTATGATTTTTATGAATGACAAATCATTATTATATATTATTCGAATATATGTGCAATATGAATTGATATATAAGTTAATGTCCTTAGAATAATATTGTATTATTCTTAAAGATTGTCCCTAGCCAAGTATTATCATAAATAAGGATAATGATAATACATTCAGACCAGTATGTTTTGATTGATGAATTAATTCATGGATATGAGATATCAAATCAACACATGGGTACATGTTAGAGAACAATGTACTGGACAGACCCACCATGAGAATGCTACATGGATAGTTATATGAGTGTCATAAGCAATTCTCATAGTGATAATAATGTATGTAATCCTTACGACTTGAGATCATCAGAGATCCCAACATAAGGAGTTATGTATCTTGATATTGTCAAACGTTACCTGTAACATGGTAAATTATAAAGGCAACTATTGGATACACTACGTGTAAGACCCCAACACTTAAACTCGTCATTAGTTCATTTATGACGTCGTATGTGTATAAATTTTTCATTTTCTTTTCGTTCTAAAAAAAAGAATCATTTCATATTTTCCATAATCCCATGACATAACCAATGTTCAACATTATATGATCATCTCGACCAACAAATAGACTCAGGGATTTCACCCAATACCATCCCCATTACACCACTTTTACATTGTGGGTTTTTATAAAAATTTGGGCAGAGTCTCCCCACAAACTGAGCTATCCGGAAATAAAAACACATCACATAACATAATTCCCGACCACGGACAACACAATACTAAACAGAATACATAAACACTAAATAAATTCCCAGCCAGGGAAGACACCACACTAATAAGACAACAAAAGTGGGTTTCAACACCCTTATACAGTCCATATACAGATACAAGTGCTCACAGAAGAGCATCGAATAACGGATATTCATCCGGATGCATAATTAGTATATATACCAACCGCTCAACCTCGTATATCGGCCCAATCTAATAGTACGCTTCTGGAAGCATCATCCAACAAGGTTCGAGCCTAGCACTCCATGGCCGCATCGTACCTGTTGTACCTGGTTCAACAGAAACAGCCCCCACACAGGGTGAGCACACTCCCACTCAATATTCAATCACAATCAGCATACAAAATCATAATGCAATAATTTAGATTATTCAAAACTCATAAAATATACTCCCTGTACAATTCCGAATTTGTATAACTTCCACACACTATTCCTGTTTCAAACTCACGCACCTTCGTAATGTCAAGTTTAGTATTATCACTGAAAAGGTGATACTCAACAACGCTTATGAATTCAATACAACGACAATATATTATTTATGCTCAAACATAAATAGTTCAACATCAATGTAACCTGGTTATCCCAATGTAAACCTGGTTATCCCACCATCTCATTCTCGATACTTTCTCATATCGCTCATGCCCACGACATCACTACTCAACAAGTATAATCGGATCACGTACCACTACGTGTCCCCCATAACTCGTATATGAAACTCAATTATTAAAGTCAAACACTTACCTGAAACGTCATATTCAAAATTGCATGTATACATGAATGTATAGATACTAGACTCGTACGTCACCACGTACCTTATAGTAGACAACATGAACAAGCTATCATCAACGTCCGAAGTCTCCTGTAGAGTCTATATTGAATATCAATTCAATATTAGCTCATAATCCAAGCAATGAATATCCATCAATAGTTCTTACTTTCATTTCCATACCACAAATCAATAACTCAATATTATGAATCAAATCATAATCAATACTTTGATGCACACATCCTCACATGAATCATGATATATCATTGGTAATGCAAAACCTCATCATCTCCCACTAACCGCTACATCAACACAGATGATGCAGAAAACACATACCCATACATGCTAGATCACACCCAACTCACATAGCAGTTCACTACCCACAACAGTTCAACAGGGGGAAAGGGAGTGTAGGGTGTTTGAATAATAACATCCAACCAGTGTCTAACTAAAATAATCCAATTAAGCCAATTAACTTGTTCCAAACATTCAAACCCACACCGAGGTGATTCAAACCAAGACATGAAAGAAATGATCCATGAAGATACAAGATTCTACCTTTTTAAATCTAATTCCCTTAATCCCAACATAAAGTCATTTATTGATTAAATTCAACTTTAACAATTTAAAGATGCATTGGATTCCAAAAGTCATGATTTAGAACTATTAAGATTTGAAACTCAATAAAGTGACATAAATCATTAATACATGCTATGCTATCCATTTGAGCATAAATATCACCATAACTCTATTCCATGTTATAATACATACTAGCATGCATCTAACCCATTTATTTACACACTACACATGCTTCCAATTGAACACATCTCATACCATAGCCCAACATCCACCAAATATCACAATGGCTACAAGCCATAAAAGTTAGTCATTTTCACCCCACTAACAAGACTTAGACCCACACTTGAATCTCATTGAAGCCTATTAACAAACACATTCCATGCATGATTTTAATCTTCATCTTTTAACCAATAATAATACTAAGCCAAGACATATTCCACAATTTATTTTCAACAATTAACCATTCAATAAAGTGAGTCCCAATTAACTTCCAATAATAAAAAACATTCCTCATGCTATTCCATTCCAAATTATAATGTTCATACTCAAATTATAGCCACATTATCAAAACACCATTTCACCCCAAGCCACAACATATACACACAGTTTTAGAAGTTTTATACATTAATCAACAATGATGGAGTGCACATTTTCTTGAACAAACTTCACCTACACCATACTACAAGCTAGACACACACACATACACGCAGAAACATACTCACGCACACACACTGCCGCACACACACGAACACACACTCGCAAACCCTTCCAAAATGCTAGCAAAATCGAACCAAAGCTTCATAAAAAATCGAGGGATTTCAGGGGAAAAACGATTGAAGGATGAGGAGGATTACCCACAAAATTATTGGAAGAAAATCGTCCCAAAATCGGACGAATTTGGAAATTTTAACCGCTGCGTTTCCTTGCAAGATCCGGACGTAATCCGCGACGAAACTTCAGATTCTTGGTATGGAAAGTTGCGCCTGGAAGAGACGAAGACGGTGGTGGTTCGGACGCGCCGGAAGGAGGCCCGACGGCGGCGCGCGCGTGGCTTGAGCGGCGAGGGGTCGGGTATGCGCGATGGTGCAGAGAAGAAAAGAGGGAATCGGGTTTTTGTGCATGTATTTACACGTTTTACTGCGTGTCCCAAAAAATACCCAACATAACATAATTATATTTGTATCTTGGCCCGGTTTGTACATCGAAGTGTCGCCGGTGCACTGATATATTATTTATAGACAACGATTGGGATTTATTCACACTCTAAAAACCCAAAACTTAAATTCTTCATTTTAATTAACTTATCTCTAAAATATTATCGGAGTATATTTTACAATCTCAAAATATTTTATGATCCGATTAACTTGACAGTTGACCTTCACTTGGTCAATTCCACTTCTAATTAATTAATTCTAAAATTAATTATCAATAAAATCCAAATCATATTTAGTCCAACAAATGATTATTAATAAATCTGGACATCACAATTCTCCCCAACATATAAAATTTTGTCCTCGAAATTTCAACGCATGCTTACCATAAAAGCCAACAGTAAAATTTACGTACCCTATATAGCTCGATATAGTGACTTTACCATCTGTAGGATGACAGTCATCGGAATCATCGTGGCTCACACATGTGCCCCATTGCACCAACGATCGTAATAAGTGTTTAACCGTCAAGCTTCTTTGTCATATCTCATTACCTGTGTACTTTCATCGACACAATTCCATCGCACAATCTTAATTCCCGTCATATACTTTCATCACAGTACCCATCATATAATCTTGTTAAATCATGCAATCCATGCTTTCATGTATATTCAAGAATATGTGACAATACATCAACATTTATCTTAGTTAACTTCATACCTGTGTCGTTTCAAATGTATGCAACTTATCCCCACATCATCACCATCATCCGTATGAAGTAACGGTACTCTTGAGCCTTTACGCATCAATCTTTCATATATCATCTCCTGGCTGTTATCTGGTGCAAGGTAATGACTAGAAAGCCCATTAGTCATTCTCACATACGTATATACACATTATACACACCATCAGCTACAGACCATCAGCATCAAATCATGATAAATGGCTTAACACCAATATTTTCATGTCACGATTATACTCATCTAACACAAGGCATCAACATCAATATCAAATAGTTTGTGACATACCTTTGTAGATGGAATCATCTACAATACACAATGGCACCATAATATCATGTTAATCACAGCACTCACATACTCTTAAGTATCAACATTTCCACATTACTTCACCCAACTATTATCTGTCATAGGACAAGTACAAAATAATCTCGTTAGTATTTCTCAAATACTAGTAACATAACACGTCCCTTGTTATTTACGCATTTCGATATTCGTAATGTTTCTGTCCACAAACATTAACTCCCTGCATCAGAAGTTTCTCGCAGTTCTATACACATCATGTTACAGCACACTGTCTCATAGGGTGATTGAAATTTAACATAAGAATTAATTGCATGCCTCAATGATGCAATTTATATCAATCTTTAACTCATCCTCGAAACATAAAAATTCATTAATCATGAATGTTCACAATGATCACATGTCCACACACGACATTCGTAGTAATCACGCGTCATCCCGCGACATACTCATGTCATCCCGTGACACGCTCATTAAACTCATGTCTATCTGATTGTATTCCATTCAACATAATAGGTGATTAATCAATTATTAATCCTACCACATACAAAACTAGCATGCTTTCACAACAATAATCATCATCACAAAATGATTAACATCTATTTTCATTATCTCATCACCACACACAGTAGATATGAGAGTGTTATCACAGAGGTTACACCCCTTCTTGCCTCATTACCGCAACAACATATGAATATGACACATCTAGGTTCCATTTCAATTCCATTATCAGCTTTTCCACATGTACATGATTTCAACATCAATATAATCAACAAAATAGCTCGAACCAACATATATCAATATGTTCAACCAACTGAAATGGTTTACCTCGATACTTCGTCCTCCTGGATCGATCCAATCTCCTCTTGGGCCTAAATCACGTATACCCAATGAGCAATAACATAACTGTACATAGCACAACTTATATTGCCATCTGCAATCAAAGCATCATCAATACTCATTGCTAACACAATTGCGGTACAACAGCATTCATCGCTAATCACAATAGCGGTACTAAAAAATATTCATTGCTAACACAATAGCAATGCATCAATCTTCATCGCCCTACGGCGGTATATAATACTCATCGCCACTACTGGCATACATATAATATCCATAATCACAATGAATATATATTCTTAAAACAACAAGATGTAATAATACTTACTGTACACAGTTGATCCACACTTGATCCTTTAAATTGTCCCTGCTCTCAACGTAAATATTCCACAAAATATAATTTCATATCAATACACAAATTGATATACTCACCATCAACAGAATAGCGGAATGAGACGTCGCTATATATATAATCGGCGGCAAGAACCATCGCCATGGAATCAGCGGAATGCACCATCGCTAAACACATGTCTTGAGGCACGAGCCATCGCCAATGACATTGCGGAAAGAGGCATCGCTATACATGTACCCGGCGGCATGAACCATCGCCAACCAATATAGCGGAATGAGACATCGCTATCAATATACCTGGCGGCGTGAACCATCGCCAACCAATATAGCGGAATGAGACATCGCTATCAATATACCTGGCGGCGTGAACCATCGCCAACCAATATAGCGGAATGAGACATCGCTATCAATATACCTGACGGCATGAACCATCGCCAACCAATATAGCGGAATGAGACATCGCTATCAATATACCTGGCGGCATGAACCATCGCCAATCGAATAGCCGATCCCTAGTCATTGTTACAGTAGTGTATTTTAATGCGCCTTGCTCAAATGCGACATGCGGCACTCCCACCCCTCGCTTCACATATAGGCGGCATAGAATAACCTCGCTTCAATGGACATGCGGCGCTCCCACCCCTTTGCTTCACATTTTAGCGGCAAATATTCTTTCCTCGCCTCATATGATAACCACGCTTCAATGTGACATGCGGCGCTCCCACCCCTCGCTTCACATTTTAGAGGCACAAAACAAACATATAGCGGCAAGCATTTAAAATCATCACTCATCCAAAACAATGACTCATGGGATATTCACCAAGCATTCCATCCATACCTGCAATACAATGCGTATACTATATCCAATATACATCATCATGAGTGTATTTTAATGCACTTCGCTCAAATGCGACATGCGGCACTCCCACCCCTCGCTTCAACATTTGGCGGCAAAGCATCAAAATCATCACTCCATTGAACACATGCAATCACAATGCATAATCCATGATGTATATAAACGCAGGTTACCGTTTCCTGTCTTTCAACCCTGGCCTTAGCCCTTCGTGTCATAGTGTCCCTACAGGAACAATCACAAATCATGAGCATATAATAATCCATATTCACCACAATATGATTATAACGAGTAAATGCATAACTATGAGTACAAAGTACTTCCTGTATTCCAATGCATTTCAAAATGCTCCATTTGGTTGTTCCTGTGCCACAACTCACAATCATAATCAACAGGTTATGTTATGATCCATAGATGTCATGACATATAATTGTTCCACTATGATCACATATCATAAACACACATACGCAAAATAGTCGTGTCACGCAACACTAACTACTACTATGCATAAATATGTATTACCCATTCCTATCAGCATGTTTCAGGCCCTCAACAGCCCCAAAGAGCTAACCACTGCTCTGATACCACTAATGTAAGACCCCAACACTTAAACTCGTCATTAGTTCATTTATGACGTCGTATGTGTATAAATTTTTCATTTTCTTTTCGTTCTAAAAAAAAAGAATCATTTCATATTTCCCATAACCCCATGACATAACCAATGTTCAACAAAGAATCATTTCATATTTCCCATAATCCCCATCACCACTTTTACATTGTGGGTTTTTATAAAAATTTGGGCAGAGTCTCCCCACAAACTGAGCTATCTGAAAATAAAAACACATCACATAACATAACTCCCGACCAGGGACAACACAATACTAAACAGAATACAGAAACACTAAATAAATTCCCAGCCAGGGAAGACACCACACTAATAAGACAACAAAAGTGGGTTTCAACACCCTTATACAGTCCATATACAGATACAAGTGCTCACAGAAGAGCAACGAATAACGGATATTCATCCAGATGCATAATTAGTATATATACCAACCGCTCAACCTCGTATATCGGCCCAATCTCGTACTACGCTTCTGGAAGCATCATCCAACAAGGTTCGAGCCTAGCACTCCAAGGCCGCATCGTACCTGTTGTACCTGTTTCAACAGAAACATCCCCCACACAGGGTGAGCACACTCCCACTCGATATTCAATCACAAATCAGCAATCATAATGCAATAATTTAGATTATTCAAAACTCATAAAATATACTCCCTGTACAATTCCGAATTTGTATAGCTTCCACACACTGTTCCTGTTTCAAACTCACACACCTTCATAATGTCAAGTTTAGTATTATCACTGAAAAGGTGATACTCAACAACGCTTATGAATTCAATACAACGACAATATATTATTTATGCTCAAACATAAATAGTTCAATATCAATGTAACCTGGTTATCCCAATGTAAACCTGGTTATCCCACCATCTCATTCTCGATACTTTCTCATATCGCTCATGCCCACGACATCACTACTCAACAAGTATAATCGGATCACGTACCACTACGTGTCCCCCATAACTCGTATATGAAACTCAATTATTAAAGTCAAACACTTACCTGAAACGTCATATTCAAAATTGCATGTATACATGAATGTATAGATACTAGACTCGTACGTCACCACGTACCTTATAGTAGACAACATGAACAAGCTATCATCAACGTCCGAAGTCTCCTGTAGAGTCTATATTGAATATCAATTCAATATTAGCTCATAATCCAAGCAATGAATATCCATCAATAGTTCTTACTTTCATTTCCATACCACAAATCAATAACTCAATATTATGAATCAAATCATAATCAATACTTTGATGCACACATCCTCACATGAATCATGATATATCATTGGTAATGCAAAACCCCATCATCTCCCACCAACCGCTACATCAACACAGATGATGCAGAAAACACATACCCATACATGCTAGATCACACCCAACTCACATAGCAGTTCACTACCCACAGCAGTTCAACAGGGGGAAAGGGAGTGTAGGGTGTTTGAATAATAACATCCAACCAGTGTCTAACTAAAATAATCCAATTAAGCCAAATAACATGTTCCAAACATTCAAACCCACACCGAGGTGATTCAAACCAAGACATGAAAGAAATGATCCATGAAGATACAAAATTCTACCCTTTTCAATCTAATTCCCTTAATCCCAACATAAAGTCATTTATTGATTAAATTCAACTTTAACAATTTAAAGATGCATTGGATTCCAAAATTCATGATTTAGAACTATTAAGATTTGAAACTCAATAAAGTGACATAAATCATTAATACATGCTATGCTATCCATTTGAGCATAAATATCACCATAACTCTATTCCATGTTATAATACATACTAGCATGCATCTAACCAATTTATTTACACACTACACATGCTTCCAATTGAACACATCTCATACCATAGCCCAACATCCACCAAATATCACAATGGCTACAAGCCATAAAAGTTAGTCATTTTCACCCCACTAACAAGACTTAGACCCACACTTGAATCTCATTGAAGCCTATTAACAAACACATTCCATGCATGATTTTAATCTTCATCTTTTAACCAATAATAATACTAAGCCAAGACATATTCCACAATTTATTTTCAACAATTAACCATTCAATAAAGTGAGCCCCAATTAACTTCCAACAATCAAAAACATTCCTCATGCTATTCCATTCCAAATTATAATGTTCATACTCAAATTATAGCCACATTATCAAAACACCATTTCACCCCAAGCCACAACATATACACACATTTTTAGAAGTTTTATACATTAATCAACAATGATGGAGTGCATATTTTCTTGAACAAACTTCACCTACACCATACTACAAGCTAGACACACACACATACACGTAGAAACACACTCACGCACACACACTGCCGCACACACACGAACACACACTAGCAAACCCTTCCAAAATGCTAGCAAAATCGAACCAAAGCTTCATAAAAAATCGAGGGATTTCAGGGGAAAAATGATTGAAGGATGAGGAGGATTACCCACAAAATTATTGGAAGAAAATCGTCCCAAATCAGACGAATTTGGAAATTTTAACCGCTGCGTTTCCTTGCAAGATCCGGACGTAATCCGCCACGAAACTTCAGATTCTTGGTATGGAAAGTTGCGCCTAGAAGAGACGAAGCGGTGGGGGTTCGAACGCGCCGGAAGGAGGCCCGACGGTGGCGCGCGCTCGTGTTTGAAGCAGAATCCACGGAGCAGCACGTCCAACGAACTCCGAGTCACAAGCAACACCTCCAAGGTCTTGCCTCTACGATATCCACACGATCAAATCGAAAGGGATGTTCAAGAACAAGTTGCTAGACTTATTCATGAACCTATACCAAAACACGGTTCAAAACCGATCAATAGCCACCAATCTCCAACCTTTTCTCACGGCGGCGGCGGCAAGGAAGGTGGCGGCCGAGTGCCTTTTGGAGGATGGCTAGGGTTTATGTTTGATATCAAAGAATGATATGAAAGTATGATTAACCATTAATCAAAACCTCTTATTTATATTATAAGGCTTTTAATTAAGGTTCAAGACTTTCTTAAAGTCTTATGGGCCCAAACCCATGATTTAATTAAAACCTTTTAATCACTTAATTAAGACTCTTCTTAATTAATTAATTCATCCAATGAATTTAATTTCCCTTATCGATTTAATCTTTTGTGCGACCCAATAGGATCTTGTAATGTTGGCAGTGACATAAAATCTCATTTTATGTCTCAAGCATTGAGCGGTATCTAGCAACACATCAATGCTACCCAAATTACAAGAATGTCAATGACTCGACATAACCTTTAGAACTTGTGATAATATTAATCATGTAACTTAATCCCTTTGTCCTTTGTTTTAGATTGAACACGAGTCATGGAATAGTCATACTCGTATATCCAATCTTTATTTCTTGATCCCCAAGTAGAACTAGAATAAACGAATAAGCTCGATATCTCATATCGACTCATTCGAGCATGGCCATGCATTTTAGTTCTCACTTGATCAAGGGCCAAACACATCTCCTGTTATATAGGAGGGACAAATCCTATCTCGATCAGTCAACATCCCTCTACATAATTCGTAGTGTATCCAATAGTCGCCTTTATAGTATATCCTGTTACGGGTAACGTTTGACGATATCAAGATACATAACTCCTTATGTTGGGATCTCTGATGATCACAAGTCGTAAGGATTTCATACATTATTATCACTATGAGAATTGCATATGACAATCATATAACTATCCATGTTGCATTCTCATGGTGGGTTTGTCCAGTACAACGTTCTCTAACATGTACCCATATGTTGATTTGATATCTCATATCAATGACCAATTCATCAATCAATACATACTAGTCTCTACGTATTATCATTATCCCAATTCATGATAATACTTGACTAGGGACATCTTTAAGAATAATACAATATTATTCTAAGGACATTAACATATATATTAATTCACAATGCACAGTTAAAAGAATAATATATAATAATGAATTGCCATTCATAAAACCATAAACATTGTATGTCTTAAACAATCATCTAATGACTTGTCTTAGGGCATATCCCAACAAATCTCCCACTTGCACTAAGACCACTCAGACATATACCTAATGCCTAGAGATCTAGTATGACGATCATGCTTCTGCTGTGACAGTGGCTTCGTCAATGGGTCAGATACATTATCATCTGTTGGTACTTTGCATATTTTAACATCTCCCCTTTCAACGATTTCTCGAATGAAATGGAAACGCCTAAGTATGTGCTTGGATCTTTGGTGAGATCTTGGTTCCTTAGCCAATGCGATCGCTCCATTGTTGTCACAATAGAGTTCTATCGGATCTTTATTGCTAGGCACCACTCCAAGTTCAGAAATGAACTTCCTGATCCAAACAGCTTCCTTTGCTGCATCCGAGGCAGCAATATACTCAGCTTCCGTTGTAGAATCGGCTACTGTTTCTTACTTTGAACTCTTCCAGCTCACATCACCTCCATTTAGGCAATACACATATCCAGATTGCGATCGAAAATCATCTTTGTCGGTTTGGAAGCTTGCATCAGTGTAACCCATTACATTGAGCTCTTCCTCACCTCCATAAATCAAGAATGTATCCTTAGTCCTTCTCAAGTACTTCAGGATGTTCTTGACAGCAATCCAGTGACCTTCACCTGGATCAACTTGATATCTGCTCGTCATGCTCAAAGCATACGATACATCGGGACGAGTACATATCATGGCATACATGATAGATCCAATAGCTGACGCGTATGGAATCTTACTCATGTGTTGTCTCTCATCTGGTGTTGAAGGACACGGTTCCTTCGAGAGATAAATACCATGTGTCATAGGCACGAATCCTTTCTTGGATTCTTGCATGCTAAACCTTTTAAGCACCTTGTCTATGTATGTACTTTGACTTAGACCAAGAAGCCTTCTCGGTCTATCTCTATAGATCTTGATTCCTAATACATAGGTGGCTTCTCCCAAGTCTTTCATCGAAAAGCAATTCCCTAGCCAAATCTTTACAGATTGCAAGGCAGGGATATCATTTCCAATAAGAAGTATGTCATCTACATACAACACTAGGAAAATGATTACGCTCCCACTGACCTTCTTGTAGACACAAGGTTCATCTTCATTTTTGATAAAACCAAACTCTTTGATTGCATCATCAAAACGAAGATTCCAACTCCGAGAAGCTTGCTTCAATCCATAAATGGATCGTTGTAGCTTGCATATCTTTCCAGCATCCTTTGGATCGACAAAACCCTCGGGCTGTGTCATGTACACATCCTCGAGCAGATTTCCATTAAGGAAAGCTGTTTTGACATCCATCTGCCAGATTTCATAATCATGAAATGCAGCTATTGCAAGTAAGATCCTTATGGATTTAACCATGGCCACTGGTGAAAAGGTTTCATCATAGTCAATACCATGAATTTGTTTGAATCCTTTTGCAACCAGCCGACCTTTATAGGTTTGTATGTTACCATCCATATCGGTCTTTTTCTTGAAAATCCATTTGCACCCTATGGGTCGTACCCCTTCAGGTGGATCAACCAAAGTCCATACTTGGTTTGCATACATGGATTCCATCTCAGATTTCATGGCCTCTTGCCATTTCTCAGAATCATTGCCCATTATAGCTTGTTGATAAGATGACGGCTCATCCTCATCAATAAGTAGTAAGTCACCTTGTTGAGTCACAAGAAATCCATATCTCTATGGCTCCCGGTGTTCTCTTACAGACCTACGCTGGGCTTGTGTCTCTTGAGCAGGTGCTTCTTCCACAACAGCTTGCGGTGCCTGCTCTGTTTCCATCTCAATCTCAGGTTCAGTGTTTTCTTGTGGTTGAACTTCACTAAGTTCTATTTTTCTCCCACTGGTTTTTCTAGAAATAAATTCTCTTTCAAGAAATACACCAGTCCGAGCAACAACTACTTTGTTCTCGGTGGGATAGTAGAAATAGTATCCTTTCGTTTCCTTAGGATACCCCACAAATAAACACTTATCAGATTTGGGTCCAAGTTTGTTAGTGGCGTGACGTCTAACGAAAGCCTCACAACCCCAAATCTTCATAAAAGACATACTAGGACGCTTCCCAGTCCATATCTCATATGGTGTCTTTTCCACTGATTTAGATGGAACACGGTTCAGTAAGAAAATCGCTGTTTCTAGAGCGTGTCCCCAAAACGATATCGGAAGATCTGCATGACTCATCATTGATCTAACCATGTCTAACAAGGTTCGATTTCTCCTCTCGGATACACCATTCCATTGTGGAGTATACGGAGGAGTGAGTTGTGGGACTATCCCACATTCCTTTAGATAGTCATGAAACTCTTGGTTTAAGTATTCACCTCCTCGATCTGATCGAAGGATTTTGATACTTTTGCCAAGTTGGTTTTGTACTTCATTCTTGAAATCATGTTTATGTTTCATTAGGTACACATACACATATCTATTGAGGTCATTAGTAAATGTAACGAAGTATTGAAAACCACCTCTAGCTTGTGTACTTATTGGTCCACATACATCACTATGTATTAGTCCCAATAAAACATTTGCCCTTTCAACATGTCCCTTGAAAGGGGCTTTAATCATCTTGCCCATTGAACAAGATTCGCATGTTTCATATGATTCAAAATCAAATGAATCTAATACTCCATCCTTATGAAGTTTAGATATGCGGTTCTCGTTTATGTGGCCCAAGCGATAGTGCCAGAGATAAGTCGGATTACAATCATTATTTTTAATCTGTTTAGTATTTATGTTATAGATAGGCATATCAAGATTTAATACATAAAGACCATTCACCATTTGTGCACTAGCATAAAACATATCATTTAAATAAATAGAACAACAATTGTCCTTTATTATAAATGAAAAAACCATACTTGTCCAAACAAGAAATAGATATTATGTTTTTAGTAATAGAAGGCACAAAATAACAATCTTTCAAAATCAGTGATAAACCAGAAGGTAAAGCAAAATGATAATCTCCTATAGCTAATGCAGCAACTCTTGCTCCATTTCCAACTCGGAGATCAACTTCACCTTTCGCCAACGTCCTACTCCTTTTTAGATCCTGCACATTTACACAAATGTGAGATTCACATCCAGTATCTAATACCCATGATGAAGAAGTAGATAAATTGACTTCTATAACAAAAATACCTGAAGCGGAAGTCACACTTCCTTTCTTTAGATCCTCCAGATATACTTTGCAGTTCCTTTTCCAATGGCCGGTCTCACCGCAATGGAAACAGTTCCCTTCCTTTGCTATCCCTCCCTTTGGCTTTAGTGCAGAAGACTTTGGCTTAGATTTAGCAAAGACCTTCTTTGCTTTCTTGTTGCCTTTAGCTTTGGCCCTTCCTTTGCCCTTATTCACAATAAGGACATTTGTGGCCTTAGTCTTCTTAGTATTTGCTTCATATGTTCTCAACATACCAAGCAACTGTGGTAGAGTCTTTTCCATGTCAGTCATATTGTAATTTACTACAAATTGACTGAAGCTCTCAGGCAACGATTGCAAGATTACATCGGTGGCCAACTCTTGGTCCAATGGAAAACCTAGCTTGTCCAGATTCTCAATGTACCCAATCATCTTGAGCACATGAGTTCCAACTAAGCTTCCTTCTACCATCCTGCACTGAAATAACGCCTTAGAGACGTCATACCTCTCTTGTCTTGCTTGCTGTTGGTACAACTGCTTTAAGTGTTCGATCATATCGAACGCCTCCATTTCCTCATGTTGCTTCTGAAGCTCAGAGTTCATGGTGGCAAGCATGAGGCACCCAACATCAAGTGCGTCACTCTGATGCTCCTTGTAAGCATCTTTTTCAGCTCTTGTAGCTGTTAGGGGAGGTTCCTCAGCGGGCAAGGGTTCCTCTAGGACATATTGTTTCTTTTCTTGTTTGAGGACTATCCTCAAGTTCCTATGCCAGTCTAGGAAATTCGTCCCATTTAATTTGTCTTCTCAAGGACCGATAGCAGTGATAAAGTGCTAGTAACGTTGTTAGTTGCCATGGATATCTACAATATAAATATGCAAAATAAGTTTATGATTTAAATCATTTAACATGGTCTTATATTAAATGATACTCCCACTATTTTGTTTTAAAAAATATCAACCCTCAAAACCTTTAGTGGGCCAAGATCCATATTTCGCCTAATCTTGAGTTAGCTTTGGCTAATCGCCCAAGACTTGGTTATTTAGGTAGACAACACTTTGTCAATTACATCACATATAATTCTTGGATAGTTGGACGAACAACACTTTGTTCAATTCATCAAATGAATTAAAATCCAACCCATGCCTCTAGGTTTCCAATCCTATTGAGATAACCTAGTTAAGTCGTACCCAATTAAAGTATAACGGATATCACTTTTATCCTTTAGCGCCTTACTAAGATTGCCACGGTGCTTTGCTTTGGCAAACCCACACATGTACAATCGAAGTTATTGGCGAGTACTTGTATTTTGGAAGGCATCTAAAACTTAATATTTTAGAGGGATTTATTGATCTCATGATTAATTTGATAATTTAAAATATGTCCACTACATATAGTTGTATACATATCTACATATATGTGTAATACTATTATCAAACTAAAACAAAATCATGCATCAACATACATAATTAAACGTGACATGGTTATAGCCCCTACTAATGATTTTCTCAAGCCAATAAGAAAATCCTATGAGTCAACTTAAGGTAACTTCACAAGCACCTTCCTTTGGCTCCAATTTGTGAATGGCCTCCTCATCCCGGCACGATGCTCCATCTTCATTGATCACCATCAATAAAATAAACTACACTATTTACAAGATATAGAATTTCTCGATTCACATTCGAGGGGAACATAGGGGAGGGATTACATTTAGAATGAAATAGAGAAAGGCACGACACGCAGGTCGTATTATAAATACAAACATCCACAAATCCTATCTAATAGGTCAAAAGGGCTATAACCACGCACCATGCTCAAACAACACATAAAGCATGCATTAACATTTAATTAATTAAATTCTAAACATTTTAAATTTAATTCTAATTAAAACTGTAAAATAATTTTTGAAACATTATCGTACGCTCGGGACATCACATGTCACGAACTAAAGCGACTAAGACTCGAACCACCATGGTTCGAACCACAAACACTCGGCTGGACCATAGATGGGGCTAGGGTTCGAAACCCTAGCCCATGGCCGAGCCTTGGCTCGTGCGGCGGCGGCGCTAGGGTTCCAAACCCTAGCCGCCTCGCACCTTTATGGTATTTTATCGAGCCATCTTGTTTTAAACGCTGGAATTTGTTAGCCACGAGTCACGGTCATGCCATGCACGTGGTTCGCTCAACCATCTCGAGCTAAGGGTTCGAAAAAACTTGCTCTCATGTGGTAAAGTTACTAATCCATGCATGCGTGAACCATTATCGAGTCAAAGAGTTCAAAACTCATCCACGTCTCAAAACTTTAGAAAATAAGGCGATGATGGCCGAGCCATGCACGGCTATTAGGGTTCGAAACCCTAGCCGTCATGAGCTAGCCGTCACGTCCAATTGGTTCTAAACGCTAGAGAACAAGAGTATCATATTCAAAGCATGTTAGTATAACACTTATACAACCATATGCATCACATGCATAAGCATGCCCAAATGAATACCTAGCCAACTTGTTTCTAAAGGCTACCCTTCACTCTTCCCTGGTTATCTAACCACTGCTCTGATACCACTAAATGTGAGACCCCGTTATCACATCAAGTTACTAAGGTACAATCTAGAGAACTAAACATTCATGTGAATATATCAGAGTAACGCATTGTGTTGATTAACCTGAGCTTTAGAGATTACAGTACCAAAATGTTTCAAAAGGAATAACACAATTCCTACTAAGGTACTACATTATAGTCTTACTCTACTCAGTAGAAGCTATACAAAAAATTTCTCTAACTTGCTAATCCTGTAGCACTCCTTACAGCTCAGCATATCAACCCCAACCCTGGTTCTCGTCCACAAAAGCACCTACAAAGACAACCCCCAACAATGAGCATAAAACAATTCATATTCAACATAATATGAAAGTAAGGCATAAATGCACAATCCTAAACACAAGCACTTCCTGTATTTCCTGCATTTATAACGCCCATTGGTTGTCCCTGTACCATAATTCATAATAAAACACATTATATGAATGTATGGCTTCATAAATAAATGTCATGACATCCTTCCTCCTTAAATCCTTATTTCAATTCTGAGCCCTTATCATTAGTACATTTTAATGCTCCTTGCTACTCCATGTAAGCGGAATTCTTCCTCGCTTCCAATGGACCTTAGCGTAAGCAATTAAAATCCTTACTAAGATAACCTTGACTCGTGAAATACACCTCTTATATTTCACAACATACATATGCAAAAACAATGCATAATAACATGTATCATAACCTTAATGCACCACATTGCATTCATCATGCGTCAAAAAGACAAACATAAAGCACATGTTACCGTTGGGATGCCCGTACGTCGCTTACGTACCTTTCCAAAAGATAGAGGAGTCAATCGACTTTATCTCCTCGGTTGTGATGGCACCTGGGATGGTTCTACATAGCCACACAACACAATATTAGGCACCTCATAATAATCCGGAAGCAAAACCAAATTAAAAACCAAATTTAACCTACAATATCATCTCGCGATCGATCGCCCATGAGCCCCGATCGATCGCGAGATGCTACTGCCTCGCATACCAAAAAAAACAATCCGCGATCGATCGCCTCAATATTGGCGATCAATCGCCTCAATATTGGCGATCGATCGCCTCAATATTGGCGATCGATCGCCAAAACTCACTGGAACGTCGCGATCGATCTCGCCTCTTTGGCGATCGATTGCCAACCCTGTTCCTTTGAGCGATTTTCCAGAATTTCGAACACCGATAATCATACCCTTAAAACTAACATGTAAGACATAATAGATGCCAAGACCAACATGCTAGTAGTTGCACTACACTACCCTGGGTGTATTCAATTCAAATTTACACCCTAAACACAAGCCCACATGCATAAACGTCGACCACTTATACAAGCACTGGATCAACTTTTCTGAAAACAGGGCAACATATAAATTTCCAGATTTCTTGAGCACCTGTTTTCATGTTATTAAAACTAACACATATAACATAAATCATGCTCGAACAATCATGCCAAGGGCTTCACAAAACTACCATGCATATTTTCACATCAAAGGTTTACCAAAACCTAAGCTTAACGTGCATGATAACGCCTTCATAAAAGCACTCCTCACACATATTTTTCCAGAAAACAGGGCACACCCTTACCCAGATTTTCGAACACCTTACTTTACATGCTTATTTCCTCTACATAAAACATGCAACATACCCAAGGAAAAATGCAGAGAGCTTCATAAACATCACATAAAAGTACTCATAACAATATTTCTTTAAACCCTACACTAGCATGCCGAATCTGCTACCAAGAACATACATGCTAGAAAATTGAAAACTGGTAAAAATATGTGACTCCTCACCACTTTTTCTCTTCGATTATCTATATGAAAGGATGAACAAAATCCGATCACCTTCCTCCTTGAAACCGACTACGTTGCAGACAAAAAGAATGGAAGAAGATGAGAGCTTTTTGAAAGAGCCAAAGTGAAAATATCTTTGTGTAAAGTGGCTTCCTTAGTCATTCAGCTTTCCAGAAACAGGGGAGGGGCGTGGGTTTGCAACAAGTGGGGGTGGGGTGGTTGCATGTAGGGTGGTTTTGTGGTGTTTAATTGTGTCCCGGTATTTCATACAATGTATAAAAATATCTATCCTTGATATTTTATTATTTTACCACATCATCACAACAATTTAAAAACACCTAACATGCTCCCTAAACCACATCATCAATTAAATAAATCACTCCCACATACAAAACTCCTTTTAACACATAGGTTCATAATTAGCAACCCTTAATTGCATGATTACCCACATAATCATTTCGGGATATCACAATACTCCCCTACTTATAAGATTTCGTCCCCGAAATCAAACATGCTGCTAACAAGATATAAAATAATACATAAACGCATACCAGAAAACAGCTTTGGATAGTGCTGCACCATGTGTCGCTCTGTCTCCCACGTGGCCTCCTCGACACCCCTACGATCCCACTGAACCTTGATCATAGGAATAACCTTGTTCCGAAGTCTGCGGTCTGCCCTATCCAAAATCCTGATAGGCCGCTCCACATAAGAAACATCGGACTCAATCTGCACCTCTGAAGGCTGCAACACATGTGAAGGATCCGGCTCATACTTCCTCAGCATAGACACATGAAATACGTCGTGTATACCCGACAGAGAAGGCGGTAAAGCCAAACGGTACGCCAGAGTACCCACACGTTGTAAGATCTCATACGGCCCCACGTATCTAGGAGACAACTTCCCCCGCATACCGAACCGTACTACGCCTCTGAAAGGTGAGATCTTCAGAAAAACTCTGTCGCCTAACTGAAACTCCAACGGCCTACGCCGCTGATTGGCATATGCAGCCTGTCTGTCCTGAGCTGCCTTCATCTTTGTTCTGATGACCTTAACTTTCTCTTCCATTTCCTGAACCAACTCTGGTCCTCCAACCGACTTACGGTCCATGTCATCCCAACACAAGGGTGACCTACAACGCCTACCATAGAGGGCCTCGAAAGGAGCCATCTGTATACTTGCCTGGTAGCTGTTGTTGTAAGAGAACTCCACTAAGGCTATCGAGTCCTGCCATGATATGTCGAACTATAGCACACAAGCTCTCAACATATCCTCGAGCGTCTGTATCGTACGCTCGGTCTGTCCGTCCGTCTGAGGGTGATAGGCTGTGCTCAGCCTCAACTCTGTACCTAGAGCTGTCTGCAGACCCTCCCAGAAGTGAGATGTGAACCACGGATCTCGATCGGACACTATCGAAACAGGGATCCCGTGCAGTCTCACCACATCTCTGACATATAACTGTGCCATCCTCAAGTGCGTATATGTCATACAATAGGGAATGAAGTGAGACACTTTAGTCAGTCTATACACGACTACCCAGATGGCATCGAAACCCGAAACAGTCCTCGGTAAGTGGGTCACAAAATCTATAGACACGTGCTGCCACTTCCACTCGGGTATCTCCAAACTCCTTAGTTCACCTCCAGGCCTCTGCCTCTCAGCCTTCACCTGCTGACAAATCAAACAGCGCCTGACAAATGAGGTGACATCTTGTTTCATACGCCTCCACACTGGCTGCGTAAATCCTTATACATCTTCTTCCCTCCTGGGTGGACACTCATCCTGCTGCAATGAGCTCGCTGTAATAAACCCTGACGCAACTTAGGTGCATCTGGAACCACCCATCTGTCGCCAAGTCTCAGAGAACCGTCCTCAGCCACTCTGAATTTCGACGGCTGACCTGAATGAACCACTAACATCCATCTCTGAACCTCTACATCGGTCCCCTGAGCCTTCCTGATGTGATCATATATAACAGGCTCAGCTAGTAAGGTCAATACCTGTACTGGTGAAGAAGATACATCATAATCAAAACCCAAATGGCAGTAGGAGCCGAAAATAGCTGATAGAGACATAGCATCCTCTGCTGTGCTCCTCACCTTCCGGCTCAAAGCGTCGGCTGTCAAATTTGCCTTCCCCGGGTGATATTCGATTTCACAGTCGTAGTCCTTCAGCAGGTCCATCCATCTCCTCTGCCTCATGTTTAGCTCAGCCTGTGTAAACAAGAACTTCAGGCTCTTGTGATCAGTGAAGATGGTGAATGAGGTACCATATAAGTAGTGTCGCCATACCTTCAAGGCGAACACTATCGCTGCTAACTCCAAATCGTGGACTGGATACCTTGTCTCATGTGGCTTCAACTGTCTCGAAGCATAAGCCACTACATGTTTGTCCTGCATCAGTACGCACCCTAAGCCATGTAACGATGCGTCCGTATAGAGAACAAATCCTTTGTTCTCCCTGGGAATCACTAGAACTGGCGCCGTAGTCAGTCTGTGCTTTAATTCCCGGAAACTCTGCTCACAAGCCTCTGACCAACAAAATGGGACTCCCTTCTGAGTCAGCTGTGTAAGTGGCTTGGCGATCTTTGAGAAACCCTCGACGAAACATCGATAATAGCCAGCCAGACCAAGAAAACTTCGAATCTCACTGACTGAAGTAGGGGCAGACCAATCCATAACTGCCTCTATCTTCCTCGGGTCTACTGATATCCCCTCTCGTGATATGATATGGCCCAAGAATGCAACACTGCTCAGCCAAAACTCACACTTGCTGAGTTTGGCGTACAACTGATGCTCTCTGAGGATCTGGAGTACTATCCTTAGATGATCGGCATGATCCTCCTCATTCCTAGAATAGACCAGGATGTCATCAATGAACACGATCACAAACTGATCGAGGTACTCCTGAAATACTCTGTTCATCAGGCTCATAAAGACTGCAGGTGCATTTGTCACACCGAACGGCATCACCAAGAACTCATAGTGCCCATACCGAGTTCTAAAAGCCGTCTTTTGGACATCACCAGCTCTAACCCGTACCTGGTGATAGCCTGACCTCAAATCTATCTTGGAGTACACCTTTGTACCCTGAAGCTGGTCGAACAGATCATCAATCCTCGGAAGCGGATATCTGTTCTTCACTGTAGCCTTGTTCAGTTGCCTGTAGTCAATGCACAGACGCATTGATCCATCCTTCTTTTTCACGAACTGTAGGGTCTTCCTACCTTAACATCAAATAGTACACATTTAATGGACTAATCATGCATTTATAACCTCTTAAGGGTTCCGGTTGTAGCTTGAGCTAAGAAGATTACGGGCCAAAATAAAATTTGCAAAAGCTATTTAATTACATTCTCAACAATGAATGTTAAAGCTATAGGTTTACACTACTCCTAGAGTAGAGACTATCAAAATCCTGTATCCTATATTCATCTTGCTCCTTTTAGCTCATCTCCTCAACCCGACCCTAGGCCCTCGGTCCAAAAGTGTACCTACAGGGACAACACATCGTGAGCATAAACATATTTACTTAACATGCTATTAAAAGACATACAACAATGCATAACATCTTAGTTAAGTAAAAGTTATTGGTCGTTCTTCGACTTGTTTTGTTATCCCTGGTTCTTATTCATGTATGAGGGCATCTTACCCATTGTATGGCATCTTACCATAACATAACCGTCGTGTAGTATCTTACCACGTCTTGCCGTATCTTAACATTGTGTGGCCTCTTACCACGTGGGCATCTTACCCACTCACATACATTGGGTGGCATCTTACCACATGGGCGTCTTACCCAATCATATACATCGTATGACCTTGTCATAAGCTTACTTATCATAAACATCATCATCATAAACGTTATCATAAACATCATCATCGTAAACATCATCATAAACATCATCATCGTAAACATCGTCATCATAAACATCATCATAAACATCATCATCGTAAACATCATCATAAACATCATCATCGTAAACATCATCATACACATCATCATCATAAACATCGTCATAAACATCGTCATCATAATCATCATCATAAACATCGTCATCATAAACATCATCATAATAAGCATCATCGTCAAATGTAGGAGTATGGTTTACCGTCCGATGCTCGTACGTTTCTTACGTACCTTAATTCCAAAAGAAGGAGAAATTGCAGAACTTTATCTCCTTGAGGTCGTGGGTACCTAGGACGGTTCTACATAACCATACAAATTGATATTAGAAGCTAAACAATAGCCCAATACCAAAATTTAACAAAAATCAACATTTTCCCATTTTTGAACAGTGGCGATCGATCGCTCAAAACATGGCGATCGATCGCCAGATTTTTCACATAGCGGCTATCGATCGCTTAAAATGAGGCGATCGATCGCCTTGATGTTCATTTCGCCACTGGACGTTGGCGATCGATCGCTCCATTTGAGGATATCGACCGCCTATCCTCATTTTCGCGCACTGTCCCTCGGCGATCGATCGCTGCATTTGTGGCGATCGATCGCCACTACCAGTGGTCGCGATTTCACCGTTTTCATGTGCATTTTCCAAGCTTATCTTCATACCTTTCAAAACCAAACTTCCCAACAATAACAATATCATCATAACCCACTAAAACCCACATAAAACACTTCAAAATCATACCCCAAACATATATAACACATACCCCCAAAACAACCCACATAACCACTTCAAAAATCACCACATTTCAAATCTAAACATCATCAAAACTTTAGGGAGAGTCTCATACCTCTTGAAGATTCCAAATCTTGATAAAAATCACACAAACTCAAGTTTTGTGGAGTTTCCTCCTTGCTCCCTTGAACAATTTCGAAAATGTGGGATAGTTTAGGGTTGAGGATGATTTGGGGGTTTTAAAAGAGTAAAGGTAAAGTGAAGTGTAGTATAGGGAAGGATGGGTAGTGGGGATTAAAAAGGGTTGTGCAAAGTTAAATTTAAAACTTGTACCCCAAACTTAACTTGATGTATAAAATACTCCAACCTGGTATTTTGAAAGTATTTTACAAAAATACTTTAACTTCATCTAAAATCACATCTTCCTCATATTTAATAATCAACACAAATAAATCATGTTAACATCTTATTACCCATCATATAAATCAATTACCACATGATTTATCATATAAACATAATTAATGCCTTAATTGCAATTAATTAATTTCGGGGCATTACATTACTCCCCTACTTATAAGATTTCGTCCTCGAAATCGCGTGCACTTACCCAAAAGAAACTAAACATAAATCATACCAAAAAATAGTTCCGGGTAATGCTGCATCATATGCCGTTCCGTCTCCCACATAGCCTCCTCGACACCCCGACGATCCCACTGAACTTTGACCATCGGTATAACTTTACTTCGTAGTCTGCGATCCTCACGATCCAGAATTCTGACCGGTCGTTCAACGTAGGATACATCTGAATCCAACTGCACTTCAGTAGGCTGTAAAACATGAGACGGGTCTGGCTCATACTTTCTCAACATAGAAACATGGAAGACGTCATGAATTCCAGATAAAGACGGTGGTAGAGCCAAACGGTAAGCCAATGTACCAATACGCTGCAATACCTCATATGGTCCGACATATCTCGGAGATAACTTTCCCCGCATACAAAAACGGACCACACCCCTGAAGGGTGAGATTTTCAAGAAAACCTTGTCTCCTACTTGGAATTCTAGCGGCCGTCGCCGCTTATTGGCGTAGGCTGCTTGCCTATCTTGGGCCGCTTTCATCTTTAAGCGTATCATCTTAATCTTTTCCTCCATGTCCTTAATCATATCCGGTCCTCCGACCGCTTTACTCGTCAAGTCCTCCCAATACAGCGGTGACCTACATCGTCGTCCGTAAAGAGCTTCAAAAGGGGCCCTTTGGATGCTTGCCTGATAGCTGTTATTATAGGAGAACTCTACCAGTGGTATTGAATCTTGCCACGGAGTATCAAACTCCAAAACACATGCCCCTCAGCATATCTTCGAGCGTCTGTATAGTACGCTCCGTTTGGCCGTCTGTCTGAGGGTGATAAGCTGTACTCAATCTCACATCGGTGCCCAAAGCTGTCTGGAGACCTTCCCAGAAATGAGAAGTAAACCTTGGGTCTCTGTCAGACACGATCGAGACTGGAACCCCATGCAACCTCACTACATCCCGTACATACAATTGGGCCATCTTTAGATACGTGAAAGTCATGTTGTAAGGGATGAAATGAGCTACCTTCGTCAGTCTATCCACGATCACCCAGATAGCATCAAATCCAGAGGCCAACCTTGGCAAGTGGGTCATGAAGTCCATAGATATATGCTCCCACTTCCACTTAGGTACCTCCAAGCTCTTCAGCTCGCCACTAGGCCTCTGCCTTTCTGCCTTTACTTGCTGGCAGATCAAACATCTCTTGACAAAAGTGATCACATCACGCTTCATGCGTCTCCACCAGAATTGACCACTCAGGTCCTTATACATCTTTCTTCCTCCGGGGTGGATACTGAACCGGCTACTATGAGCTCGTTCTAAGATTCCTTTACGCAATCCCGGCGCATTTGGGACCACCCATCGTTTGTCCAGTCTTAAAGAATCATCTTCAGCCACTCTAAACTTTGTTGGTTGACCTCGAAGTACTATCGATGACCATCTCTGAACTTCATCATCTGACCTCTGGGCTTTCCTGATAGCCTCAAATACGTCTGGCTCGGCCAATAAGGTCGACACTCGCACCGGCGACGTGTCCACATCAAAATCATAGCCCAGATGGCAATAAGAAGTCATCATAGCTGATAAACACATAGTGTCTTCAGCAGTACTCTTCACCTTCCTACTTAAGGCGTCAGCTATCAAATTTGCTTTACCCGGATGGTACTCAATTTCACAGTCATAATCCTTGAGCAAATCCATCCATCTTCTTTGACGCATATTCAGTTCAGCCTGAGTGAATAGAAATTTCAGGCTCTTATGGTCCGTATAGATGGTAAACGTCGTACCATAAAGATAATGACGCCAAATCTTCAAGGCGAAAATGATGGCCGCCAGTTCCAGATCATGGACTGGGTATCTGGTCTCATGAGGCTTCAATTGCCTCGAAGCATAAGCCACCACGTGCTTTTCTTGCGTCAATACACAGCCCAAACCTTGCAATGATGCATCCGTGTACAAGGCAAACTTCTTATTCTCAGAAGGGATCACCAATACAGGCGCTGTAGTCAAACGACGCTTCAACTCCTGGAAGCTTTCCTCGCAAGCTTCGGACCAAAAGAATGAGACTCCTTTCTGAGTCAGCTGTGTCAACGGCTTAGCTATCTTAGAAAATCCCTCGACAAAACTTTGGTAATAACCTGCTAAGCCAAGGAAACTCCGTATCTCGGGTACAGAAGTGGGTGCTGCCCACTCCATTACAGCTTCAATCTTCCTGGGATCCACAGATATCCCGCTGCTAGATATAACATGACCCAAGAATACTACACTGCTCAGCCAGAACTCACACTTGCTGAGCTTTGCATACAACTGATGATCCCTAAGGATCTGAAGTACTGTCCTCAAGTGCCGTACATGATCTTCTTCGGTCCGGGAGTAGATGAGTATATCGTCAATGAAAACTATGACGAATTGATCCAAATATGGCTGGAACACCCTGTTCATCAAACTCATGAAAACAGCCGGGGCATTTGTCACCCCAAAAGGCATGACTAGGAATTCATAGTGCCCATACCTAGTCCTGAAGGCCGTCTTCTGGACATCATCTTCCTTTACTTGAATCTGATGGTACCCTGACCTCAGATCGATCTTACTGTAGAGTCTCGTACCTTGCAACTGATCAAATACGTCATCGATCCTCGGAAGTGGGTACTTATTCTTCACTGTAGCTTTGTTCAGTTGTCTATAATCGATGCACAAACGCATCGAACCATCTTTCTTCTTCAAAAATAAAACTGGTGCTCCCCAGGGTGATACGCTAGGGCGTATATAGCCCTTGTCAAGGAGCTCTTGCAACTTAATCTTTAATTCCCTTAGCTCCGCTGGTGCCATCCTATAAGGGGCATGAGAAATGGCAGACGTCCCCGGTAATAATTCAATCCCAAACTCGACCTCTCTCGTCGGTGGGAATCCGGGAATCTCCTCCGGAAAGACATCAGGGAACTCCGCCACTACGGGCACATCCTCAACTTTTACTTCTTCTTTCCTTTCCGTAATATCAATGGCATATATGAGATATCCCGAATGGCCACGTTCCAACAACTGCGCCATCTTGACAGCAGATATCAACGGGATCTTAGAGCGAGAACCATCCCCATAGAACGTCCATGGAACTCCCTTATCAGATTTGAACCGTACAGTCCTCTGCCTGCAGTTCACAACTGCCTGATACCTGTTCAGAACATCAATGCCCAGAATGCAGTCAAAATCTGACATTCCTAGAACAATCAAATCTGACCTTAGTTCTTTATCCTCAAAATAAATGAGGCCATCGTAGACGATCCGATCAGTAATCATACTTCTTCCAGCGGGGGTCGAGACTATAAGAGGCATGGGCGACGGAGAAGTGCATATGTGGTGCCTTTCCACAAAACTTGTCGACACAAAAGAGTGTGATGCACCTGTGTCGATCAATATAAAAGCAGGGTGCGTAAATAAAAGACACGTACCAGCTATAACCTCCTCCGGAGCCGCTGAAGCCTGCTCCCTCGTCAATGCATAGACTTGTCCTTGAGGTGGCCCCATAGGCTGACCTCCATACTGTCGCGGCACACTGTCCTATCCGCAGGCCTCCCCGCAGGACCCTGTTGACTTCCCCTGTTGGGACACTGTCTAGCAAAGTGGCTCTTGTCGCCACAAACATAGCATCCTACACAATCTTTCGTCAGATGTGGCTGCCCACAAAGAGTGCATTGGACTTTCCCGGATCTGTCTCCCTGAGACTGCCCCCTTCCTGATGGGGCATCACTCCTTCGGTTCCCTTTCCATCTATTGTCCGACCTCTTACCACTGAACCTTGACGCCGATGTGTTTCCTCTTGATTTGAACTGCTCACCCCTAGGCTTCAAATTATCATGAGTGGATTTCTGAGGGGGTGCTGGCGGTGGTACAACATCAGGGTATGCACCCACTCCCAGTTCGGCTAGCTCAGCCCGTGAGAGTGCATCGTCAAAGCAAGTAGGGCCATAAGTAATCACCCTATCGTACAGCTCTGGCCTCAAGCCCTTCACGAAGTTCCTCATCTTTGCTTGAGTGCTCGTGGCGATGTGAGGCACATATCTGAGTAAGGAGCAAAACTGAAGAGCATAATCTGATACGGACATATTACCTTGCTTGAGGTGAGTGAATTCATCTTCCTTAGCCTGTCGTGCAGCAGCCGAGAAGTAACGATTCAGAAAGCGAGTTCGAAACATTTTCCAATTAACTTCATGACCTTGAGCCTCTTGCTCTACCACGGTGGTCTTCCACCACATTAGCGCCTTCTTTGCCAATTGGAACTCTGCTAACCGTATCCATGCTGTCTTCGCACATGGGGCTGCCACAAAGATCTGCTCTATTCTTTCTAACCATTCATCAGCTCGTTCCCTGTTTCAGTTCCTTCAAAGGTTGGGGGTCGGTATGCAAGAAACTGAGTTAAGCTTAGCTCCCCTGGCAACAACTGTTGTTTGGACGGTTCATCATCAAAAGCTGGTGGGGGTAGGGGATTCGTACGCCCCGCACTCGCATTGACGCTCACCGCGTCACCTACTTCCACGTTTGCTGCCATACTGCAACACAAGGGTTAACAACAAGATCCAAAAGCAGTTCATATTTACATCGTTAGAAAGGCATAACATGTTAGCATAACAGTCATATACTTCATATGCAGCTTATGCGCAAAACATGTTTAAAAGTAAGCACCTAGCTAGCTTATTGCTAAAACTACCCTTCACTCATTCCCGGGTTATCTAACCACTGCTCTGATACCACTAATGTAGGGTCTTCCTACCTTAACATCAAATAGTACACATTTAATGGACTAATCATGCATTTATAACCTCTTAAGGGTTCCGGTTGTAGCTTGAGCTAAGAAGATTACGGGCCAAAATAAAATTTGCAAAAGCTATTTAATTACATTCTCAACAATGAATGTTAAAGCTATAGGTTTACACTATTCCTAGAGTAGAGACTATCAAAATCCTGTATCCTATATTCATCTTGCTCCTTTTAGCTCATCTCCTCAACCCGACCCTAGGCGCTCGGTCCAAAAGTGTACCTACAGGGACAACACATCGTGAGCATAAACATATTTACTTAACATGATATTAAAAGACATACAGCAATGCATAACATCTTAGTTAAGTAAAAGTTATTGGTCGTTCTTCGACTTCTTTTGTTATCCCTGGTTCTTATTCATGTATGAGGGCATCTTACCCATTGTATGGCATCTTACCATAACATAACCGTCGTGTAGTATCTTACCACAGGGGCATCTTGCCCCATCATATGGCGTCTTGCCGTATCTTAACATTTTGTGGCCTCTTACCACGTGGGCATCTTACCCACTCACATACATTGGGTGGCATCTTACCACATGGGCGTCTTACCCAATCATATACATCGTATGACCTTGTCATAAGCTTACTTATCATAAACATCATCATCATAAACGTTATCATAAACATCATCATCGTAAACATCATCATAAACATCATCATCGTAAACATCGTCATCATAAACATCATCATAAACATCATCATCGTAAACATCATCATAAACATCATCATCGTAAACATCATCATACACATCATCATCATAAACATCGTCATAAACATCGTCATCATAAACATCATCATAAACATCGTCATCATAAACATCATCATAATAAGCATCATCGTCAAATGTAGGAGTTTGGTTTACCGTCCGATGCTCGTACGTTTCTTACGTACCTTAATTCCAAAAGAAGGAGAAATTGCAGAACTTTATCTCCTTGAGGTCGTGGGTACCTAGGACGGTTCTACATAACCATACAAATTGATATTAGAAGCTAAACAATAGCCCAATACCAAAATTTAACAAAAATCAACATTTTCCCATTTTTGAACAGTGGCGATCGATCGCTCAAAACATGGCGATCGATCGCCAGATTTTTCACATAGCGGCTATCGATCGCTTAAAATGAGGCGATCGATCGCCTTGATGTTCATTTCGCCACTGGACGTTGGCGATCGATCGCTCCATTTGAGGATATCGACCGCCTATCCTCATTTTCGCGCACTGTCCCTCGGCGATCGATCGCTGCATTTGTGGCGATCGATCGCCACTACCAGTGGTCGCGATTTCACCGTTTTCATGTGCATTTTCCAAGCTTATCTTCATACCTTTCAAAACCAAACTTCCCAACAATAACAATATCATCATAACCCACTAAAACCCACATAAAACACTTCAAAATCATACCCCAAACATATATAACACATACCCCCAAAACAACCCACATAACCACTTCAAAAATCACCACATTTCAAATCTAAACATCATCAAAACTTTAGGGAGAGTCTCATACCTCTTGAAGATTCCAAATCTTGATAAAAATCACACAAACTCAAGTTTTGTGGAGTTTCCTCCTTGCTCCCTTGAACAATTTCGAAAATGTGGGATAGTTTAGGGTTGAGGATGATTTGGGGGTTTTAAAAGAGTAAAGGTCAAGTGAAGTGTAGTATAGGGAAGGATGGGTAGTGGGGATTAAAAAGGGTTGTGCAAAGTTAAATTTAAAACTTGTACCCCAAACTTAACTTGATGTATAAAATACTCCAACCTGGTATTTTGAAAGTATTTTACAAAAATACTTTAACTTCATCTAAAATCACATCTTCCTCATATTTAATAATCAACACAAATAAATCATGTTAACATCTTATTACCCATCATATAAATCAATTACCACATGATTTATCATATAAACATAATTAATGCCTTAATTGCAATTAATTAATTTCGGGGCATTACACGAACAAGACTGGCGCACCCCAAGGCGATACACTAGGACGGATGTATCCCTTGTCGAGGAGCTCCTGTAACTGTACCTTCAGTTCCCTTAGCTCTGCCGGTGCCATCCTGTATGGGGCACGAGAAATGGCTGATGTCCCTGGTAGCAGCTCAATAACAAACTCAACATCCCTGACAGGCGGAAACCCCGGAATCTCATCTGGAAACACATCAATGAACTCCGCCACGACGGGAATGTCCTCGGCTCTCACTTCCTTCTCCTCTGAAGTATCCACGGCATAAATAAGGTACCCAGTGTGGCCGCGTTCCAATAACTGCGACATCTTAACCACCGAGATTACTGGTATCTTTGGACGAGAGCCGTCCCCATAAAAAGTCCACTGGAACCCCTGATCAGACAGAAAATGAACCATCCTCTTTTGGCAATCTACCATAGCTCGGTATCTGCTCAACACGTCAATGCCGATAATGCAGTCAAAGTCTACCATCTCTAACTGAATCAAATCGGCCCTCAGATCATTGCCCTCAAAATAAATGAGGCAATCAGATAACAGCCGATCCGCAATCACATGCTTTCCCGTGGGTGTCGAGACCATGAGAGGCGTGGGTAACAGAGACGAGCACAAGCGGTGTCCTTCCACAAAAGCAGTAGATACAAAGGAATGGGAAGCACCTGTATCTATCAATATAAGTGCAGGGTACGTAAGTAAATGGCACGTACCAGCAATGACCTCCTCTGGGGCTGCCTCAGCCTGCTCCCTGGTCAGTGCATACACCTGTCCCTGCGGCGGTCCAGCCGTCTGACCTCCCTGTGGTCGTGGTGCAAACTGCTGTCTCTGTGGTGCCCTCCCAGCATCAAACCTTGGCCTATTCGGCCCTGAGTCTGTCTGAACTGCCCGATTGGGGCAACCTCGAGCCATGTGGCCCATCTTGCCACAGACATAGCAACCTAGACAGTCACGTAACAAGTGCCATCCTCCACAGTTGGTACACCTGGTCCCCCCTGTCTTGCTCCCCTGTGTGGGTCCCTTATTGTTCTGTTTCTGACCCTGAGACTTCTTCCCACTAAATTTGGAAGATGATGAGGCCCCACGAGCCTTGAACTGATCCCCTCGTGGCCTTAGACTATCAGCAACAGACCTCTGTGGTGGTACGAAAGGGGGTACAACATCCTTGTACGCGCCCACGGCAATCTCCGCCAACTCTGCCCGTGTCAGGGAGTCATCAAATGAGCTGGGGTTGTTGGAGATAACCCGATCAAACAGCTCTGGCCTCAGACCCTTCAGAAAGTTCCTCATCTTGGCATGGCTGCTGACAGCAATATGAGGTACATACCTCAGCAGTGAGGAATACTGCATAGCGTAGTCTGCCACTGACATGCTACCCTGCTTCAAACTGTTGAACTCATCCTCCTTTAATTGTCTGGCAGCTGCAGAGAAATACCGGTTAAGGAACCGGGTCCGGAATACAGTCCAGTCAACTGCCATACCTAAAGCTCTCAGCTCCATCACGGTGGTCTTCCACCACATAGCAGGCTTCTTAGCCATCTGAAACTCGGCTAACCTTAGCCATGCCGTGCGTGCACAGGGTGCAGTCACAAGTATCTGCTCTATACGTTCCAACCACTCCTCAGCTACTTCACCAGACTCAATTCCCTCAAACATGGGCGGATGGAAACTCAGAAACTGCTTCAAACTGAGCTCCCCTGGCAGTAACATCTGTACACTGGGCTCCACGCCCACGGCAGTGGTGGTAAAGGGTTCGGCTGAGCAATACCGGCATTTCTACTGTCCATATCCCCTACCTCTTCATTGAGGTTCGCCATGCTGTAACACAATAGTTAACAACAATACCAAAAGAAGTTCATAATATAAGCCGTTAGAGAACAAGAGTATCATATTCAAAGCATGTTAGTATAACACTTATACAACCATATGCATCACATGCATAAGCATGCCCAAATGAATACCTAGCCAACTTGTTTCTAAAGGCTACCCTTCACTCTTCCCTGGTTATCTAACCACTGCTCTGATACCACTAAATGTGAGACCCCGTTATCACATCAAGTTACTAAGGTACAATCTAGAGAACTAAACATTCATGTGAATATATCAGAGTAACGTATTGTGTTGATTAACCTGAGCTTTAGAGATTACAGTACCAAAATGTTTCAAAAGGAATAACACAATTCCTACTAAGGTACTACATTATAGTCTTACTCTACTCAGTAGAAGCTATACAAAAAATTTCTCTAACTTGCTAATCCTGTAGCACTCCTTACAGCTCAGCATATCAACCCCAACCCTGGTTCTCGTCCACAAAAGCACCTACAAAGACAACCCCCAACACATGAGCATAAAACAATTCATATTCAACATAATATGAAAGTAAGGCATAAATGCACAATCCTAAACACAAGCACTTCCTGTATTTCCTGCATTTATAACGCCCATTGGTTGTCCCTGTACCATAATTCATAATAAAACACATTATATGAATGTATGGCTTCATAAATAAATGTCATGACATCCTTCCTCCTTAAATCCTTATTTCAATTCTGAGCCCTTATCATTAGTACATTTTAATGCTCCTTGCTACTCCATGTAAGCGGAATTCTTCCTCGCTTCCAATGGACCTTAGCGTAAGCAATTAAAATCCTTACTAAGATAACCTTGACTCGTGAAATACACCTCTTATATTTCACAACATACATATGCAAAAACAATGCATAATAACATGTATCATAACCTTAATGCACCACATTGCATTCATCATGCGTCAAAAAGACAAACATAAAGCACATGTTACCGTTGGGATGCACGTACGTCGCTTACGTACCTTTCCAAAAGATAGAGGAGTCAATAGACTTAATCTCCTCGGTTGTGATGGCACATGGGATGGCTCTACATAGCCACACAACACAATATTAGGCACCTCATAATAATCCGGAAGCAAAACCAAATTAAAAACCAAATTTAACCTACAATATCATCTCGCGATCGATCGCCCATGAGCCCCGATCGATCGCGAGATGCTACTGCCTCGCATACCAAAAAAAACAATCCGCGATCGATCGCCTCAATATTGGCGATCAATCGCCTCAATATTGGCGATCGATCGCCAAAACTCACTGGAACGTCGCGATCGATCTTGCCTCTTTGGCGATCGATGGCTAACTCTGTTCCTTTGAGCGATTTTCCAGAATTTTGAACACCGATAATCATACCCTTAAAACTAACATGTAAGACATAATAGATGCCAAGACCAACATGCTAGTAGTTGCACTACACTACCCTGGGTGTATTCAATTCAAATTTACACCCTAAACACAAGCCCACATGCATAAACGTCGACCACTTATACAAGCACTGGATCAACTTTTCTGAAAACAGGGCAACATATAAATTTCCAGATTTCTTGAGCACCTCTTTTCATGTTATTAAAACTAACACATATAACATAAATCATGCTCGAACAATCATGCCAAGGGCTTCACAAAATTACCATGCATATTTTCACATCAAAGGTTTACCAAAACCTAAGCTTAACGTGCATGATAACGCCTTCATAAAAGCACTCCTCACACATATTTTTCCAGAAAACAGGGCACACCCTTACCTAGATTTTCGAACACCTTACTTTACATGCTTATTTCCTCTACATAAAACATGCAACATACCCAAGGAAAAATGCAGAGAGCTTCATAAACATCACATAAAAGTACTCATAACAATATTTCTTTAAACCCTACACTAGCATGCCGAATCTGCTACCAAGAACATACATGCTAGAAAACTGAAAACTGGTAAAAATATGTGACTCCTCACCACTTTTTCTCTTCGATTATCTATATGAAAGGATGAACAAAATCCGATCACCTTCCTCCTTGAAACCGACTACGTTGCAGACAAAAAGAAGGGAAGAAGAAGAGAGCTTTTTGAAAGAGCCAAAGTGAAAATATCTTTGTGTAAAGTGGCTTGCTTAGTCATTCAGCTTTCCAGAAACAGGGGAGGGGCGTGGGTTTGCAACAAGTGGGGGTGGGGTGGTTGCATGTAGGGTGGTTTTTGGTGTTTAATTGTGTCCCGGTATTTCATACGATGTATAAAAATATCTCTCCTTGATATTTTATTATTTTACCACATCATCACAACAATTTAAAAACACCTAACATGCTCCCTAAACCACATCATCAATTAAATAAATCACTCCCACATACAAAACTCCTTTTAACACATAGGTTCATAATTAGCAACCCTTAATTGCATGATTACCCACATAATCATTTTGGGGATATCACACTCACGGCCACCGCCGCCTTGATCTTCACGGCCAACGTCGATCGGTTATAGTAACCGTGAGGTTTTGTTTGTTTAAGAATAAATCTTGCACTTTGTTCTTAAACTATCCCTTCTTCGATTTGATCGTGGATACCGTAGAGGCAAGACCTTGGAGGTGTTGCTTGTGACTCGGAATTCGTTGGACGTGGTGCTTCGTGGATTCTGCTCAAACACGCTACAAGGGTGAGACTGTTATTATCTCTAATCCGATATGACCACTTTGTATAGATCTGCGGTTCTAGTAATCCAAAATTTTAAATTCCGCTGCGTTGTATGCTTGTTGGATTACTTACAGTGGTATCAGAGCCAGGTTCAAAGCTCATATCGGATTTATGTGGTTAATTGTTTAATCATATTTAGATTTTTATTGCATGCTAATAAAACTGTATATAATCATATATGATATGAGTAAATCGAGTTTGTATAATTATCGTAAAATTATATTTGATATAATTGAAGTTTATTGTATACGATACATGAAGGCGCAAAACCGAGCCCATAGCATGAGATGGTTCGGCCACCACCATCACAAATGACACACGGCTGCCACATGAGGGCTAGGGTTTTCGAACCCTTGGCTCGAGATGGTTTAGCCGTTGTGGCTAATAAATGTGCATGGAAGTGTCGAAATAATGCTAAGGTTTTAGAATTTTTGGCTCGATTAGATGGTTGGCGGCTTCCTCCACATGAGAGCTAGGGTTTTTCGAACCCCTTGGCTCGAGATGGTCGAGCCGCCACCGTCATAATTCGTGCATGGTTGGACCATGGCTCGTGGCTAAGAATTTTGAACCATGAGGCTCGATGAACATGAAAAACGACGCTTGGACGGCTAGGGTTTGGAACCCTAGCGGCGCCGCATGGACGCACATGGCTCGGACCGTGGCTTGGGCTAGGGTTTCGAACCCTAGGCACATGCATGGTCCAGCCGTGTGGTTAGATGGGTCGGACCCATTTGGTTCATGTTTTGAGTCGCATTAAGTTTCGTGGCATGTGATGTCCCGAGCGTACGATAATTTCATAAAATTTATTTTACAGTTTTATTGGGATTAAATTTTAAATGTTTAGAATTTAATTCATTAATTGTTATTGCATGTTATATGTGTTGTTTGAGCATGGTGCATGGTTATAGCCCTTTAACCTATTAGATATGATTTGTGAATGTTTGTATTTAAATACGGCCCGCGTGTCGTGCCTTCTCTATTTTTTTCTAAATGTTATCCCTCCCCTACGATCCCCTCGAATGTAACTCGAGGAATTCTCTATATCTTGTAAATGTTATTTACTATAGTTTATTTTATTGATGGAGATCAATGAAGATGGACAAAGGTGCCGGGATGAGGAGGCCATTCACAAAAGGGAGCCAAAGAGGTGCTTGGAGAAGTTACCTTAGGTTGACCTTTGGGATTTTCTCATTGGCTTGAGAAAATCATTAGTTGGGGCTATAAGCATGTCACGTTTACTTTATGTTGATGTATGAGATGCATGTTTACTGTTTTATTTAATATTGATACTTATATATATATATGTAGATATGTATATATTCATATATGTACTGGACATATTTTCAATATTAATAAAATTATGAGATCAATAAATCCCTCTTATAATATTAAGTTTAAGATGCCTTCCAATTAAAAATACTCGTCAAGACTTCGATTGAACATGTGTGGGTTTGCCAGGAAGGGATAAATGTGATATCCGTGTTATTTTAAAATTGGGTTCGACTTAACTAGCGTTATCTCAATAGGATTGGGAACCTAGAGGCATGGGGTTGGATAATAATTCATTAGATGAATTTGAACAAAGTGTTGTTCGTCCAACCATCCAAGAATTACATGTGATGTAATTGACAAAGTGTTGTCTACCCAAATAACCGAGTCTTGGGCGATTAGCCAAAGCTAACTCAAGATTAAGTGAAATATGGATCTTGGCCCACTAAAGTTTTTGAGGGTTGATAATTTTAAACAAAATAGTGGGAGTGACATTTAATATAAGACCATATTAAATGATTAAAATCATAAACTTATTTTGCATATTTATATTGTAGATATTCATGGCAACTAACAATGTTACTAGCACATTATCATTGCGATCGGTCCTTGAGAAGGACAAACTTAATGGGACAAATTTCCTAGACTGGTATAAGAATTTGAGGATTGTCCTCAAACAAGAAAAGAAGCAATATGTCCTTGAGGAACCCTTACCTGCTGAGGAACCTCCCATGACGGCTGCTAAGGCCGATAAAGATGCTTACAAGAAGCATCAAAATGACTCACTTGATGTTGGATGCCTTATGCTTGCCACCATGAACTCTGCGCTTCAGAAGCAACATGAGGAAATGGAGGCGTTCGATATGATCGAGCATCTAAAGCAACTGTACCAACAACAAGCAAGACAAGAGAGGTATGACGTCTCTAAAGCGTTGTTCCAGTGTAGAATGGTAGAAGGAAGTCTAGTTGGAACTCATGTACTCATGATTGGGTATATTGAGAATCTGGAGAAGCTGGGTTTTCCTTTGGACCAAGAGTTGGCCACTGACGTGATCTTGCAATCGTTGCCTGAAAGCTTCAGTCAATTTGTCTTGAATTACAATATGATTGAAATTGAAAATATTCTACCACAGTTACTTGGCATGCTTAGAACTTTTGAAGCAAATATCAAGAAGTCTAAGCCTACAAATGTTCTTATTGTGAATAAGAGCAAAGGAAAGACTAAAGCTAAGAGCTTCAAGAAGAACAAGAAGGTCCTTGTTAAGTCTAAGCCACATGCTTCTGCACTAAAGCCAAAGGGAGGAGTGACAAAGGAAGGGAACTGTTTCCATTGCGGTGAGACCGGTCATTGGAAAAGGAACAGCAAAGTATATCTGGAAGATCTTAAGAAGACAAAGGGAAGTGTGACTTCCAATTCAGGTATTTTTATTATAGAAGTCAATTTATCTACTTCTTCATCTTGGGTATTAGATACTGGATGTGGATCTCACATTTGTGTAAATGTGCAGGATCTCAAAAGGAGTAGGATGTTGGCGAAAGACGAAGTTGATCTCCGAGTTGGAAATGGAGCAAGAGTTGCTGCATTAGCTGTAGGAGATTACCATTTATCTTTGCCTTCTGGTTTATCATTTGTAAGGACCCCAAGCCCTTAACCCTTGATTAGTGTATTAACCACTATGTGTGGTACATGCTTCTATACAAATCAATCGGGAAACTCAGATGATGCTTACAAAAATTCCCTTAACATTCAACGTTATAAGATCATCTCTACTAACATACAGACTCATAGAGTTGCCCATTACCATGCCCTTTTTGCCACTTTTTACATTGTGGGCTTTTATAAAAATTTGGGCAGAGTCTCCCCATAAATAGAGCTATCCCGAAATAAAAGCACAACACAATATATAGTTCCCGGCCAGGGAAGACACATACTCAACAGAACACAGCAACGCTAAGTAAATTCCCAGCTAGGGAAGACACCACACATAAGACAACATAGATGGGTTTCAACACCCACACAATACACCAATGACTCTCATATCATTAGCAATTCTACTCTTAATTGCATGCAACATAGAATAAAAGAGAGAAAGGCTCATGCCTTTATATACAATCCATATACAAGTATAATCGTGCTCATAGGCGAGCATCATGAATATGTATATAATCCTCAGGTGTATATATGTACTCTATACGATACCGTGCTCCATCAAGCCCTGGTACCACGATCCTGGGAGTACATCCAATCAACAGCTCGAGCTCAACTCCAAAGCCATCGATGCACCTGTTCACCTGCCCCAACAGAGACAGCCCCCCAACGGGGTGAGCATACCAATACACAAAATCCCATAATCATAATAATGAAATTCATAATTTACAACAAAAGTAAATACTAATGAATTTAAATGATACTCCCTGGATGGCAACGTCCTCATCCGAGATTCCGTGTACTGTCCCTGTTCTCACAATCATCAAACTCATCAAATCTCAAAAATCAGTAAATCCACACATTGATTTACTCATCGCATGCCTAATTCTCAAATATCAATAATCAATGATTCCAAGTTCATTATACATACAAATATAGATATCTCAATATCTAATACGGATTTCTCAATTTCGCTATCAATCACAGATAGCTCAAATGCCTAGCATTTATTTTACCAAGTTCCCATTATGCCTAGACATCTCACATGTCTTATAATGAGTACATGATCCCACGATCATTCTCAGGCATCTCAAATGTCGTACAATAGTCATATAGACCCAGTACCCCATATATATCAACACATATATGCATATAGCCATACCCACAACCATCTAATGCAATTACAACACATTATGCATTTCACAATTGCTATCAAGTAAAGTAGTGCTCGTACGTCGCACGTACCTTAAATCTCCGAAGCCCGAGCCAAACCTTGCTCGAGTTCCACGCTCCGAGGAACGATGTGCTAACACGATAAATAATTCACAATTAATTACGAACATGCAACCCATGCTCAAGCACACCCATAACCCTCAAAAATATTGTCAACACAATACAATAAACCAATATCGAAAATTGCTCAAGAATTCCCCACAAATTTTCGAACCTTCACAACACAAATTGAACCCAATATAAACACCATAATTCATCTAAAAATATGAATTAAGCTATCCAAGCAAGAATCAACACCCCTTGCCAAAACCCCCCAATTTTCGAACTCAAAACCCTTAAATTCGAACCCAAAGAAGCCCTTAAATTCGAACCCTTATAATTCTTCAAATTCGAACACAATCAAGCATCATAATGCATCTACAACATGAATTAATCAATTACTAACAAGAATCATCACTCCTGATCAAAAGCCCCAATTTTTCGAACCCTAACTCACAAAAATCGAGCTGAAATTCGAACCAAATGCAACCAATATTTTCGAACCAAGAAGTCTGAAATAATCGACTCAATAACAGCTCACAAACGCCCCAAAAACACCAGAAAAATCGTGCCAAAAACATACCAAAATCGAGCCCCAAAAATCGTATGAAATCCAGTGACGAACCCTAGCGCTTTCTGCAGAAATCCGAGCTCGATTCTCGACGACACTTCGAATTGTTGGTATGTATAGAAGCGCCCGGAAGAGACGATTCCAACGGCGGGTGGCACGCGCTGAACGGCGACCGGACGGCGGCGGGCCGATGACTTTTGTGCGCGGGGGTCAAAGGGGATCGGGAAAGGGGCGCGCGGGTGGAGAGAGAAACGAGGTGCTGAAATGGTTCCGATAATTAAAATCCCGGGTTCAACTGGTATTTATAGCAAAAATACCCCGAAATACTAATATCCCCACAAATACATCATGATTCATTAAAAATCATCTGTTTCCAAAAATTCTCTCTCTAACTCAAAAACCCCCTACCGGTGCCCACACCAAGCACCCGAGATTCCGAGTCACACTAAAAAACCCAACTCACAGGTTTTCACCGAAATGAGAATACGATCTCAACCTCGGGATCCAACGATCCCAACTACTCAAATAGACGAGCCCAGAAGGCCCAACACCTCGATTAAACTCCAATTGCCACGTAAAACAACTTTACGGGTTATTAACACTCCGGGATTAACATCCCTAATCTCAGGTCATCACAATATCCCCCACTAAAAGAATTTCGTCCTCGAAATTAGCACCGGTGTATCACGTAACACCCGGGCTACACAACTACAAGAAGTCATAACCTCGATTCCTGACCATATCAGAATCGTCTTAAAAACCTCGAGAATACTTATCCCACATCGAACTCTGAAACAGAGCGACATACCAAAACCAACACCAACTCATCACCCAAGAGGCAACACGTACCTCGATGCGGATCATCCCAAAAGTCAGTCCCTCATGACTGCAAAACAACCAATACTTACGACCATAGATCGGACAGTCATCCTTCGTTCTAATACCACTAGTAAGAACGCATCATGAATGACACCTCAACCGTGGGAATGTTGACTTCGTGTCAAACTCTGGAGTGGAATAGACTCCCAAATCCATCATAACGTCAAAGAGCGTCAGCACCACTCAACGCTAACAACCCAAAAGCAGTTAGTCAACTGAAACTGCAAGGATTCGAATCGCTCCCGATTCCATCGTAGATATCATTCAAAGACATCTCTATCATGACTCACGATGTCTAACATACATCGTTACGAGGGAAACATTAGCATACCACGGTGTACACATACCAAGCCTGGTTTCCACTTTCAAACCTCCTCCATCAAATGAGCAGTCGCATCATTGCAACTCAATTTGGGCAACTCACGGCCACAGGTTCACACAAAAGACATCTCACAAGATGTCCACCTCCGGATATTCCAAGGATCACATCCTGATCATAAGTAAACTATCGAGACTCCACAGAGTTCAAATTCTGAAAGGACAGGCAATAAACCCATTGCATCCTCAACACTTGTGTCGACAGCGACACCCAATAAATCCGAATTCCTGCCATCCCTTGACAATCCTAGGATTTAACAATCCAAACTTGGGAAGGCTATCGCATAACTCGGATGAAACACCAACAAGGGAACACCTCAACCCACACAAGATAATCCCTCCTCAAAGGGAGTCAACTAACTTCACGATTGTTTCTCATAACTTATCGTGCTATGGAGATTCCCAATCTCAAGGTGTTCAATATCTCTCATCAGAGATTTAGCCATCCAAAAATAGCATAACTCTATGCTTGTCAAAAAGGAAATCATTAATTGGCATCCGTATACTCACCGGTATACCTGCCTAAGCATTGACATCACATGCATACTCAATGCACTTGGCTCGGGTATCTACAACATACCTCTAAGCCCCAAACACAACTGTCAATTCTGAGTCATTCCCATCTCAGTGGAGGATGATAATCGACGACAACAGCACGGTGTGATTCCCAAGATCAACACCACACGTACCAACTCACCGAATCTTTCAAAGATTCCCAAATAGGTATAATACTACCTCCTTCCCCACAAGGGAAGTGCCATCGAACTCGAGATCCACAAGTCTCAAACCACTGTTCGGAAAAACTGGATACAATAACACCCATTGCATCCCAAATACACGGGTTCCCCAAATCGAGTCAACGACGACTTGATGACTCTCTTGTTGGTACTCCAACATTATGAGCTGTCCCAGACAAGTCCCTCAAAACAATAGACGTATAAACGTTCTCATGGGGTGTCACATGCCTCAACATCATGCTACAAAGGAACAATCAAAAGCCTGCCAAAAGCCTTCATCGTATCATCATACGATTCACCAAACTCTGTTCCATCGTGTAGTATCATGGCTCCAACAATCACACTATATCATTCCCCCAATATCTGGCTAGCAAAACGTTGTCTCCATAGGCTCAATCAAGCCCACCAACAAACCATATGTTCCATCTCGGTATGCCATACCGTACAAACCGTTAGAGTAATGGGTCATCGCCCAACATATCTCTAAAATACCAAGCACAATGGACAACCCGGTGTCCTTGCTCACTTATGATACAATCATAATCCGTTAAAACTTATCCCACACCCTCAGGGTGGGTGTAACCATGTCTACCCTACATCACAACACAAGCGAGTAGTTTCCTCAATGACTACTCTTACCACCAATCACTTGGCCCTAGCCAAACAACGAGCATACCCAAGGGTATCATTGCTCGACAAAAGGTCTCGTCAACTAGTGACTCAGACACTACAATGTGCCCACCAAGGCACTCAAACCATATAACCAAATACATAACATAAATGTATTAATCATCAAAACGACGCCACACGTCTACATAGAACATCAACTATGTCATCGTCATCCCGTGACGGCATATGTCAACATATGACATCCAACTAACATCGTCCAACATACGACGGTACATGTCAATACACGACATCCATAATCTCATCGTCAAACACATGGCATATATATAGCAACACATAGTATCCACAATAATGCTAACACAAGTAATATGCCATACCTCATCGCTATCAATATAGCGGCATACCTGTCTCCGTCGCTCGATAATAGTACGTAGTCAGCACCCATCGCTCGAAGGCGGCAAAATCATGTGCTGAGTACATAGTGGTACAATCCATCGCTATAGAATCGACGGCATGATACCTCGTCATATAATAAGTGGCATGAAACCTCGCTGTACACCTGAGCATGAATCATCGTCCACATAATAGCGGAAAGAGGCATCGCTAGCAATATATCCGGCGGCAAGAACCATCGCCAATCAATATAGCGGCATGAACCATCGCTATCAATATCCATGGCGGCAAGAACCATCGCCAGTCAATATAGCGGCATGAACCATCGCTATCAATATACATGGCGGCAAGAACCATCGCCAGTCAATATAGCGGCATGAACCATCGCTATCAATATCCATGGCGGCAAGAACCATCGCCAGTCAATATAGCGGCATGAACCATCGCTATCAATATACATGGCGGCAAGAACCATCGCCAGTCAATATAGCTGATCCCTAGTCATTGTCACGGTAGTGTATTTTAATGCCCCTCGCTCAAGTAAAAACATGCGGTACTCCCACCCCTCGCTTCACATATAGGCGGCATAGAATAACCTCGCTTAAATGGACATGCGGTACTCCCACCCCTCGCCTCACATTTTAGCGGCAAATATTCTTTCCTCGCCTCATATGCTAACCACGCTTCAATGTGACATGTGGCGCTCCCACCCCTCGCTTCACATTTTAGCGGCACAAAATAATAAATAGCGGCAAGCATTTAAAATCATCACTCATCCATAACAATGACTCATGGGATATTCACCAAGTATTCCATTTACACCTGCAATCACAAAGCATATGCCATATCCAATATACATCAACATGAGTGTTTTTTAATGCACCTCGCACAATGTGACATGCGGCGCTCCCACCCCTCGCTTCAACAATTGGCGGCAAAGCATTAAAATCATCACTACATGTACACATGCAACAACAATGCATAAATCCATGATGTATATAAAATGCAGGTTACCGTTTCGTGTCTTTCAACCATGGCCTTAGCCTTTCGCATCATAGTGTTCCTACAGGAACAATCACAACCCATGAGCATACAATAATCCATATTCCCACAATATGATTATAATGAGTAAATGCATAAATCATGAGTACAAAGTACTTCCCATATTCCGATGCATTTCAAAATGCTCCATTTGGTTGCCCCTGTGTCACAACTCACAATCATAATCAACAGGTTATATTATGATTCCATAGATGTCATGACATATAATCGTTTCACTATGATCGCATATCACAAATGCACATAAGCAAAACAGTTGTGTCACACAACACTAGCTACTATCATGCATAAATATGTGCTACTCATTCCTATCAGCATGTTCCAGGCCCTCAACAGCCCCAAAGAGCTAACCACTGCTCTGATACCACTAATGTAAGGACCCCAAGCCCTTAACCCTTGATTAGTGTATTAACCACTATGTGTGGTACATGCTTCTATACAAATCAATCGGGAAACTCAGATGATGCTTACAAAAATTCCCTTAACATTCAACGTTATAAGATCATCTCTACTAACATACAGACTCATAGAGTTGCCCATTACCATGCCCTTTTTGCCACTTTTTACATTGTGGGCTTTTATAAAAATTTGGGCAGAGTCTCCCTATAAATAGAGCTATCCCGAAATAAAAGCACAACACAATATATAGTTCCCGGCCAGGGAAGACACATACTCAACAGAACACAGCAACGCTAAGTAAATTCCCAACCAGGGAAGACACCACACATAAGACAACATAGATGGGTTTCAACACCCACACAATTCACCAATGACTCTCATATCATTAGCAATTCTACTCTTAATTGCATGCAACATAGAATGAAAGAGAGAAAGGCTCATGCCTTTATATACAATCCATATACAAGTATAATCGTGCTCATAAGCGAGCATCATGAATATGTATATAATCCTCAGGTGTATATATGTACTCTATACGATACCGTGCTCCATCAAGCCCTGGTACCACGATCCTGGGAGTACATCCAATCAACAGCTCGAGCTCAACTCCAAAGCCATCGATGCACCTGTTCACCTGCACCAACAGAGACAGCCCCCCAACGGGGTGAGCATACCAATACACAAAATTCCATAATCATAATAATGAAATTCATAATTTACAACAAAAGTAAATACTAATGAATTTAAATGATACTCCCTGGATGGCAACGTCCTCATCCGGGATTCCGTGTACTGTCCCTGTTCTCACAATCATCAAACTCATCAAATCTCAAAAATCAGTAAATCCACACATTGATTTACTCGTCGCATGCCTAATTCTCAAATATCAATAATCAATGATTCCAAGTTCATTATACATACAAATATAGGTATCTCAATATCTAATACGGATTTCTCAATTTCGCTATCAATCACAGATAGCTCAAATGCCTAGCATTTATTTTACCAAGTTCCCATTATGCCTAGACATCTCACATGTCTTATAATGAGTACATGATCCCACGATCATTCTCAAGCATCTCAAATGTCGTACAATAGTCATATAGACCCAGTACCCCATATATATCAACACATATATGCATATAGCCATACCCACAACCATCTAATGCAATTACAACACATTATGCATTTCACAATTGCTATCACGTAAAGTAATGCTCGTACGTCGCACGTACCTTAAATCTCCGAAGCCCGAGCCAAACCTTGCTCGAGTTCCACGCTCCGAGGAACGATGTGCTAACACGATAAATAATTCACAATTAATTACGAACATGCAACCCATGCTCAAGCACACCCATAACCCTCAAAAATTTTGTCAACACAAGACAATAAACCAATATCGAAAATTGCTCAAGAATTCGCCACAAATTTTCGAACCTTCACAACACAAATTGAACCCAATATAAACACCATAATTCATCTAAAAATATGAATTAAGCTATCCAAGCATGAATCAACACCCCTTGCCAAAAACCCCCAATTTTCGAACTCAAAACCCTTAAATTCGAACCCAAACAAGCCCTTAAATTCGAACCCTTATAATTCTTCAAATTCGAACACAATCAAGCATCATAATGCATCTACAACATGAATTAATCAATTACTAACAAGAATCATCACTCCTTGTCAAAAGCCCCAATTTTTCGAACCCTAACTCACAAAAATCGAGCTGAAATTCGAACCAAATGCAACCAATTTTTTCGAACCAAGAAGTCTGAAATAATCGACTCAATAACAGCTCACAAACGCCCGAAAAACACCAGAAAAATCGTGCCAAAAACATACCAAAATCGAGCCCCAAAAATCGGATGAAATCCAGTGACGAACCCTAGCGCTTTCTGCAGAAATCCGAGCTCGATTCTCGACGAAACTTCGAATTGTTGGTATGTATAGAAGCGCCCGGAAGAGACGATTCCAACGGCGGGTGGCACGCGCTGAACGGCGGCCGGACGGCGGCGGGCCGACGACTTTTGTGCGCGGGGGTCAAAGGGGATCGGGAAAGGGGCGCGCGGGTGGAGAGAGAAACGAGGTGCTGAAATGGTTCCGATAATTAAAATCCCGGGTTCAACTGGTATTTATAGCAAAAATACCCCGAAATACTAATATCCCCACAAATACATCATGATTCATTAAAAATCATTTGTTTCCAAAAATTCTCTCTCTAACTCAAAAACCCCCTACCGGTGCCCACACCAAGCACCCGAGATGAGTCACACTAAAAAACCCAACTCACAGGTTTTCACCGAAATGAGAATACGATCTCAACCTCGGGATCCAACGATCCCAACTACTCAAATAGACGAGCCCAGAAGGCCCAACACCTCGATTAAAATCCAATTGCCACGTAAAACAACTTTACGGGTTATTAACACTCCGGGATTAACATCCCTAATCTCAGGTCATCACATCATTGATTTTGAAAGACTGTTATTTTGTGCCGTCTATTACCAAAAACATTATTTCTATTTCTTGTTTGGACAAGTGTGGATTTTCATTTATGATAAAGGACAACTGTTGTTCTATTTATTCAAATGATATGTTTTATGCAAATGCACAAATGATTAATGGTCTTTATATATTAAATCCAGATATGCCTGTCTATAACATTAATACTAAAAGGATTAAGAATAATGATTCTAATCCAACTTATCTCTGGCATTGTCGCTTGGGCCATATAAACGAGAACCGCATATCAAAACTTCATAATGATGGAGCATTAGATTCGTTTGATTTTGAATCATATGAAACATGCGAGTCTTGTTTAATGGGCAAGATGACTAAAGCCCCATTCAAGGGACATGTTGAAAGGGCAAATGTTTTATTGGGACTAATACATAGTGATGTATGTGGACCAATAAGCACACATGCTAGAGGTGGTTTTCAATACTTCGTTACATTTACTGATGATTTCAATAGATATGGATATGTGTACCTAATGAAACATAAGCATGAAACCTTTGAAAAGTTCAAAGACCTCAAAAATGAAGTACAAAACCAACTTGGCAAAAGTATCAAAATCCTTCGATCAGATCGAGGAGGTGAATACTTAAGCCAAGAGTTTCATGACTATCTAAAGGAATGTGGGATAGTCCCACAACTCACTCCTCCGTATACTCCACAATGGAATGGTGTATCCGAGAGGAGGCATCGAACTTTGTCGGACATGGTTCGATCAATGATGAGTCATGCAGATCTTTCGATATCCTTTTGGGGACAAGCTTTAGAAACAACAATATTCATACTGAACCGTGTTCCATCTAAATCAGTGGAAAAGACACCATATGAGATATGGACTGGGAAACATCCTGGTATGTCTTTTATGAAGATTTGGGGTTGTGAGGCTTTCGTGAGGCGTCACGCCTCTAACAAACTTGGACCCAAATCTGATAAGTGTTTATTTGTGGGGTATCCTAAGGAAACGAAAGGATACTATTTCTATTATCCCACCGAGAACAAAGTGGTTGTTGCTCGGACTGGTGTCTTTCTTGAAAGAGAATTTATTTCTAGAAAAACCAGTGGGAGACAAATAGAACTTAGTGAAGTTCAAACACAAGAAAACATTGAACATGATATTGAGATTGAAACAGAGCAGACACCACAAGTTGTTGTGGATAAAGTGCCTGCGCAAGAGACACAAGCCCAGCGTACGTCTGTAAGAGAACACCGGGAGCCACAGAGATATGGATTTCTTGTGACTCAACAAGGTGACTTACTACTTATTGATGAGGATGAGCCGTCATCTTATCAAGAAGTGATAGGCTTAAATTTTAAGTGTTTTTAGCTGTAATTTCTTCCCATTTTTCATACTTTTTCCTGGATGATATTATGCTTTTTGGTGTTTATTTGTCTATTTCAGGAAAATTAGTTGGAAAAGGAAGAAATGAGCTAAACTGAAGCAAAATGGCGAAATCGAGGCGAGAAAGAGTTGAAATTGAGGAAGTTGGATTTTCGGAGTCTCGATCGATCGAGACAGGCAGTGTGCTGAGAAGAAAATAATTAGAAGTCTCGATCGATCGAGATTATTTCTCGATCGAGATTATTTCTCGATCGATCGACAAAGGCAGAAACTTCAGAGCCAATTTTATCGAAGTCTCGATCGATCGGAAGGAAATCTCGATCGATCGAGCAAGGCAGTGAGTTTCAAAGGTTGACGTGAACAGTGCACCGATCGATCGGACGCAATTCTCGATCGATCGATACGCAAATCGGGAAAATCTTATCTTCCATTTTTGAATGGATTTTCGGGGGATAAAAGGAAAAATCATTTCCATACAAGAGATACACCATATCAGACACGAATTCTCTCGAAAATAAGGAACCCTAGCCGCCGCCTAGCGCCGCCGAAGGAGATTCAATCTCCGTTCTTCGTCCAAAGTCGAGCCAATCCATTCCGGAGTGCAAGGAAGGAGCAAGAGAAGAGATTTCGGTGCTACGCACGGATTTATTCCGCCGTTTATCATATTTCTAGACTCTAATCTATTTCATTTTGATTTCCAATTGATGTTTTTGAGGTCGAGAGACGATTAAACTCTTTTGTATTTGATTTGAAATATTTTTAGTTTATTCTATCGAGTTTTAGTTTCGTTGTGTTTGATTATTGATTCAATTGTGTTTGAGTGCATTGATTACTATTGTTCATAAATTAATTGCTTGTGTAGATCAAAGCTAACTTTGATTGAATCTGAGAGTTATAACCGAGATCGAGAGATAACGTTGTAACACGCTCTATTAATTTATGATGTATGTTACGATTGAGATCGAGAGATGATATCGCATACGTGAGAACTTTGAATCGAGAGATTTAGAGTAACAAGGTTTTGATGATTTATGCAATATTGAATTAGTAAATAGGTGCACGAGAGTGACTTATTCTAATTTAATGTTAGTTTCTTTATAGCTCGAGAGAGTGTATCGAATAATAGCGAAAACCTTTCACCTTTAGAATCAATTGGTTGATAATTTGAGAATTCAGTTGAATCATTAAAGATAACATAGTTGAACGACGAGCTTGATAAATTTCTTGAGTGACTTACCTTTGCATATCCAGAATCATTCATTTTATTGTTTCTTGTTTTCATTTTTCGGTCTTTAGTTTAATTTTGCTTTAGTTAATCAACTTCTTAAATCGTAGGCTAAATATAATTTCTCTAATCTTATTTGGTACTTATACATTAGTCCCTGTGGATTCGACAACCCCTACTTAAATTTCACTATACTAAAACTTGACAACCGTGCACTTGCGGTAGAATCGCTTCACACTACACTTTGAAATATCTTTTGTTTAAAAATAAAGCGGTCAAGTTTTTGGCGCCGTTGCCGGGGACTAATCTGTATAATATCATACGAGATTAGTTAATTGTAATTTATCCAATTCTTTTATTATTTCGATTTGTTTTATTTCGATTTGTTTTTGTTAGTTGATTTTTTTTTTTATTTGTGTATTTTGTTGTCTCCTTTTGTCTGTTTTGTACAGGAATCGTTTCTCTAGTGCATGCTCAGAAGATAGGAGCCCATTCTCGAGCCTTTCGATCCGGAAATAGAAAGAACGCTACTTAGGCGATTACGAGAAGTTCGAGCAATGGCAGATAATAATGAAGCACAGAACCCAAGGTCAATGATGGACTTTGCGCAACCGGCATTTCATGGATCTTTGTCCAGTATTACGAGGCCGACGATTCAAGCGAACAACTTTGAGATCAAGCCGGCGATTATACAAATGATACAGCACTCGGTTATGTTTGGGGGAGCGGCCATGGACGACCCGAATAATCACATCTCCAACTTTTTGGAGATTTGTGACACGTTCAAACATAATGGCGTCTCCGACGACGCCATCAGGTTAAGACTTTCCCTTTTTCATTACGAGACAAAGCTAAGTCATGGTTGAATTCACTACCTGCAGGTTCTATAACAACATGGGAGGGGATGACGAAAGCGTTTTTATCAAAGTACTTTCCCCCTTCCAAGACGGCGAAGATGCGGAACGATATCACAACTTTTGGGCAGTTTGACCCCGAGACGTTATATGAAGCGTGGGATCGTTTCAAAGAATTGTTGAGGAGATGCCCACACCACGGTCTACCCATTTGGTTGCAGGTACAAACTTTCTATAATGGTTTATTTTCTTCTAACCGTTCGATGATAGATGCAGCATCTGGGGGCTCAACAATGAGGAAGACACCGGAAGAGGCATATAGCTTATTGGAAGAAATGGCATGTAACAGCTACCAGTGGCAGTCAGAGAGGAACACGCCACAGAAGCCAATAGGAGTTCATCAAGTGGATGACATCACTGCTATTTTGGCACAGCTTGAGGCTATGAACAGAAAGATAGATAGCATTGGAGCATCAGCAATGCAAGTTCAAGCTGTTTTCTGAGACTTGTGTGGAGGCGGTCATCCAAGCATCGAGTGTCAGGCAGGTAACCAGTTTAACCAATCTATTGAGGCTGTGAATTTTGTAGGTAACAGGCCACCCAACAATCCGTATTTGAACTCCTACAATCCGGGGTGGAGGAACCACCCAAACCTGAGTTGGTCGAACCAGGAGAATGTGTTGAACCCACAACCGCAGGCAGGGTTCACACAAAAGCCGAGTATGGAAGAACTGATGGCCAATTTGATTTCATCGACTGAGGTGAGGATGCAGAATCAAGATGCATCGATCAAAAATTTGGAGGTGCAAATAGGGCAATTGGCATCGTTGATTTCGGGGAGAACGCAAGGTACACTCCCAAGTGATTCTGTAAAGAGCAATCAAATTGACAAGACGAGGAGGTGATAACCCAGCTTGGGACTATAAATTAAGAACTTCCGTTTTTCTTTTCTCGAGTTTTGTTTTTAATTCCTTGTTTTGGTGTGATTTTGTTATTATTTTTGTTTTTAGTTTGTCTGGGAATGAATTCGTTAAATTTTGTTGCAGGTGTAGAAGCAAGAGCAATAAGGATGTAGGCGAGGCAACCTGAGAGAAAGTTGTTGAGAAAATATCAAATTTTGTCTTCTGGTGTTGGCGATCGATCGAGACAAAATCTCGATCGATCGCCCAAAGCTTTTAAATTGGGATTTGAGTACTGCCTCGCTCGATCGATCGAACATTTTTTCCGATCGATCGAGCGAGAGACAATTTTGAAAAACAATAGGGCACCGAAGAGCAGTCTGCACTTTAAAAATCACTTTCTCTCCTTGTAATGCCTCGATTTGTTTAATACACGTGTGATATGATTATGGTGTAATCATATCACTTGACGATATGATAATGGGAGTTCGAGTGGAACCAAGAATGCATTGATTTAGATATGAAATGAAATATGAGAAGGCATGAAACATGGTGTGTAATACATTCAAACTATAAACATGTGAATTATGGATTAAGTGTTGAAAGTGCATCAACATGTGCATATGAGTTTGCATTTGAGTATACATGTAACTTTCATGTGCATTAGAGTTGCATTTGAATTTGGAGTGCATTGCATGTACATATTAGTTAGCATGTAATTACCTTTACATGGTATGATAGCAAGGGACTTAAGGAACTAAAGATCCTATATCAAGTGGATTAAGGGGATGAAATCACATACAACACCTTTTACACCTACTAAAACACTACACAAGCTCCTCTCCATTTCTTTCAAGGAGTTGTTGGTTTGAGCTTGGATTTCACTTGTAACTTGAGCTAGGAGGGTGTGTGAAGTGGAATTGTACCATCTTGGTAAGAAATTTATAGTTGTATACTTGAATTATGTCATTCATGTTGATATATGTGAAGGGAAAGCTCAAGTGTGCATGTGAACAATCATATCATGTTTCTATGCTTTGAATTGGAAGCTATGATGTTAGAATTATGTTCATATGTTCCTAGGGATTGCAAGAAACATGTTGAAGTGGTTTAATATGAGGTGTAGGAGAAGAACCATAGAGATAAGCTTGAAAATCGCCATTGTCAAAACTTTCTGGACATCGACGATCGATCGCGAGCTTTGTGGCGATCGATCGCCGATGCAGAGTAAATGTTAAGGCGGTGAAAGTTTGTGGCGATCGATCGCCAAGTTGTTGCGATCGATCGCGAGGGGGGCAGAGAGTTTTGGCGATCGATCGGTGTTGATAGCGATCGATCGCCAGTGTTAATATTTTGAAAAATCAAATATTTTGTGGAATTTGATTTTAATGCCTATGATAACATGATATATTGTTGGCATTGTTGTAGCACCATCACAGGGGACAGGACAACGAGGCACTTAGCTATTGACAACTGCTTTATCTCGTTTGTGTCGCAGTACAGGTACGTGTTGACGTACGGAGTATAGATATGATATGATGATGCTATTATGGTTGTGGTGTCATATGATTGGTAGTATCATATGCATGTGCATACATAGATTTCATATGATTGGTATGGATGCCTTGATAGATATGTGTATATGCTTTGGTACGATCATTGTCTTGATAGATATACCTGGTGGGGTATATGCTTTGACTGCCACGATAGATATGCTAGTGTTGGGCATATGCTTTGACTGGGATCGGTGCCTGGATAGATATGCTAGTGTAGGGCATATGCTTGGGCTGGGATCGTTGCCACGATAGATATACTACATATGCTTTGGCTTGAGAGCTATACGCCTGGTGTGGGTATATACTCTGGGTATTATCACAGATGAGTATGGTACTATGATATGTGCTACTAATATGAAGATGTGATGTGGTTTCACTGACATATTGAGCTGAATAGGCGTATCATATGAGACTCGTGATAATAGGGAACTTGTTGAGACATGTCATGACATAGTGCATTTGTGGATGCATGATACAGAACATTCACGTTATATGATTTATTGTGCTTTATCATTGATATTGATATTGTGTTTTGATATTGCACTGAGATAGTTGTTATCTATACTCACGTTGTGAATGTTTCTGTAGGGACTCATAGACGTGGGGAGCGTGAGTCATGATTTCCGCTGCGAGGGGAACCACTGCCTAGGAGTTCTTTTGAATTAGGTTGTTTATGTACATGATATGTATAGTTTGTTAGGTTTTTGATAACCTTGTAAACAACTTATCTAGAATGAACTCTTAATCCGTGCATGGTATAATACTTAATTTAGACTCACTTATGTATGTTTAATGGATACATAATGGATTAAGTAACGAGGACCCCACACTCCTCTCCACAACAGAACCCAATTCGCCTCTTCCAATTGCTTCATCTAATCTCATCCTTATTCCATCAAATTTCCAATTTACTTCAAATCATGGAAGTAATATTTGTTCTAATGAGATTTTCATTGCAGATTTGAAGAATTACAAGTCAAATTGGGTAGAAGTGCATCCAAAAGGGAATTCCAAGCCAAGTGCCAAACTCTTCCAAGATCGGATTTTTAAGTGTTAATTGGTTTCAAATCTCAAAGCTTTTATCTTTTGGTGCAATTTCTTGGTGTAGTAGAATTGGGTTAGGAAGGATTTAAGTTTGGAGGAAGTTTTGTGGTGTTGAAGGGTGTTGGATTTGCTGTGGTTTTGGGGTGGTGTTTAGTTGCATTCAAGCGAGATATTTGAGAATAATTTAGCAAGAAAATGTCTTCGAGAAAGAGGTCAAAGCAGGCGGAGGCTTCACAAAAGCAAAGCAGGCGGAGGCCACCGCTTCTGAACCAGGGTATGACGAACAGAAGTTTGTCAATGCCACAGTTGCTGAGTTATATCCCACTTATCATAAGAAACCCCTTAGTCGTGAAAGGAGCATGAGCATGGAAAAAATTGAGTGCCCGGTCATTAGGACAGCACGGCGACGATGGTGGTTTCAATTTGTTCAAACACCGATTGATGCTGTGGTGCCACTGGTGAGGGAATTTTACACAAATCTGTGACTTATTAAACCAGGGCACCAAGTAATGGTTTATGTTCGAGGGAAGGAAGTGTTGGTAGATCGAGCCTCAATCAATAATATTTACCGGATGCCTTTCATTCACAACTGTGCATACCAATCTTTCAAGAATAGCAAGATAGACTACGATGAGGTATTGGCAGTTATTGGCATGCCGGGAGTGGATTGGCAAAGAAACGATAAAGGAGAGCCACAGTTGGTTCTAAAAAAGCATTTGACGCCAGAGGCCCAAGCATGGTTCTCATTTGTCGCCTCGCGGGTCATGCCTTCGACCCACACTTCTGAGGTGACAAAAGACAGAGCGGTCCTGGTATATGCCATCCTCTCAGGGAAGGAAGTGGACTTCGGCAAGATCATCAGTGATCACATTCAAGAGATTGGGAGCAGCCCACCGACCTCCGCACTACCGTTTCCATCCACGATCACTGCTTTATGTCAGCGATGCGGAGTGACATGGGGGGAAGACGAGGAGCTACTTCCGCCGAAGACCCCAATCATTGTGGACGGTCCACCACCTCCTACGGGCCGACGAAGGGCCGAGCCAAGACCCTCGGACACTAGACAAGCTGGAGCATCATCATCCTCTGCTGCAGAGCATACACGTGTTACATTGGACTCTCTTCATAGGGAACTCCAAGATATTCGCCTGGGGCAGCAGAGTATTCACAGCATGCAGCGGGACATTCACAGCATGCAGAGAGCATTGCAGATGGACAATGAGCAGGTAGCTCAGCGTCAGATGGAGTTCATGTACTATCAGAGTGCATGGAACACTGCCATAGCCCAGGGCTTTCCAGGTTTCCAGTTCCAGCCGGAGCCACACTTTGCACCTTATCATCCGCATGCATCTCCATCTTCTGAGTACCCACCATTTCCGCCATATCAGGGCGAGGAACACCACTACCCAGTTCCCCCTCCGGATCATGATGAGGACGACGATCAGTGACGATCGTCGTCATGGTATGTGTTTTTGCCTTTGCATTTATTTATTTTTTCTTGTTCATTGAGGGCAATTCACGTACTAAGTTTGGGGGGGTTTTGAGTATTTGTATATATCTTGTTTTTGCACATTCTGCTACTTGTCTTGCTTCTCTACTTGCATGACTGCATGATTTTGTGACTGATTCATCCTTGAGCATTACCAACAATTTTTTTTTTTTGTGAGTTAGTCTTGAGAAATGAATAATTAGATTTGCAACGGTAATACACGATGAAATTAATCCTCATCTAGATAGGAGTCATTAAAATGTTTAACTTGTTTGTATATATCCTTTGTTAACCATATGTCAAAACTGAGGAATAATTTGAGCACTTATTGAGTCATGATTGAGTGAAGTATGTATTGATTAAAGTGAAAATTTGTGTTAACTATGATGAGTCTTGAGTATTTTAGATAACTCTACAATTTATTTGAAAGCACTTTGAGGCGAAATTTATAATTAGGAACTTGACTTGGAGATGATTTAGGCGATTTTTGGACCGTTTGTGCCTTTCAAGCCTACCTTGTATTCATCATTCCTTAGTGTCCCCTCTTGTGCCTTATTGAAAAAGAATGGTATATGCATTGCATATGATTAGACCTCCATTCGACATTCTTGGCAACCTCATTATACCTACCTTGGATTGAGCCTAAAAGAAATTTTTTTACCCACCCCTAAGGGAGTATAATGAATCTCATTCATTGCATTAAATTGTTATATGTTGATAAGTTCATTGTGAAAAAAATGAAATGAACAAAAGAATGAGCAAAGAAAAAGAAAAGATGTAGAGAAAAGCCTTGAAAAGAAAATTTAAATAAGACCCAAAGTGCCCAAGGCTAGAAAAAGTTGAAGAGAAGCTCAATAGTGTGCGAAAAAAGTATTGAACTGATTCTATTATACTCTCTTCTTTGAATTCATCCTACCTTTCCTTTGGAGCCGACACCAAAAGGCCTAACGTTATAAGCTTTTAAAGTCCTGTTGATCCAAGTCTAGGGAATAATTACATTAGTGGAGAAGTGCTGGATAGTAAATTTGTAGAGTAGTTCAAAGTAATCTTGACTCGGAGTTGTTATGGCACTTTTTGTTCTTAAAGATATGTACATTACTCATGTTTGACAATAGCACACACGCACGTTCCAATGTTGCGATGTATTGTTTAACTTAGGAGAAATTGCTTCTTGTTAAATGTTGAATGACTTTTATTGATGTGTAAGTAGGATTTCTGAGTTTTTACGTGAGTTGTAAAGATGATTCATGCATAGTATTAAGATTAACTTTTCTTTTTGAGCTTATTGCTTGCTCGAGGACGATCAAGTCTAAGTTTGGGGGAGTTGATAGGCTTAGATTTTAAGTGTTTTTAGCTGTAATTTCTTCCCATTTTTCATACTTTTTCCTGGATGATATTATGCTTTTTGGTGTTTATTTGTATATTTCAGGAAAATTAGTTGGAAATGGAAGAAATGAGCTAAACTGAAGCAAAATGGCGAAATCGAGGCGAGAAAAAGTTGAAATTGAGGAAGTTGGATTTTCGGAGTCTCGATCGATCGAGAATATTTCTCGATCGATCGAGCCAGGCAGTGTGCTGAGAAGAAAATAATTAGAAGTCTCGATCGATCGAGATTATTTCTTGATCGATCGACCAAGGCAGAAACTTCAGAGCCAATTTTATCGAAGGCTCGATCGATCGGAAGGAAATCTCGATCGATCGAGCGAGGCAGTGAGTTTCAAAGGCTGACGTGAACAGTGCACCGATCGATCGGACGCAATTCTCGATCGATCGATACGCAAATCCGGGAAAATCTTATCTTCCATTTTTGAATGGATTTTCGGGGGATAAAAGGAAAAATCATTTCCATACAAGAGATACATCATATCAGACACGAATTCTCTCGAAAATAAGGAACCCTAGCCGCCGCCTAGCGCCGCCGAAGGAGATTCAATCTCCGTTCTTCGTCCAAAGTCGAGCCAATCCATTCCAGAGTGCAAGAAGGAGCAAGATAAGAGATTTCGGTGCTACGCACGGATTTATTCCGCCGTTTATCGTATTTCTAGACTCTAATCTATTTCATTTTGATTTCCAATTGATGTTTTTGAGGTCGAGAGACGATTAAACTCTTTTGTATGTGATTTGAAATATTTTTAGTTTATTCTATCGAGTTTTAGTTTCGTTGTGTTTGATTATTGATTCAATTGTGTTTGAGTGCATTGATTACTATTGTTCATAAATTAATTGCTTGTGTAGATCAAAGCTAACTTTGATTGAATCTGAGAGTTATAACCGAGATCGAGAGATAACGTTGTAACACGCTCTATTAATTTATGATGTATGTTACGATTGAGATCGAGAGATGATATCGCATACGTGAGAACTTTGAATCGAGAGATTTAGAGTAACAAGATTTTGATGATTTATGCAATATTGAATTAGTAAATAGGTGCACGAGAGTGACTTATTCTAATTTAATGTTAGTTTCTTTACAGCTCGAGAGAGTATATCGAATAATAGCGAAAACCTTTCACCATTAGAATCAATTGGTTGATAATTTGAGAATTCAGTTGAATCATTAAAGATAACATAGTTGAACGACGAGCTTGATAAATTTCTCGAGTGACTTACCTTTGCATATCCGGAATCATTCATTTTACTGTTTCTTGTTTTCATTTTTCGGTCTTTAGTTTAATTTGGCTTTAGTTAATCAACTTCTTAAATCGTTGGCTAAATATAAATTCTCTAATCTTATTTGGTACTTATACATTAGTCCCTGTGGATTCGACAACCCCTACTTAAATTTCACTATACTAAAACTTGACAACCGTGCACTTGCGGTAGAATCGCTTCACACTACACTTTGAAACATCTTTTGTTTAAAAATAAAGCGGTCAAGAAGCTATAATGGGCACTGATTCTGAGAACTGGCAAGTAGCCATGAAATCTGAAATGGAATCCATGTATGCAAACCAAGTATGGACTTTGGTTGACCCACCTGAAGGGGTGAGACCCATAGGGTGCAAATGGATTTTCAAGAAGAATACCGACATGGATGGTAATGTACAAACCTATAAAGGTCGACTGGTAGCTAAAGGTTTCAAACAAATTCATGGTATTGACTATGATGAAACTTTTTCACCAGTTGCCATGGTTAAATCCATAAGGATCTTACTTGCAATAGCTGCATTTCATGATTATGAAATCTGGCAGATGGATGTCAAAACAGCTTTCCTTAATGGAAATCTGCTTGAGGATGTGTACATGACACAGCCCGAGGGTTTTGTCAATCCAAAGGATGCTGGAAAGATATGCAAGCTACAACGATCCATTTATGGATTGAAGCAAGCTTCTCGGAGTTGGAATCTTTGTTTTGATGATGCAGTCAAAGAGTTTGGTTTCATCAAAAACGTAGATGAACCTTGTGTCTACAAGAAGGTCAGTGGGAGCATAATTATCTTCCTAATATTGTATGTAGATGACATACTTCTAATTGTGAATGATATCCATGCCTTACAATCTGTAAAGATTTGGCTAGGGAATTGCTTTTCTATGAAAGACTTGGGTGAAGCCACCTATGTATTAGGAATCAAGATCTATAGAGATAGATCGAGAAGATTACTTGGCCTAAGTCAAAGTACATACATAGACAAAGTGCTAATCGGTTTAGCATGCAAGAATCTAAGAAAGGATTCATGCCTATGACACATGGAATACATCTCTCAAAGGATCAGTGTCCTTCAACACCAGATGAGAGACAACGCATGAGTAAGATTCCATATGCGTCAGCTATTGGATCTAACATGTATGCCATGATATGTACTCGTCCCGATGTCTCGTATGCTTTGAGCATGATGAGCAGATATCAAGTTGATCGAGGTGAAAGCCACTGGATTGCAGTCAAGAATATCCTGAAGTACTTGAGAAGAACTAAGGATACATTCTTGATTTATGGAGGTGAGGAAGAGCTCAATGTAATAGGTTACACTGATGCAAGTTTCCAAACCGACAAAGATGATTTTCGATCGCAATCAGGATATGTGTATTGCCTAAATGGAGGTGCTGTGAGCTGGAAGAGTTCAAAGCAAGAGACAGTAGCCGATTCTACAACGGAAGCTGAGTACATTGCTGCCTCAGATGCAACAAATGAAGCTGTTTGGATCAGGAAGTTCATTTCTGAACTTGGAGTGGTGCCTAGCATTAAGGATCCGATAGAACTCTATTGTGACAACAATGGAGCAATCGCATTGGCTAAGGAACCTTGATCTCACCAAAGATCCAAGCACATACTTCGGCGCTCTCATTTCATTCGAGAAATCGTTGAAAGAGGAGATGTTAAAATAAGCAAAGTACCAACAGATGATAATGTATCTGACCCATTGACGAAGCCACTGTCACAGCAGAAGCATGATTGTCATACTAGATCTCTAGGCATTAGGTATATGTCTGATTGATCTTAGTGCAAGTGGGAGATTTGTTGGGATATGCCCTAAGACATGTCATTAGATGATTGTTTATGACATACAATGTATTATGATTTTTATGAATGGCAAATCATTATTATATATTATTCGAATATCTGTGCAATATGAATTGATATATAAGTTAATGTCGTTAGAATGATATTGTATTATTCTTAAAGATTGTCCCTAGTCAAGTATTATCATAAATAAGGATAATGATAATACATTGAGACCAGTATGTTTTGATTGATGAATTAATTCATGGATATGAGATATCAAATCAACACATGGGTACATGTTAGAGAACAATGTACTGGACAAACCCACCATGAGAATGCTACATGGATAGTTATATGAGTGTCATAAGCAATTCTCATAGTGATAATAATGTATGTAATCCTTACGACTTGAGATCATCAGAGATCCCAACATAAGGAGTTGTGTATCTTGATATTGTCAAACGTTACCTGTAACAGGGTAAACTATAAAGGCAACTATTGATACACTACGAATTATGTAGAGGGATGTTGATTGATCAAGATAGGATTTGTCCCTCCTATATAACAGGAGAAGTGTTTGGGCCCTTGATCAAGTAAGACTAAAATGCATGGCCGTGCTCGAATGAGTCGATATGTGATATCGAGCTTATTTGTTTATTCTAGTTCTACTTGGGGATCAAGAAATAGAGAGTGAATATACGAGTATGACTATTCCATGACTCGTGTTCAATCTAAACACATGGGCAAAGGGATTAAGTTACATGGTTAATATTATCACAAGTTCTAAGGTTATGTCGAGTCAAAGACATTCTTGTAATTTGGGTAGCTTTGATGTGTTGCTAGATACTGCTCATTGCTTGTGACATAAAATGAGATTTTATGTCACTGCCAACATTGCAAGATCCTATCGGGTCGTACAAAAGATTAAATCGATAAATGGAATTAAATTCATTGGATGAATTAATTAATTAAGAAGAGTCTTAATTAAATGATTATAAGGATTTAATTAAATCATGGGTTTGGGCCCATGAAGCTTTAAGAAAGTCTTGAACCTTTAATTAAATCCAATATATATATATGATAACAAGGTGATTAATTGGACTTAATCCTACAATTCATAAAACCTACAAACCTAAGACTCTCGGCCGCCAATATTGAAGCTCACGGCCACCGCCGCCTTGATCTTCATGGCCAACGTCGATCGGTTATAGTAACCGTGAGGTTTTGTTTGTTTAAGAACAAATCTAGCACTTTGTTCTTAAACTATCCCTTCTTCGATTTGATCGTGTGGATACCGTAGAGGCAAGACCTTGGAGGTGTTGCTTGTGACTCGGAATTCGTTGGACGTGGTGCTTTGTGGATTCTGCTCAAACACGCTACAAGGGTGAGACTCTTATTATCTCTAATCCGATATGACCACTTTGTATAGATCCGCGGTTCTAGTAATCCAAAATTTTAAATTCCGCTGCGTTGTATGCTTGTTGGATTACTTACAGATACATGCCGTTGTCACGTCGAAGTGATGATGCCGCTGTCATGACGTAGCGACACGATCGGGAATAAAATGCTGCATGTAATGTGAGTCACCTCTTGGGTCCAAAAGGAACAAAGTGCTACATGCATGTGAGTACCTCTTGAGTCCATGATTGTTCCGCTGCTTATTGGGTTAATCCCGGAGTATTAATAATCCCTAAAGTGGTTTTACGTGGCGATTTGGAATTTAATCGAGGTGTTGGGCCTTCTGGGCTCGTTTATTTGGGCAGTTGGGATCGTTGGATCCAGAGGTTGAGATTGTATTCACATTACGGTGTAAAACCTAAGAGTTGGGTTTTTGATGTGTCTCGGAATCTCGGGTGCTATGTGAGCACCGGTAGGGGATTTTGGAGTTAGAGAGAGAGTTTTTGAAAACAGATGATTTTTAAGGAATCATGATGTATTTGTGGGGCTATTAATTTTTCGGGGTATTTTTGCTATAAATACCATTTGAACCCAAGATTTTAAGAAAAAAATCATTTCAACCCCTTTATTTTCCTCTCTCCCGCGCGCGCCCCTTTTCCCGTCTGAACAGCTGCCGCGCGCAAAAGCGCTCCGCCCGCCGCCGTCCGGCCGCCGTTGGGCGCGTGCGACCCGCCGCCGGCTTCGTCTTGACGAGGCGCTCCTTTCCCCTCCATCAATTCGAAGTTTCTTCACGTGTGGAAGTCGGATTTTGCGGAAGTGCGCCGATCCCCAATTTCTAGGGTTCTTCGATTTTTCGTCCGATTTCTTCCGATTTCGTTTGGGTAACCTTCCTAACCCCTTTTTCCATGCTTGTGATGTGATTCCCTGCCAAATTGTGATTATTGGCTCGAATGATTTCGATTTTCGTGGCTTGGGTTCGATTTTTTTGGATGGGTGCATGAAGTGGGTTCGAATTTGGGGGTTTTGGAAGGGTTGTGACGATTCTTGTTATGGGTAATTTATTACATGTTTTAGATGTATTGTTGATGCTTAATTGTGTTCGAATTTAAGGTATTGAGTTCGAATTTAGGGCTTTGGATTTCGAATTTGGGGGTTTGGCATGTGGGATGATTATTCATGCTATGGATTGATTAATTGACATTTTAGATGAATTATGGTATTTAATTGGGTTCGAAATTGTGAGATTAAGGTTCGATTTTTGTAGGGCATTCTTGAACAAATTTCGATTGTCTCATTTATTTCCTTCCCTGCATGTACCCTACCCCGGGTCTTTTAAGAGGATAATTGTCGTGTATTGACAATGTTGTGAGGGATATGGGTGTGCTTGAGCATAGGTTGCATGTTCGTAAATAATTGTGAATTATTTATCGTGTTAGCACATCATTCCTCGGGGCATGGAACTCGAGCAAGGCTTGGCTCGGACTTCGGATGATTTAAGGTACGTGCGACGTACGAGCATTACTATATATATGTGAAATGCATAAGGTGTTTTTGATTGCATTGAATGTTTTGCGTATGGTTATACATATATGTTGATATAGCCAAGGAATGACCCAAATCTTGATATCGCCGCTTGTAGCGTGCGTGACATTAGAGTAGGATGACTCTTACATGATATAAGGGGTACTGGGTTTATATGACTATATTATGAGACACTTGAGATGTCTAGGTTTGTAGAATCATGCATTCTTCGTAAGACATTTGAGATGTCTAGGTTCGTAGAATCATGTATTCATTATGAGACATTTGAGATGTCTAGGTTCATAGACTCATGTTTTCATTATAAGACATATGAGATGTCTAAGTATAATGGAAAGCAAGGTTATGAAATCAATATTTGATATTGATATATCTATATTTGCATATATATGAACTGGAATCATTCATTCTTGATATTTGAGAATCAGGCATGCGATGTGTAAATCAATGTGTTGATTTACTGATTTATGAGATTTGATGAGTTTGATGTTGTGAGAACAGGGACAGTACACGGAATCCCGGATGAGGATGTTGCCATCCAGGGAGTATCATTTAAATTCATTAGTATTTACTTGTGTTGTAAATTATGAATTTCATTATTATGATTATGGGATTTTGTGTATTGGTATGCTCACCCCGTTGGGGGCTGTCTCTGTTGGGACAGGTGGACAGGTACATCGATGGCTATGGAGCTGAGCTCGAGCTGTTGATTTGAGGTACTCCCAGGATCGTGGTACCAGGGCTTGATGGAGCACGGTATCGTATAGAGTACCTATATATACACCTGAGGATTTATACATATTCATGATGCTCGCATGTGAGCACGATTATACTTGTATATGGATTGTATATAAAGGCATGTGCCTTTCTCTCTTTCATTTAAGGTTGCATGCAATTAGGTTGAATTGCTAGAATGATATGAGAGTCATTGGTGTATTATGTGGGTGTTGGAACCCACTTTTGTTGACATATGTGTGGTGTCTTCCCTGGCTGGGAATCTACTTGTATTACTGCTTTCTGTTGAGTATTATGCTTTCCCTGGCCGGGAATTTGGTTATGTGTTGTACTCTTTTTTTTTTGGGATAGCTCTATTTATGGGGAGACTCTGCCCAATTTTTTATAAAAGTTTACAATGTTAAAAGTGGCACCAAGGGGTTGGTAAAGGGCAAACATATGAGTCTTTCATTGACAGGCAATGATTAAGTATCATCAGAGCTTCCCGATTGACATTTTATAGAAAGCATGTACCACACATAGTGGTTAATACACTAATCAAAGTTTAAGGGCTTGGGGTCCTTACATTAGTGGTATCAGAGCCAGGTTGCTCATTGGGGCTGTTAAGGGCCTAGGAAGTTATTGATAGCACATATTTATGCATGATGGCATTAATGTTGTTTGACATAGCAAATTGTTTATGTGCTCTTATGATATGAAAAGTGGTATTGCTAACCATTGTGGTTGCAGGAATCGTGTGGAACACGATAGGATGACATTTATGGGGATGTCTGGCACTCCGTGTGTTATGTGCCAAGGAAGCTGGTTTTAAGAAAATCAGATAAAGGGATATTTCCGAGGTAACATGTACTTTATATTGTCTTGTTGACACATGATGAATGCAAAGTGGTGCATTAAGGTTATAGTATATGTTATTGTGCATTGTTTTTGCATATGCATGTTATGAAATATAAGAGGTGTATTTCTTGAGTCAAAGTTATCTTAGTAAGGATTTTAATGGCTTATGCTAAAGTCCATATGAAGCGATGAAGAGTCCCGCTTATATGGAGTAGCAATGCTAAAGTCCATATGAAGCGATGAAGAGTCCCGCTTATATGGAGTAGCAACGCTAAAGTCCATTGGAAGCGATGAAGAGTCCCGCTTACATGGAGTAGCAACGCTAAAGTCCAGTGGAAGCGAGGAAGAATTCCGCTTTCCTGGAGTAGCAAGAAGCATTAAAATGTACTAATGATAAGGGCTCAGGATGAAATAAGGATTTAAGGAAAAAGAATGTCATGACATTGCATATCCATACATTCATATAATGCGTTTTTATTATGTATTGAATGTTGATGCATAGCGTATATGGCTATTGTTGTTAACCCTGATGGTTGCAGGTTACAGGAAATAAGGAATACGAAAAGGAATGATGATTATACATATGTACGGGCATCCCAAGGGCAACATGTATTATGTGGTTAGTCATTTAACACAAGGTAAATCAAGGTATGCATAAGATAGTGCATTATGATATGATACATGTTGATACGCATTGTTTTGCATATGTATATTGTGAAATATAAAGTGAGGATTTCAATGCTTACACTAAAGTCCATATGAAGCGAGGAAGGATTCCGCTTATATGGAGTGGTGAGAAGCATTGAAATGCACTATTGATATTTCACGAGTCCAGGTTATCCTAGTGAGGATTTCAATGCTTGCGCTAAGGTCCATATGAAGCGAGGAAGGATTCCGCTTATATGGAGTAGTGAGAAGCATTGAAATACACTACTGATAAGTGACTCGATTCGAGGTTTATTTATAGCGACGGTTCATTCCGCTATATTTATTGGCGATGGTTCATTCCGCCAGGTGTATTTATAGCGATGGTTCATTCCGCTATATCTATTGGCGATGGTTCATTCCGCCAGGTGTATTGATAGCGATGGTTCATTCCGCTATATCTATTGGCGATGGTTCATTCCGCCAGGTGTATTGATAGCGATGGTTCATTCCGCTATATTGATTGGCGATGGTTCATTCCGCCAGGTGTATTTATAGCGATGGTTCATTCCGCTATATCTATTGGCGATGGTTCATTCCGCCAGGTGTATTGATAGCGATGCCTCTTTCCGCTACTATGTGGACGATGATTCATGCTCAGGGTATAGCGAGGTTTCATGCCACTTATTATCTGACGAGGTGTCATACCGTCGATTCTATAGCGAGGGATCTTGCCGCTATGTACTCAGCACAGGATTTTTGCCGCCTTCGAGCGATGGGTGCTGATTACGCACTATTATTGAGCGACGGAGACAGGTATGACGCTATATCACTAGCGATGAGGTATGAGATATTGCTATTTTATTAGCTTTATTGTAGCTGGCATGCATTGATATACATGTTTTATTATGCCTATTTTATTAGCATGATAGTGGATGACATACGGTGATGTACATGTATCGTCACTAGTTGGCAATGTTTTAGATGCCATGAGTTGGCATGTGTCGTCACAGGATGACGATGACGATGGTGTAGGAGATGTCTTATTAGACATGCATCATCGTTACGATGATCGATGCGTTGAGTATACGTATTCTGTGGTATGCCTTGGGTGCCAGTACCGAGCACAAGGTGGTGTGTGCGGCACCGATGGACGTGACCCTTATACCGAGCGGGTTGCTCGAGGAATGGATGGATGCGCTGTACATGTGATTGTACCGCAGCTTATGTTTGGGGGTAATCATTTTACGAGTGGTGATACCCTTGAGGTATGCTCGTTGGAGTGGCTTTTGGCCATGTGATTTGACGACAGGAGTAATCATGGAGGAAATTACTCGCTTTCTGTCGATGTGACATGTGGTAGACATGATCACACCACCCTTGAGGGTGTAGGATGGGTCCTAAGGGAGTAGGATCAGGTTATGTTAAGTACATAGGGACATTGGAGTGCCCAGGGTGTATCAGCATTGAGGAGTGTTGGATAAAGACCCACTACTCTATTGAGTTTTCCTCCCATAGTATGTTATACCATGTGGAAACGTCCGTCTTATTGGTAGGTTTGAGGTAAACCTAAAGAGGCAGAGACTAGGTTATCTGCCGCGTGTGTGTAGCACCATGATGGGCTTGCTAGAGCCGTTACACTGCTCGTTGGAACCAAGTTTGGCAAATCGTAAGGTGATGCGATGTGGATTGTGGTGGACTCTAGTAGTCACCATGTCATTGAGGTTAAGGTTGTTCATGCCTCACTGAAACGGGTATACGTTTATGTTTAATCTTGGAGACTTGTCTGGACAGCTCAGGATGTTGGAGTACCAACAAGAGAGTCATCAGGTTGTTATTGACTCAATCTAAAGGAACCCGTGTATTGGGATACAATGGGTGTTATTGTATCCAGTTTTTCCAAACGATGGTTCGAGACTTGTGGATCTCGAGTTCGATGGCACTTCCCTTGCGAGGAAGGAGGTAGTATTATACCTATTTGGGAATCTTGAAAGATTCGGTAAGTTGGTGCAAGTGGTGTTGATTTTGGGGAATCACACCGTGTATTGTTAATCGTCGATTTTCATCCTCCACTGAGTAAGGAATGACTCAGAATTGACGGTTGTGTTTGGGGCTTAGGGATATGTGGTAGATACCCGAGCCGAGTGCATTGAGTATGCATGTGATATCAGTGCTTAGGCAGGTATACCGGTGAGTATACGGATGCCAGTTATTGATTTCCTCTCTGTTAAGCATAGAGTTATGCTATTTTTGGATGGTTAAATCTCTGATGAGAGATATGGAACACCTTGAGATTGGGAATCTCCATGGCACGATGATTATGAGGGATAATCGTGAAGTTAGTTGACTCCCTTGAAGAGGGATTTTCTTGTGAGGGTTAAGGTATTTCCCTTATTGGTGTTTTCCTTCGAGTTATGCGACAGCCTTCCCAAGTTTGGATTGTTAAATCCGAGGATATTCAAGGGATGGCAGGATTTCGGATTGGTTGAGTGTCGCTGACGACACAAGCGTTGAGGATGCAATGGGTTTATTGCATGCCCCTTAAGAATTTTAAACTCTGCGGAGTCTCGGTTGTTATTTATGATCAGGACGTGATTCTTGGAACATCCGTAGGTGGACATCTTGTGAGATGTCTTTTGTTTTAATTTGTGGCCGTGAGTTGCCCAAATTAAGTTGCAATGAGGCGACTACTCCTTCGATGGAGGAAGTTTGAAAGCGGAAACCAGGTTTGGTATGTGTACACCGTGGTGTACTAGTGTTTCCCTCGTAACGATGTAGGTTAGACATCGTGAGTCTTGATAAAGATGCCATTGGATGATATCTACGATAGAATCAAGAGCGATTCGAATCCTTGCAATTTCAGTTGACTAACTGCTTTTGGACTGTTAGCGTTGAGTTGTGCTGACGCTCTTTGACGTTATGATGGATTTGGAAGTCTATTCCACTCCAGAGTTTGACACGAGGTCAACGTTCTTACGGTTGAGGTGTCATTCAGGATGTGTTCGTACTGTTGTATTAGAACGAAGGATGACTGTCTGATCTACAGTCGTAAGTATCAGTTGTTTCGCAGTCATGAGGCTGACTTTTGGGATGACCCGCATCGAGGTACGTTTTACCTCTTGGGTGATATGTTGGTATTGGTAAGTCGCCTTGTTTCAGAGTTGATGCGAGGTAGGTACCCTTGCGTTTATTTATACGATTCTGATATGGTCAAGAATCGAGGTTCTGGCTTCATGTTGTTGTGTAGCCTGGGTGTTACGTGATACACCAGTGCTAATTTCGAGGACGAAATTCTTTTAGTGGGGGATATTGTGATGACCAGAAATTATAGGTGTTAATCCCGGAGTATTAATAATCCCTAAAGTGGTTTTACGTGGCGATTTGGAATTTAATCGAGGTGTTGGGCCTTCTGGGCTCGTTTATTTGGGCAGTTGGGATCGTTGGATCCAGAGGTTGAGATTGTATTCACATTACGGTGTAAAACCTAAGAGTTGGGTTTTTGATGTGTCTCGGAATCTCGGGTGCTATGTGAGCACCGGTAGGGGATTTTGGAGTTAGAGAGAGAGTTTTTGAAAACAGATGATTTTTAAGGAATCATGATGTATTTGTGGGGCTATTAATTTTTCGGGGTATTTTTGCTATAAATACCATTTGAACCCAAGATTTTAAGAAAAAAATCATTTCAACCCCTTTATTTTCCTCTCTCCCGCGCGCGCCCCTTTTCCCGTCTGAACAGCTGCCGCGCGCAAAAGCGCTCCGCCCGCCGCCGTCCGGCCGCCGTTGGGCGCGTGCGACCCGCCGCCGGCTTCGTCTCGACGAGGCGCTCCTTTCCCCTCCATCAATTCGAAGTTTCTTCGCGTGTGGAAGTCGGATTTTGCGGAAGTGCGCCGATCCCCAATTTCTAGGGTTCTTCGATTTTTCGTCCGATTTCTTCCGATTTCATTTGGGTAACCTTCCTAACCCCTTTTTCCATGCTTGTGATGTGATTCCCTGCCAAATTGTGATTATTGGCTCGAATGATTTCGATTTTCGTGGCTTGGGTTCGATTTTTTTGGATGGGTGCATGAAGTGGGTTCGAATTTGGGGGTTTTGGAAGGGTTGTGACGATTCTTGTTATGGGTAATTTATTACATGTTTTAGATGTATTGTTGATGCTTAATTGTGTTCGAATTTAAGGTATTGAGTTCGAATTTAGGGCTTTGGATTTCGAATTTGGGGGTTTGGCATGTGGGATGATTATTCATGCTATGGATTGATTAATTGACATTTTAGATGAATTATGGTATTTAATTGGGTTCGAAATTGTGAGATTAAGGTTCGATTTTTGTAGGGCATTCTTGAACAAATTTCGATTGTCTCATTTATTTCCTTCCCTGCATGTACCCTACCCCGGGTCTTTTAAGAGGATAATTGTCGTGTATTGACAATGTTGTGAGGGATATGGGTGTGCTTGAGCATAGGTTGCATGTTCGTAAATAATTGTGAATTATTTATCGTGTTAGCACATCATTCCTCGGGGCATGGAACTCGAGCAAGGCTTGGCTCGGACTTCGGATGATTTAAGGTACGTGCGACGTACGAGCATTACTATATATATGTGAAATGCATAAGGTGTTTTTGATTGCATTGAATGTTTTGCGTATGGTTATACATATATGTTGATATAGCCAAGGAATGACCCAAATCTTGATATCGCCGCTTGTAGCGTGCGTGACATTAGAGTAGGATGACTCTTACATGATATAAGGGGTACTGGGTTTATATGACTATATTATGAGACACTTGAGATGTCTAGGTTTGTAGAATCATGCATTCTTCGTAAGACATTTGAGATGTCTAGGTTCGTAGAATCATGTATTCATTATGAGACATTTGAGATGTCTAGGTTCATAGACTCATGTTTTCATTATAAGACATATGAGATGTCTAAGTATAATGGAAAGCAAGGTTATGAAATCAATATTTGATATTGATATATCTATATTTGCATATATATGAACTGGAATCATTCATTCTTGATATTTGAGAATCAGGCATGCGATGTGTAAATCAATGTGTTGATTTACTGATTTATGAGATTTGATGAGTTTGATGTTGTGAGAACAGGGACAGTACACGGAATCCCGGATGAGGATGTTGCCATCCAGGGAGTATCATTTAAATTCATTAGTATTTACTTGTGTTGTAAATTATGAATTTCATTATTATGATTATGGGATTTTGTGTATTGGTATGCTCACCCCGTTGGGGGCTGTCTCTGTTGGGACAGGTGGACAGGTACATCGATGGCTATGGAGCTGAGCTCGAGCTGTTGATTTGAGGTACTCCCAGGATCGTGGTACCAGGGCTTGATGGAGCACGGTATCGTATAGAGTACCTATATATACACCTGAGGATTTATACATATTCATGATGCTCGCATGTGAGCACGATTATACTTGTATATGGATTGTATATAAAGGCATGAGCCTTTCTCTCTTTCATTTAAGGTTGCATGCAATTAGGTTGAATTGCTAGAATGATATGAGAGTCATTGGTGTATTATGTGGGTGTTGGAACCCACTTTTGTTGACATATGTGTGGTGTCTTCCCTGGCTGGGAATCTACTTGTATTACTGCTTTCTGTTGAGTATTATGCTTTCCCTGGCCGGGAATTTGGTTATGTGTTGTACTCTTTTTTTTTTGGGATAGCTCTATTTATGGGGAGACTCTGCCCAATTTTTTATAAAAGTTTACAATGTTAAAAGTGGCACCAAGGGGTTGGTAAAGGGCAAACATATGAGTCTTTCATTGACAGGCAATGATTAAGTATCATCAGAGCTTCCCGATTGACATTTTATAGAAAGCATGTACCACACATAGTGGTTAATACACTAATCAAAGTTTAAGGGCTTGGGGTCCTTACAGCGATGGTTCATTCCGCTATTCTATTGGAGATGGGTGATGCCACCGGGTATTCATAGCGATGGTTCATTCCGCTATTCTATTGACGATGGCTTATGCCGCCGGGTATTCATAGCGATGGTTCATTCCGCTATTCTATTGACGATGGCTTATGCCGCCAGGTATTCATAGCGATGGTTCATTCCGCTACATCTATGGGCGATGGTTCATGCCACCGGGTATCTATATAGCGATGGTTCATTCCGCTACATCTATGGGCGATGGTTAATACCGTCGGGTATCTATATAACGATGGTTCATTCCGCTACATCTATGGGCGATGGTTCATACCGCCGGGTATCTATATAGCGATGGTTCATTCCGCTACATCTATGGCGATGGTTCATACCGCCGGATATCGATAGCGATGTTTTATGCCGCTGACTCTATGGCGAGGGATCATGCCACTGATTCTATAGCGATAAGTTATACCGCTATGTACGTAGCACTGGATTACACCGCCTACGAGCTATGGGTGCGACTTGCGTACCACTGTTGGGCGATAGATATAGGTATGCCGCTATCTTGTAGGTATGGTATATTACTGTTTTATTAGCATTATTGTGGATGTCATGCGTCGATATACATGTACCGCCACGAGTTGACAATGTTATTTTGGATGTCATATGTTGACATATACCGTCACGGGATGACGATACCATAGTGGGTGTTCTATGTAGACGTGTAGCGTCGTTTTGATAAATAATACGTCTGGGTGTATGTATTTGGTCATATGGTTTGAGTGCCGATGATGAGCAGAAGGTGGTGTCTACGTCACCGGTTGAAGAGACCGTTACGCCGAGCAAGTTTGCTCGATGAATTATTGGATGCATTGTACCAGTGAGTGTATCGCATCATGCATTAGAGGTAAACAATTTACGAGTATCGGTCTTTGGGTATACTCGCTGGAATGGCTAAGGCCAAGTGATTGGTGGTAAGAGTAGTTATTGAGGAAACTACTCGCTTTTGTCATTGTGACGTGAGGTAGACATGGCCACACCCACCCTGAGGGAGTGGAATAAGTCCTAATGGATTAGGATTGCATCGTGGTTGAGCAAGGACACCGGGATGTCCATTATGCTTTGGTGTTTTAGAGAAATATTGGGTGATGACCCACTACTCTAATGGTTTGTATGGTATGGCATACCAGGATGTAACGTATGACATGTTCGTAGGTTTGGTATAAGCCAATGGGGGCAGCGAATTGCTAGCCAGGTATTGAGGTATTGTTGCAGTGATATAGTGTGCTTGTTGTAGCCATTATATTGCTCGCTGGAACCGAGTTTGGTGAATCGTATGATGATACGATGAAGGTAATAGTGGACTCTAGTCGTTACCATGTCGCATGAGGTTTGAGGCAGGGAATACCTCACGGGACGTTTATACGTCAAATGTTAAGGGACTTGTACTGGGACAGCTCAATTCTGTTGGGAGTACCAACGTGAGTGTCGACAAGTCATTTTTGGCTCTGGTTGAACATCTTGAATATGGCATGCAATGGGGGACACAATTGGATTGTGAGATATAGTTAGTGGGGTGACACTACTATATTGATTTTATCTCTTGGAGAATTTGGATTGTACTGTCATGGAGACAGCTAGTATCGGTCGTGGGTTGATTGTGAATCTGCCATGGTAAGCATTGCTGGTGTTGGACTGAGTAATGGCTTTTTATTTCCGAGAGACATACGATGAGGCATCTCCGGGAGAATGCTCGAAATTGTGGAATACTATGGCATTAGTACAGAGCATCGTTAGAATGAGTATACATGGCGTATACGGGTTTCGATTTGGTAATTGTAAGGACCCTAGTTCCTTAAGTGCGGATTAAAGGCGTAAATAGAGCTAACATACATCTATAGAGTATAAAGTTCGTGTTGATGCCTTGAGCTGTTAAGATTACAGTGCCAAAATAAATTCCAAAAGGGATTAATTACAATCCAATTGAATGTTAATCCTATAGCTTTACACTACTCCTAGAGTATAGACTATACAAAAGAATATGCCTGCTACACCCAAAAGCACTCCTCACAAGCTCACCGCATCAACCCGCCTTAGCCCGTCCGCCCAAAAGTACCTACAGGAACAACCCCAAAACCACGAGCTTGTATATAAACCATATTCACAATAATATGATTGTAATTCAAATGCATAAATCGTAAATACGAATCACTTCCTGTATTTAATACATTTAAAAGCTCCCTTTGGTTGTCCCTGTACCACAATCATAATCAATAGATTATAATACCAATAATGTATGTCATGACATGCATCCATTCCATGTATACCAATGGCAATTTCCAGTCTTATTATATGAGTGGCATAATCCCCCTCGCGTTTAGATGACAGCGGCATGAATACCCCTCGCTTCGACATGTTAGCGGCATAATATCCCTCGCAATAGTAATATGATAGCGGAATGATCCTTCGCTTCGACATATTTGCGGCAAATATTCTTCATCGCTATAATATGACAGCGGCAAGTATTCTATCATAGCTTCGACATGAAGGTGGCAAGTATTCTTCATCACTGGAATATAATCTCGACTCACAATCACATGCACCAATGCATCCAATATACACATGCAACCATAATGCATATCCAAACCATGTATGCAACCATGATGCCTAACCAAGACCATGTATGCAACCATAATGCATAATTAACTCCATGTGTGCAACCATAATGCATAACCAATTCAATACGTATAAATACGTTTTACCGTCTGATGCCTGTACGTCTCACTACGTACCTTTGTACCAAAATGTGGTGTGTTGTGGACTTTATTTCCTAGGCTATGTGGCCATCTGGGATGGTTCTACACATTCACACAAGCCAATATTAGGAGCCAATAATAGTCTAATACCAAAAATCCCACAAAAATAACCAAAGTCACATTTTTTTGGTGACTCGCGATCGATCGCCACAAGGCCCCGATCTATCGTGAGATCACACTGCCCGAATCCGAAAATTTCAGCACTCGGCGATCGATCGCCACTTTTGGCGCGATCGATCGCCAGTCCCGGCGATCAATCGCCCAAATATGGCGATCGATCGCCAAGCGCTTCTGGAGCGCACTGCCCACGCGCGATCGATCGCGCGCAATCGATCGCCAGTCCCACCGATCGATCGCCCAAATATGGCGATCGATCGCCAAGCGCTTCTAGAGCGCACTGCCCTCGCGCGATCGATCGCCAGAAACGGGCGATCAATCACCGCATCCTGCACTTCAAAAAACACCATTTTTGCACCATATTTTCTCTCCCAACTTCACCAACACATATACCATTAACCCAACAACATAAAAACACCATAAACCTTCAACATACACCTCAATACTACCAAAAATCTAACACCCAATCAAAAGCAATACCAACCGAAAACAAACCCATTTCAAAACAACAAATACCATTTCAAATCCAAACCAAACACCATAAAAACATCAAGGAGCTATACATACCTCTTATGGACTCCAAATCCTACTAATAATCTCACAAACCTAGCTTTTGCAAAGATTTTCCCTCCACCTTTAAGCCAAAATCGAAAATGGGTTTGGGGATAGGGTTTGGGGGATGATTGGTGATTGTAAAGAGTGATGGGAAAGTGGGGGGTAGTGGGGTATAAGGGTTATAATTAAAACATGTACCCCAATAATTAGCATGGTGTATAAAATACCCCAACATGATATTTTAAAAGCATTTTACCAAAATGCACCAAACCTCAATTGAATCCATGCTTTACCAAATAATTATCAACTATCACAATGAAACCATGATAACCCCCAATTTCCCAACATGCATAACATGCACCCTGAAATCTATTACCGGGTCACGCCCACCATGTGACTAAGCACCTGTGTCTATCAAAATAAAAGCGGAATATGTAAATAAAAGGCACGTACCAGCTATCACCTCCTATGGAGCTGCATCGGCCTGCTCTCTGGTCAGTGCATAAACCTGTCCCTGAGGTGGCCCCATCGCCTGTCCTCCCATCTGTCGAGGCACCATCGGTTGCCTCTGCTGCACTGTCTCGCTAGATAATCTCCCTCGACCTTCCCTAAGATCCATTTGTCCTTCATGATTGGGACAACGCCGAGCAATGTGGCCCGGCTTGCCACATCTATAGCACGCAGAACAGTCATGCATCAAATGCGGCCCTCCGTAGAAGTAACACTTAACTTCTCCAACTCTACTCGCTTGAGTTGGTCCTCCAAAGGTGGGTGCACCACCCCTCCGCTCTCCTTTCTTTCAGCTATCCGGTCGCTTCCCACTAAATCGGGAAAAAGAAGAAGTCCCACGTGACTTAAAAAAGATCCTCCCCGAGACTTCAGATATTCAGAAGAAGATCTTTGAGATGGAACTTGTGGGGGTACGGCTTCAGGATAAGCACCACTCCTATCTCTGCTAGTTCTGCTCTAGTAGGAGCATCATCAATTACATTGGGTTGTTGGTAATAACCCGATCAAACAGCTCCGGTCGCAATCCCTTCAAAAAGTGCCTCATTTTAGCATGCCCATTTGTTATGAGGAACATACCTCAACAGTGAAGAATAATGCATGGCATAGTCCGATACAGTCATGCCCCCTTGCTTTAGATTAGTAAACTCATCCTCCTCAATCTGTCTCCCAGCGCAGAAAAATACCGGTTCAGAAATTGGGTCCTGAATAAAGTTCAGTCAATCACCATACCCTGAGCTCTCAACTCCATCACTTTCGTCTTCCACCACATGGAAGAATTCTTCGCTAGTTGGAACTCTGCCAGCCTCAACCATGTTGTCCTAGCACAAGGCGCAGACACAAATATCTGCTCCAGTATTTCTATCCACTTTTCGGCCTCTTCCCCTGTCTCTGTCCCCTCAAATCGGGACGGGTGGAAGGTCAGAAACTGAGTCAGACTAAGCTCCCCTGGTAATAACAACTGGGCTACCGGTTCCACGCCCACAGCCGGTGGTGGTAAAGGATTTGTCTGACCAATACTTGCATTCACGCTTCCTACATCACCTACCTCTTCATTGAGGTTCCCCAAGTTCATAGCCGTCATGATGTAACACAAGGGTTAACAACAATTCCAAAACAACACATATGTTATACCGTTAGATAACATGAATGATAATAAGCATGTTAGTATAGCAATTTTATACACCACTATGCACCACACGCATAAACATGCCCAAATGTAAACACCTAGCCAACCATGCTAAGGCTACCCTTCACTCGTTCCCGGGTTCTCTAACCACTGCTCTGATACCATTAATGTAAGGACCCTAGTTCCTTAAGTGCGGATTAAAGGCGTAAATAGAGCTAACATACATCTATAGAGTATAAAGTTCGTGTTGATGCCTTGAGCTGTTTAGATTACAGTGCCAAAATAAATTCCAAAAGGGATTAACTACATTCCAAACCAATTGAATGTTAATCCTTGTAATACCCCCGAAATGTTATATGATTATGTGCTATGATGATTTATGTTAAGTTTAAGGGTTGTGGTCTAATTAATTTGGGGGAAATATAATTACGATATGATGATATGATTTAGGGGGCATGATAGGTGTTTTAAAGGATGCATTAATTTAAATGAAGTTATAAAATATCGAGTGAGGATATTTTAATACATCGTACTAAATACCGGGACACAATTAAACACCACATGGCCACCCAACCCACACCACCTACCCCTGCCACTCGGCCACCCCCCCCCCCCCCACTTGGCAGCCCATACCCCATCACATCCCTCACCCATACTTCACTCATTTGCTTCCAAGACACTTTTTCCTCCCCTTCTCCCCCCAAAATCGTCCAGGAAAAGCTGAAGAAGGTGGAGATTGGCTTGTGGATTGTGGTGAGAAATCCTTGCCAAAAAGGGAGCAAAAAGAGTGAGGTAATCCATGACCCTGTTTTTCTGGGAACTTGGTTAAGGTAGGGTTTGGTTGTGTGGTTTTCAGCATGCTAGTGTAAGGGTTGGTCGAAACCTTGGGTTAGGTGCTTACATGTTAATGTTATGAAGCTCCTAGCATGTTTGTTCGAGTATATTACTTACGTTATGTGTTGGTTTTCTTGTTATGAAAGTAAGTGCTCAAAATTCTGGGCAAGGAAGAAAATGCCGTGTTTCTGTATAAGTTAGTTGAGGATGAAGATTATGATGATGTTATGATGCATGTTAGCTTAGGTTTTATTAAACCTTTGATTTAAGTGCTTACATGGATATTTTATGAAGTTCTTCACATGGTTGTTTCAGCAAGTAAGATGTCTTATGAAGTAGAAAAGATGATGTGAAAAGAGGTGCTCAAAAATCTGGGGAAGTCCCGATTTTTTTCAGAGCTCTCGATCGATCGAGATTTGGTCCCGATCGATCGAGCGAGACAGAAGGTCTAAAGCATGTTTTGATTTTTAAGTACCGATCGATCGAAGGATTTCTCGATCGATCGGTGAAGCTCCTCGATCGATCGGAAAAATGTTTCGATCGATCGAGCGAGACAGAATACTAAGGCACTGTTTGTGCACAGTTTCTCGATCGATCGAGACCTTGGGCCGATCGATCGGGAGAGGCAGAAAGTTGAAAAATGTAATGATGTTTTATTTTGTTAAGTTATGATGTGAGATGGTATTGAGACATCTAATATGGTATTGTGTGGTCTTGTAGAGCCATCCCAGGTACCGGCACCATCAAGGAGATAAAGTCTGTTCACTCCTCCTCTTTTGAAAAGGTACGTAAGAAACGTACGGGCACCGGACGGTAAACCATACTCCTACATTTAATGATGATGCTTATAATGATTATGATGATGTTTATGATGATGATGTTTATGATGATGCTTACGATGATGATGTTTATGATGATGTTTATGATGATGATGTTACGATGATGATGCTTATGATGATGTTTACGATGATGATGTTTATGATGATGACGTTTATGATAAGTAAGTTTATGATAAGGTCATACGAGGTATATGATTGGGTAAGACGCCCATGTGGTAAGATGCCACCCAATGTATGTGAGTGGGTAAGACGCCCACGTGGTAAGATGCCACATAATGTTATGATATGGAAAGATGCCATATGATGGGGTAAGATGCCCCTGTGGTAAGATGCCACACGACGGTTATGTTATGGTAAGATGCCATACAATGGGGTAAGATGCCCTCATACATGAATAAGAATCAGGGATAACAAAAGAAGTTGAAGAACGACCAATAACATTTTCTTAACTAAGATGCTATGCATTCCTGTATGTCTTTTCTATCATGTTAAGTAAATATGTATGTGCTCACGATGTGTTATCCCTGTAGGTACACTTTTGGACCAAGGGCTTAGGGTTCGGGTTGAGGAGGTGAGCTAAAAGGAGCAAGATGAATATAGGATGCAGGATTTTGATAGTCTCTACTCTAGGAGTAGTGTAAACCTATAACTTTAACATTCATTATTGGGAATGTAATTAATAGCTTTTGGAAATTTTATTTTGGCCTGTAATCTTCTCGGCTCAAGCTACAACCGGAACCCTTAAGAGGTTATAAATGCATGTTCTGTCCATTATATGTGTACTAATTGATGTTAAGGTAGGAAGACCCTACAATCCTATAGCTTTACACTACTCCTAGAGTAGAGACTATACAAAAGAATATGCCTGCTACACCCAAAAGCACTCCTCACAAGCTCACCGCATCAACACGCCTTAGCCCGTCCGCCCAAAAGTACCTACAGGAACAACCCCAAAACCATGAGCATGTATATAAACCATATTCACAATAATATGATTGTAATTCAAATGCATAAACCATAAATACGAATCACTTCCTGTATTTAATACATTTAAAAACTCCCTTTGGTTGTCCCTATACCACAATCATAATCAACAGATTATAATACCAATAATGTATGTCATGACATGCATCCATTCCATGTATACCAATGGCCATTTCCAGTCTTATTATATCAGTGGCATAATACCCATCGCGTTTACATGACAGCGGCATTAATACCCCTCGCTTCGACATGTTAGCGGCATAATATCCCTCGCAATAGTAATATGACAGCGGAATGATCCTTCGCTTCGACATATTTGCGGCAAATATTCTTCATCGCTATAATATGACAGTGGCAAGTATTCTATCATCGCTTCGACATGAAGGCGACAAGTGTTCTTCATCACTAGAATATAATCTCGACTCACAATCACATGCACCAATGCATCAATATACACATGCAACCATAATGCATATCCAAACCATGTATGCAACCATGATGCATAACCAAGACCATGTATGCAACCATAATGCATAATTAACTCCATGTGTACAACCATAATGCATAACCAATTCAATGTGTATAAATATGTTTTACCGTCCGATGCCCGTACGTCTCACTACGTACCTTTGTACCAAAATGTGGTGTGTTGTGGACTTTATCTCCTAGGCTGTGTGGGCACCTGGGATGGTTCTACACATTCACACAAACCAATATTAGGAGCCAATAATAGTCCAATACCAAAAATCCCATAAAAATAACCAAAATCACATTTTTTTTGGTGACTCGCGATCGATCGCCACAAGGCCCCGATCGATCGCGAGATTACACTGCCCGAATCCAAAAATTTCAGCACTCGGCGATCGATCGCCACTTTTGGCGCGATCGATCGTCAGTCCCGCCGATCGATCGCCCAAATATGGCGATCTATCGCCAAGCGCTTCTGGAGCGCACTGCCCGCGCGCGATCGATCGCCAGAAACGGGCGATCGATCTCCGCTTCCTGCACTTCGAAAAACACCATTTTTGCACCATATTTTCTTCCCCAACTTCACCAACAGATATACCATTAACCCAACAACATAAAACACCATAAACCTTCAACATACACCTCAATACTACCAAAAATCTAACACCCAATCAAAAACAACACCAACCCAAAACAAACCCATTTCAAAACAACAAATACCATTTCAAATCCAAACCAAACACCATAAAAACATCAAGGAGGTATACATACCTCTTATGGACTCCAAATCCTACTAATAATCTCACAAACCAAGCTTTTGCAAAGATTTTCCCTCCACCTTTAAGCCAAAATCGAAAATGGGTTTGGGGATAGGGTTTGGGGGATGATTGGTGATTGTAAAGAGTGATGGGAAAGTGGGGGGTAGTGGGGTATAAGGGTTATAATTAAAACATGTACCCCAATAATTAGCATGGTGTATAAAATACCCCAACATGATATTTTGAAAGCATTTTAGCAAACTGCACCAAACCTCAATTAAATCCATTCTTTACCAAATAATTATCAACTATCACAATGAAACCATGATAACCCCCAATTTCCCAACATGCATAACATGCACCCTGAAATGCATTACCGGGTCACGCCCACCATGTGACTAAGCATTTCGCCACCATAATTAATTCCAACACATAATTTAATTAACACCATAATTAATCACATAAACATAATTAATGCCCAATTGCATATAATTATTTCTTGGATATCACAGTAATAGTGGCTTTGTTGCATTATTCTGAACCAATTGGGTATTTATTGTTTCCGAGATATATTTTGGTATAAATATATCCTGGTTTCCGAATGGTGGTTCGAGGTTGGAGGGGTCATGGGTTCATGACACTTTCCTTGTGAGGAAGGCGATATTGATATACCTACCTTTTGGGAATCTTTGTAGACTCGATGAGTCGGTTGGTGCGGTGTTGATATTGGAATCACACCTTTAATCTTTGGTTCGTCAATCATCATTCTCCGTGATGTGAGAATAATTGGGGTTTGACAGTTGTTTTTGGGACTTTGAGTATGATTGATGATACCCGAGTCGATTGCATTGGTAACCAATGTGGGTATACGAATGCCAGCTTTTATTTGGTCCTCGTTGAGCATCAGGTTAGTATGCTTGGTTGAATGAATCTCCGATGAGAGATTGTGGCACCTTGAGATTGGTAATCTCGATGGCATGATATATTCTGAAGAATGATCGTGAGGTTTGGTTGACTTCCTCTGAGGAGGAATTGTTGTATTTTGGGTTAATGGTAATTCTTTACTGGTTAATTCGATAGCCCCTGTGTAGGGATTGTTGAATCCTAGGGTAAACGAGGGATGTCCATGTTTTGGATTTGTTAGGTGTCGTGGTTGACACGTGTGGAGGGAATGCAATTGATTTTCTTGCATGTCCTTTCGAGAACTTGAGACATTATGGAGTCTCAATAGTGTGTTTGGACCAAGATGACAATTCTTGGAACACACGGAAGTAGACATCCTTGGAAATGTGTTTTGTGTCGATCGGTGGCCGTAAGTTGCCCGATCCATGTTGCAAGGTGGTGCAATAGATGGATTTGGAAATGGAATGTAAGGACCCTAGTTCCTTAAGTGCGGATTAAAGGCGTATAGAGCTAACATACATCTATAGAGTATAAAGATAATGTTGATGCCTTGAGCTGTTAAGATTACAGTGCCAAAATAAAATTTCCAAAAGGGATTAATTACATTCTCAGCCAATTGAATGTTAATCCTATAGCTTTACACTACTCCTAGAGTAGAGACTATACAAAAGAATTAAGCCTGCTATACCAAGAGCACTCCTCACAAGCTCACCGCATCAACCCGCCTTATCCCTCCGCCCAAAAGTACCTACAGGAAACAACCCCAAAACCATGAGCATGTAACAAACCATATTCACAATAATATGATTGTAATTTAGAAATGCATAAACCGTAAATACGAATCACTTCCTGTATTTAATACATTTAATGTTCCCTTTGGTTGTTCCTGTATTACAATCAATCCAATAGATTATACTCCAATATGTGTGTCATGACATGCATCCATTCCATGTATACCGTGTTGAATTTCCAAGTCTTATTATATCAGTGGCATAATACCCCTCTGATCGCTATTATTTTAAACAATTATTTCTCAGTGTAGCGATTCTTTACCGCAAGTGCACGGTGTCAAGTTTTAGTATAGATAGGAAGAATACGGATTGTCGAACCCACATGGACTAACAATAAAGTACCAAATAAGATGTTTTTAACTATATTTAACCTATGAAATTGAATTAATAAGTAAACAACTAATTAATTAAATTAACTACTAATCCAATCAAGTCAATAAAAGTAAACGAGAAAAATCCATTAGAGAAGATTATCGAGACTTTGGCTCACCAATGCAATCCCCTACAATTCTCGATTGAATATCCAAATATTTCTAAGGTGACGAGTTTTCCTAATGCATTCGTTATACTTTGGTCCAGTTATAACAAGTCTAATATTAATGTTGCAGTAAACCACTCCTGTGTCCTTATTGCACAATTAATATCGAATAAAGATCTATGAAAACTACTAGCCTTTGATTTTGGTAAATTTATTGCTATCACACGTGTGCTGGATTTTACTTGGTCCGTCTCAACCTAAAACCCACGGTATAATTTACTCTATCGTATTGCAATATCCTATGGTCAATTCAATAGCAATAAAGTAATCATTCAAGGGTGATCAATCCCTCAAAAGCATGAAGATCAATAAATTATACGCAAAGAATTAAAGGAATTCAATCAAATAAATCATCAAATCATGGTTCTTGACAAAGGATTTGCCTAGCCTCGATAAATAAATTAGTTCAACATAGTAAATAAAAACAAATCAAAACAAATATTAAAAGATGAGAATAAACTCCCGATGTCGACTCCGGTTGTAGATCCTCGCTCCTTCTTGATCGTCTCTTTAATCGCCTTGTTGAAGGTGTTCCAAAATCCTAGGATAATTGATGGATGGAGGTGAATGATGGTGATATGGAAGATGAGAGGATGGATGGAGGCTATTCCTAGGGTGTAAAATCTGATCAAAAAGCCCCTATTTTCGTCCAAGACCTAATATATATAGTGGTGAAGGAGTTTGGTAAAGTTTGGACACAAAATAACCAAGAAGGAAACAAAATCTCAAAATTTTCGGGTTTGGCGATCGTTCTTCGTCATTTGCCGATTGATCGCGGAAACATTCCCAAATTTTTCATATCCGTGATCGATCTTCGTCATTTGCCGATCGATCGCGGAAACATTCTGGATGATGGTGATTGATCTTCGTAAGTTGCCGATCGATCGCGGAAATCTGGCGATCGATCTTCATTAAGTTGCCGATCGATCGCAGATCTCAAAATCTGCAATCTTGCGATTTGGTCCCTCCTTTTCCATATTTGCTCAGTTTGGTCCTTTTTCAGCATTTTTAAGCCCATTTCATCCACTTTTATGCATTTGGACCTAGATTCCAGAAATATACAAATATATACCAAAACGTGTAATATTTTCCAGGAATCACTACAAAAACCACTATAAAATCATTGTAAAATAAGTGTAAAAATCACACTTATCACCCTCGCGTTAACATGACAACGGAAATACCCCTCGCTTAGACAATACCAGCGGCACTAATATCCCTCGCTATAATATGACAGAGGTCGTGTTCTTTGCTTCATATTAGTGGCAAATATTCTCTCATCGCTACGGTATGACAGCAACAAGTATTCACATCGCTACACCACTAGCGGCAAGTATTCTCCATCACTGGAATATAATCTCGACTCACAATCACATGCACCAATGCATCCAACATACACTTGCAACCATAATGCATAACCAAACCATGTATGCAACCATGATGCATAACCAAGACCATGTATGCAACCATAATGCATAATCAAATCCATGTATGCAACCATAATGCATAACCAATTCAATGTATGAAAGTACATTTTACCGTCCGATGCACGTACGTCTCACTACGTACCTTTGTACCAAAATGTGGTGTGTTGTGGACTTTATCTCCTAGGCTGTGTGGCCACCTGGGATGGTTCTACACATTTTTGGTGACTCGTGATCGATCGCCACAAGGCCCCGATCGATCGCGAGATCACACTGCCCGAATCCAAAATTTCTGCACTCGGCGATCGATCGCTACGATTGGAGCAATCGATCGCCAGCCCCGCTGATCGATCGCCCAAATGTGGCGATCGATCGACAAGCGCTTCTTGAGCACACTGTCTGCGCGCGATCGATCGCTCGCTTTGGGCGATCGATCGCCGCTGTCTGTACTTCGAAAAATACCATTTTTGCACCATATTTTCTTCCCCAACTTCACCAACACATATACCATCAACCCAATAACATAAAAACACCATAAACCTTCAACATACACCTCAATACTACAAAAAATCTAACACCCAACCAAAAACAATACCAACCCAAAACAAATCCATTTCAAAACAACAAATACCATTTTAAATCCAAACCAAACACCATAAAAACATCAAGGAGGTATCCATACCTCTTATGGACTCCAAATCCTACTAATAATCTCACAAACAAAGCTTTTGCAAAGATTTCCCTCCTCTTTCTTGCCAAAAATCGAAAATGGTTTAAGAGTTAGGGTTGGGAGAGTGATTGGGGATTGGTAAAGTGAGAAGGGGAAAGTGGGGGGTAGTGGGGGTATAAGGGGTTGTAATTAAACATGTACCCCATTAGTTAACATGATGTATAAAATACCACAACATGATATTTTAAAAGCATTTACCAAAATGCACCAAAACCTCAATTAAATCCATGCTTTACCAATTAATTATCAACGATCACAATAAACCATGTTATCACCCAATTTCCAAACATGCATAACATGCACCCTGAAATGCACCACCGGGTCACGCCCATCATGTGACTAAGCATTACACCATAAAAATTAACTCCATCACATAATTTAATTAACACCATAATTAATCACATAAACATAATTAATGCCCAATTGCATATAATTATTTCGGGGATATCACATGGAAACCGGATGTAGTTTAGGTACACTGTTGTGTACTGGTGGTCACTTTTGTAACGATGTACGTTTAACATTGTTGGCTATGTAATGGAGATATCATTGGGGCGACATCTATTTTGGAATCACGAATGATTCGTTTGGTTAGCATTTAGGGTTGACCGACTGCTTTTAGGTGGTTAGCATTGTGGTATGCTGACGTCTGTTGCAGTTGTGATGGTTTGGGAGGTTTACCACATTCCAGGTTTTGGTGCGAGGTTGGTATCCTCGCAGTTGGTGTGTCGTTCATGATTCGACGATGTAAATCCATTTGAATTTTGTAGTCTCGGCAATGCGTGGAGTACGCCGTGCAAATTTCGAGGATGAAATTTTATTAGTGGGGGATAATTGTGATGCCCGGGAATTAATGGTTTTAATCCCGGAGAAGTAATGATCCTTAATGGATTTTAATTGTGGCAATTATGAATTAATTGCGGTATTGGGACTCCCGGGGATTTTTAAATCCGGTATTTGGAGTCGTTGGATCCAAGGGATGAGATTGTATTCTCATCGTGGTGAAAAACCTTGGAATTTGGTTTTTGGTGGGATTTGGGTTTCGGAAGTACTTTGTACTGGGGCTGGTAATGGGAATAGAGATTGGGAGTAATTATTGACAACAGATGATTTTTAATGAGTCGTGATGTATTTGTGGAGGGATTGGTATTTTGCAGTTTTGGTACTATATATACCAGGTAGACTCGGTATTCCGTCATTGCACGGATACCCTCTCTCTCTCCCCTCTCTCTGTTCCCAACCCTTTTCTCCATTTCCCCTCTTTTCTCCATTGGAGGAGAAATCGCTGGTAGCTTGGCTCGAGGGCCGGATTTCTCGAAGATAATCAGGTATTAATCTTCCCATCGTCCTTGTCTTCGATTTGGTAGTAGTATTGTTGATTTTGGTTGAGTATTATGTTGGATTTGGATTTGGGGATTTTTGGGTATAAATCTTAAAGTTTGTATTTGGAGTTTTTATTGAGTTTTAATGGCGTATTTGAGGTGTTGAAGGTGTTTGGGGTGTTGGTTTTGAGTTTGGGTGTGAAAAACACCATTGAAGCTCGAGTTTTTTGAAAATTTGCAGGTCGTGATCGATCGCTGAAGGTGTGTCGATCGATCGCGACGAGCAGCTGGAAATTTATGAAGATATACAGTGTTAGCGATCGATCGCAAGGTCTTGGCGATCGATCGCGAGTGGGTTGGCTATCGATCGCGGAGACTCGCGATCGATCGCGAGAAGGCACTGGTTGGCCACTGGATGGGGGCGATCGATCGCGATGAAATCAGCGATCGATCGCGGCTCGAAGGATGGAGTTTTTTTGAACATTTTGGAAAATGTCGGGATTTTGGAATCGAGGTTTAATTAGTCGATTTTTGGGGCGATGTCTACATTCCAATGGGAATGCTATACTTTTAAAATGGAGTGGTTGGAGCCAAATTTTAAAGAGACTATGAAATGACTAGATCTAGTAATTGGCTAACCTTTGAACATGTAAAATGGAATAATTTGGGTATTATGCATGCTTAACCCGGGGTCTTTTAAAATGGTAAATCGCCATGGATTGACGATATATATGGAGGTTTTAAACGTGCTTGGGCACGTGGTTGCATGCTTATTTTTGATTGTGAGTTATTTATGTGTTAGCAAATAATTCATTGGGTCGCGGGACTCAGTCAAGGTTTGGTTCGGACTACGGAATAATAAGATATGTATAACGTACGAGCATAGCTTTAAATGTATTATTGCAATTGTTGTGCATGAATAATATATGGGAATTGCGATCACTTGATATGCATTGGGAATTGCATAGTGCCGCTTTTGAGCGAGCAAAGATTGGGATGTTGTCGCTATGGAGCGAACATCAGTTAAGACGCCGCTATCGTTGAGCGTGCGTAAGGATAAAATGCCGCTATTGTGGAGCGAGCAATGAACTAAAACTATGAAATCATTGGTTAGATATATGTGATATCTATGGGTATTTAATGGTTTAATCACATTTGATTATGAAACTGGTATGGCAGGAAGGAATTTAGTTGATCAATGAGATGATTAACTGGCTTTTGGGAATATACTGGTTTGCTTATTTTGAGAACACGGACAATACAGGGGATCCCGAAGAACAGGGACAATACAGGGGATCCCGGATGAGGATGATGCCATCCAGGGAGTATCATTTAAATTCATGTCATTTACATTCTGTAAATTATGAACTGTAATATTATGATTGTTGGATTGGTGGTATTGGTATGCTCATCCTGTGTGGGGCTGTCTCTGTTGGGGCAGGTGAATACGTACATTGATGGCTTTGGAGTTGAACTCGAGCTATGGATTGGAGGTGCTTCTAGGATCGAAGTACCAGTGACGATATTGAGCACATTGGTTTATACATTTGATACACATGCATTTGTTGATGCTCGCATGTGAACACTGTTATATGTGTATATGGGTTGTATAAAGGGCATTGGTATTTCTCTTTTCATTTATTGGTCGCATGGAATTACTTATTGGATTGCTAAATGAACTGAGAACATGTTAGTGTATTATAAGGGTGCATGATATGTATGTGGACTTGGTTGGGGAAAAGTGGACATTATGTGGAATAATGTATGAAGTTTTCTTATTGGTATGCTATGCAATGGTAGTATCGGTTCTTTTCCCCTGATTACATGATTACATGCACTAAATACAATGGTTAATACACTAATTGCATGGGGGTCCTTAAAACATCCATAATCTCATCGTCAAACACGTGACGGTATATGTCGATACACGACATCCATAATCTCACCGTCAAACATGTGACGGTATATGTATATCGACGCATGACATCCACAACAATGCTAATAAAATAGTAATATACCATACCTCATCGCTAACAAGATAGCGGCATACCTGTATCCATCGCGCAACAGTGGTACGCAAGCAGCACCCATCGCTCGTAGGCGGCGTAATCCAGTGCTACGTACATAGCGGTATAACCCATCGCTATAGAATCAACGGCATAATCCCTCGCCATAGAGTCAACGGCATAAAACATCGCTATAGATATCCGGTGATATGAACCATCGCCAATAAAATTAGCGGTATATATATTCCACGGTATGAACCATCGCCGTAGATGTAGCGGAATGACCCATCGCTATATGATACCTGGCGGCATGAGCCATCGCCAATAGATGTAGCAGAAAGAACCATCACTATATAATACCTGACGGCATGAACCATCACCAATAGATATAGCGGAATGAACCATCGCTTTAGAGATACCCGGCGGCATAAACCATCGCCAATAAACTAGCGGAATGAACCATCGCTATATAGATACCCCGCGGCATAAACCATTGCCAATAAACTAGCGGAATGAACCATCGCTATATAGATATCCGGCGGCATAAACCATCGCCAATAGAATAGCGGCATGATATCCCTCGCTATAATATGACAGCGGTCGTGTTCTTCGCTTCATATTAGCAGCAAATATCCTTCATCGCTAACTCGCTTCGACATACCAGCGGCAAATAATATCCCTCGCTATAATATGATAGCGGTCGTGTTCTTCACTTCATATTAGCGGCAAATATTCTCTCATCGCTACGGTATGACAACGGCTCCATTACTCCTCGTTTTAACATGACAGCGGAAATACCCCTCGCGTTAACATGACAGCGGAAATACCCCTCGCTTAGACAATACCAGCGAAAAATAATATCCCTCGCTATAATATGACAGCGGTCGTGTTCTACGCTTCATATTAGTGGCAAATATTCTCTCATATCTACGGTATGACAGCGGCAAGTATTCACATCGCTACGCCATGAAGGCGGCAAGTATTCACATCGCTACGTCATCTATGCAACCATAATGCATAATCCATATATCAATATACATCGCTAAGAGTGTATTTTAATGCACCTCGCTTCAAATGTGACATGTGGAATTCACCATCGCTTCAACATTTAGCGGCAAAGCATTAAAATCATCACTCAATATATATGCAACCACAATGCATAATCCATATCCCATAAGATCCTACAACCACCATGGTTAGCAACAACATATTCCAATTATGAACACATATCAAAAACGCACATAAGCAACATAGTTGTGTCACACAACACTAATTACTGTCATGCAAGTATGTGCTTCCCATTTCTATTAACATGTTCCAAGGCCCTCAACAGCCCCAAAGAGCAAACCTGGCTCTGATACCACTAATGTAAGGACGCCCGTGCCCTTATCCCATTATTAGTGTATTAATCCCTGCCATTTGTGCATACAATCATATTATCATGGGGGAAACAACTACATGCTGACAAAACATAATTTACCAGTAATAAAATTTCTTGCATTAACATCTTAATGCCAAATTCCCTCATACCATTCACTACAATGTATGCATCTTATAATACACTAACATGATCTCAATTCATTTTGCAATCCCATACTTAATTGCATGTAACAATAAATGAAGAGAGAAAATCCATGCCCCTTAATACATTCCATATACACATATAAACGTGCTCACATGCGAGCACCCAATGGATGAATGTGTATTTAATGCATAAGGTACTCTACCAAATACCGTTACTGTTACTTTGATCCTGGAAGCACCTCCCATGCATAGCACGATCTCAACTCTGGATCTACCGTTATACTTATTCAACCAGCTCTTTACTTCAATCCTGGAAGTACCTCGAATCAACAGCCCGAGCTCAACTCCAAAGCCATTGCTGCACCTGTACCACCTGCCCCAAGAGAGACAGCCTCCACGCGGGGTGAGCATACCAATATCAACATTCCAATAATCACAGAATGCCCGAGAATTATTGGTGTTAATCCCGATGTAGTAATAATCCTTAATGGATTTTAATTGTGGCAATTGTATATTAATTGCGGTTTTGGGACTCTCGGGGATTTTAAATCCGGTTTGTAGAGTCATCGGATGTGGGGTCTTCCCACCTTAACAGTGATTAATAGACATAAGAAGGACTAATCATGCATTAATAACATCTTAGGGTTCTGGTTGTTACATGAGCTAACAGAATTACAGGCCAAAATAAAACTTCAAAGCTTATTAGTTACATTCCCATAATGAATGTTAACATGTTAGATTTATACTATTCCTAGAGTAGATACTAAACAGAAGCTGAATCCTATACGTTCCTGTGTTCCTCGTAGCTCACTGCCTCAACCCGACCCTTAGTCCAAAAGTGTACCTACATGAACAACCCATCATGAGCATGTACATCGTTACTTAACATCATAAGGCAATGGCATATAAATAAATGCATGAAAATAATTGGTAACGTATACTTCCTGGTTAATCGCATTAACCCTCTTTGGTTGTCCCTGTTTCATAGCCATGCATAAAAATCATTAATTCATGACATGAATGATTAAAATCATCATCTTATAAATATCATCATCTTACTGTAAGTAATCCAAGAGCATACAACGCAGCGGAATAAAATTTATATGGATTACTAACCAGCAGATCTATACATATGATATCATATCGGATAAAGGAACATAAGAGTCTCACCCTTGTAGCGTGTTTGAAGCAGAATCCTCGTTGTAGCACCACGAGTCACAAACGAAAGTATGCACCTTCGTCTCTACGGTATCCACACGATCAAATCGAAAGGGATGTTCAAGAACAAGTTGCTAGACTTATTCTTGAACCAAAACTAAACTCTCGGTTCAAAACCGATCAACGACGGACAATCAAGATGAACACCACACGGCGGCACGGCGGCGGTGATGTTCTGCTCTTGAGAGGCGGCCGAGAGGAGAGTATGTAGTCTAGGGTTTTGATATCAAGTTATGATATGAAAAGTATGATTAACCATTAATCAAAACCTTGTATTTATATTATAAGGCTTTTAATTAAGGTTCAAGACTTTCTTAAAGTCTTATGGGCCCAAACCCATGATTTAATTAAAACATTTTAATCACTTAATTAAGACTCTTCTTAATTAATTAATTCATCCAATGAATTTAATTTCCCTTCTCGATTTAATCTTTTGTGCGACCCGATAGGATCTTGTAATGTTGGCAGTGACATAAAATCTCATTTTATGTCGCAAGCATTGAGCGGTATCTCGCAACACATCAATGCTACCCAAATTACAAGAATGTCAATGACTCGACATAACCTTTAGAATTTGTGATAATATTAACCATGTAGCTTAATCCCTTTGTCCTTTGTGTTTAGATTGAACACGAGTCATGGAATAGTCATACTCGTATATCCAATCTTTATTTCTTGATCCCCAAGTAGAACTAGAATAAACGAATAAGCTCGATATCTCATATCGACTCATTCGAGCATGGCCATGCATTTTAGTTCTCACTTGATCAAGGCCCAAACACATCTCCTGTTATATAGGAGGGACAAATCCTATCTCGATCAGTCAACATCCCTCTACATAATTCGTAGTGTATCCAATAGTCGCCTTTATAGTTTACCCTGTTACGGGTAACGTTTGACGATATCAAAATACATAACTCCTTATGTTGGGATCTCTGATGATCACAAGTCGTAAGGATTACATACATTATTATCACAATGAGAATTGCATATGACGATCATATAACTATCCATGTTGCATTCTCATGGTGGGTCTGTCCAGTACATCGTTCTCTAACATGTACCCATATGTTGATTTGATATCTCATATCAATGAACAATTCATCGATCAACACATACTAGTCTCTACGTATTATCATTATCCCTTTCATGATAATACTTGACTAGGGACATCTTTAAGAATAATACAATATTATTCTAAGGACATTAACATATATATTAATTCACATTGCACAGTTAAAAGAATAATATATAATAATGAATTGCCATTTATAAAATCATATTACATTGTATGTCATAAACAATCATCTAATGATATGTCTTAGGGCATATCCCAACAAATCTCCCACTTGCACTAAGACCACTCAGACATATACCTAATGCCTAGAGATCTAGTATGACGATCATGCTTCTGCTGTGACAGTGGCTTCGTCAATGGGTCAGATACATTATCATCTGTTGGTACTTTGCATATTTTAACATCTCCCCTTTCAACGATTTCTCGAATGAAATGGAAACGCCTAAGTATGTGCTTGGATCTTTGGTGAGATCTTGGTTCCTTAGCCAATGCGATCGCTCCATTGTTGTCACAATAGAGTTCTATCGGATCTTTAATGCTAGGCACCACTCCAAGTTCAGAAATGAACTTCCTCACCCAAACAGCTTCCTTTGCTGCATCCGAGGCAGCAATATACTCAGCTTCCGTTGTAGAATCGGCTACTGTTTCTTGCTTTGAACTCTTCCAGCTCACAGCACCTCCATTTAGGCAATACACATATCCAGATTGCGATCGAAAATCATCTTTGTCAGTTTGGAAGCTTGCATCAGTGTAACCCATTACATTGAGCTCTTCCTCACCTCCATAAATCAAGAATGCATCCTTAGTCCTTTTCAAGTACTTCAGGATGTTCTTGACAGCAATCCAGTGACCTTCACCTGGATCAACTTGATATCTGCTCGTCATGCTCAAAGCATACGATACATCGGGACGAGTACATATCATGGCATACATGATAGATCCAATAGCTGACGCGTATGGAATCTTACTCATGCGTTGTCTCTCATCTTCTGTTGAAGGACACTGTTCCTTCGAGAGATAAATGCCATGCGTCATAGGCACGAATCCTTTCTTGGATTCTTGCATGCTAAACCTTTTAAGCACCTTGTCTATGTATGTACTTTGACTTAGACCAAGAAGCCTTCTTGATCTATCTCTATAGATCTTGATTCCTAATACATAGGTGGCTTCTCCTAAATCTTTCATCGAAAAGCAGTTCCCTAGCCAAATCTTTACAGATTGCAAGGCAGGGATATCATTTCCAATAAGAAGTATGTCATCTACATACAACACTAGTAAAATGATTACGCTCCCACTGACCTTCTTGTAGACACAAGGTTCATCTTCATTTTTGATAAAACCAAACTCTTTGATTGCATCATCAAAACGAAGATTCCAACTCCGAGAAGCTTGCTTCAATCCATAAATGGATCGTTGTAGCTTGCATATCTTTCCAGCATCCTTTGGATCGACAAAACCCCCGGGCTGTGTCATGTACACATCCTCGAGCAGATTTCCATTAAGGAAAGCTGTTTTGACATCCATCTGCCAGATGAAATGCAGCTATTGCAAGTAAGATCCTTATGGATTTAACCATGGCCACTGGTGAAAAGGTTTCATCATAGTCAATACCATGAATTTGTTTGAATCCTTTTGCAACCAGCCGACCTTTATAGGTTTGTATGTTACCATCCATATCGGTCTTTTTCTTGAAATCCATTTGCACCCTATGGGTCGTACCTCTTCAGGTGGATCAACCAAAGTCCATACTTGGTTTGCATACATGGATTCCAACTCAGATTTCATGGCCTCTTGCCATTTCTCAGAATCATTGCCCATTATAGCTTGTGGATAAGATGACGGCTCATCCTCATCAATAAGTAGTAAGTCACCTTGTTGAGTCACAAGAAATCCATATCTCTGTGGCTCCCGGTGTTCTCTTACAGACCTACGCTGGGCTTGTGTCTCTTGAGCAGGTGCTTCTTCCACAACAGCTCGCGGAGCCTGCTCTGTTTCCATCTCAATCTCAGGTTCAGTGTTTTCTTGTGGTTGAACTTCACTAAGTTCTATTTTTCTCCCACTGGTTTTTCTAGAAATAAATTCTCTTTCAAGAAATACACCAGTCCGAGCAACAACTACTTTGTTCTCGGTGGGATAATTGAAATAGTATCCTTTCGTTTCCTTAGGATACCCCACAAATAAACACTTATCAGATTTGGGTCCAAGTTTGTTAGTGGCGTGACGTCTAACGAAAGCCTCACAACCCCAAATCTTCATAAAAGACATACTAGGACGCTTCCCAGTCCATATCTCATATGGTGTCTTTTCCACTGATTTAGATGGAACACGGTTCAGTAAGAAAATCGTTGTTTCTAGAGCGTGTCCCCAAAATGATATCGGAAGATCTGCATGACTCATCATTGATCTAACCATGTCCAACAAGGTTCGATTTCTCCTCTCGGATACACCATTCCATTGTGGAGTATACGGAGGAGTGAGTTGTGGGACTATCCCACACTCCTTTAGATAGTCATGAAACTCTTGGCTTAAGTATTCACCTCCTCAATCTGATCGAAGGATTTTGATACTTTTGCCAAGTTGGTTTTGTGTACTTCATTCTTGAAATCTTTGAACTTTTCAAAGGTTTCATGCTTATGCTTCATTAGGTACACATACCCATATCTACTGAGGTCAGCAGTAAATGTAACGAAGTATTGAAAACCACCTCTAGCTTGTGTACTTATTGGTCCACATACATCACTATGTATTAGTCCCAATAAAACATTTGCCCTTTCAACATGTCCCTTGAAAGGGGCTTTAGTCATCTTGCCCATTAAACAAGATTCGCATGTTTCATATGATTCAAAATCAAATGAATCTAATACTCCATCCTTATTAAGTTTAGATATGCGGTTCTCGTTTATGTGGCCCAAGCGACAGTGCCAGAGATAAGTCGGATTACAATCATTATTTTTAATCCTTTTAGTATTTATGTTATAGATAGGCATATCAAGATTTAATAAATAAAGACCATTCACCATTTGTGCACTAGCATAAAACATATCATTTAAATAAATAGAACAACAGTTGTCCTTTATTATAAATGAAAAACCATACTTGTCTAAACAAGAAATAGAAATTATGTTTTTAGTAATAGATGGCACAAAATAACAGTCTTTTAAAATCAATGATAAACCAGAAGGTAAAGCTAAACTATAAATCTCCTATAGCTAATGCAGCAACTCTTGCTCCATTTCCAACTCGGAGATCAACTTCGCCTTTCGCCAATAATCTACTCTTTTTTAGATCCTGCACATTTACACAAATGTGAGATCCACATCCAGTATCTAATACCCATGATGAAGAAGTAGATAAATTGACTTCTATAACAAAAATACCTGAAGCGGAAGTCACACTTCCTTTCTTTAGATCCTCCAGATATACTTTGCAGTTTCTTTTCCAATGGCCGGTCTCACCGCAATGGAAACAGTTCCCTTCCTTCGCTATCCCCCCTTTTGGCTTTAGTGCATAAGACTTTGGCTTAGATTTAACAAAGACCTTCTTTGCTTTCTTGTTGCTTTTAGCTTTGGCCCTTCCTTTGCCCTTATTCACAATAAGAACATTTGTGGCCTTAGTCTTCTTTGTATTTGCTTCATATGTTCTCAACATACCAAGCAATTGTGGTAGAGTATTTTCCATGTCAGTCATATTGTAATTTACTACAAATTGACTGAAGCTCTCAGGCAACGATTGCAAGATCACATCGGTGGCCAACTCTTGGTCCAATGGAAAACCCAGCTTGTCCAGATTCTCAATGTACCCAATCATCTTGAGCACATGAGTTCCAACTAGGCTTCCCTCTACCATCCTGCACTGGAATAACGCCTTAGAGACGTCATACCTCTCTTGTCTTGCTTGCTGTTGGTACAATTGCTTTAAGTGTTCGATCATTTCGAACGCCTCCATTTCCTCATGTTGCTTCTGAAGCTCAGAGTTCATGGTGGCAAGCATAAGGCACCCAACATCAAGTGCGTCACTTTCATGCTTCTTGTAAGCATCTTTTTCAGCTCTTGTAGCCGTTAGGGTAGGTTCCTCAGCGGGTAAGGGTTCCTCTAGGACATATTGTTTCTTTTCTTGTTTGAAGACTATCCTCAAGTTCCTATGCCAGTCTAGGAAATTCGTCCCATTTAATTTGTCCTTCTCAAGGACCGATCGCAGTGATAAAGTGCTAGTAACGTTGGTAGTTGCCATGGATATCTACAATATAAATATGCAAAATAAGTTTATGATTTAATCATTTAACATGGTCTTATATTAAATGATACTCCCACTATTTTGTTTAAAAAATATCAACCCTCGAAACCTTTAGTGGGCCAAGATCAATATTTCGCCTAATCTTGAGTTAGCTTTGGCTAATCGCCCAAGACTCGGTTATTTAGGTAGACAACACTTTGTCAATTACATCACATGTAATTCTTGGATAGTTGGACGAACAACACTTTGTTCAATTCATCAAATGAATTATAATCCAACCCATGCCTCTAAGTTCCCAATCCTATTGAGATAACCTAGTTAAGTCGTACCCAATTAAAGTATAACGGATATCACTTTTATCCTTTCGCGCCTTACTAAGATTGCCACGGTGCTTTGCTTTGGCAAACCCACACATGTACAATCGAAGTTATTGACGAGTACTTTTATTTTGGAAGGCATCTAAAACTTAATATTTTAGAGGGATTTATTGATCTCATGATTAATTTGATAATTTAAAATATGTCCACTACATATAGTTGTATACATATCTACATATATGTGTAATACAATTATCAATCTAAAACATAAGATAAATCATGCATCAACATACATAATTAAACGTGACATGGTTATAGCCCCTACTAATGATTTTCTCAAGCCAATGAGAAAATCCTATGAGTCAACCTAAGGTAACTTCACAAGCACCTTCCTTTGGCTCCAATTTGTGAATGGCCTCCTCATCCCGGCACGATGCTCCATCTTCATTGATCATCATCAATAAAATAAACTACACTATTTACAAGATATAGAATTCCTCGATTCACATTCGAGGGGAACATAGGGGAGGGATTACATTTAGAATGAAATAGAGAAGGCACGACACGCAGGTCGTATTATATATAACAAACATCCACAAATCCTATCTAATAGGTCAAAGGGCTATAACCACGCACCATGCTCAAACAACACATAAGACATTCATTAACATTTAATTAATTAAATTCTAAACATTTTAAATTTAATTCTAATTAAAACTGTAAAATAATTTTTGAAAAATTATCGTACGCTCGGGACATCACATGCCACGAACTAAAGCGACTAAGACACGAACCACCATGGTTCGAACCACAAAGCACACGGCTTGACCATTAATGGGCCTAGGGTTCGAAACCCTAGCCCATGGCCGAGCCATGGCTCGAGCGGCGGCGGCGCTAGGGTTCCAAACCCTAGCCGCCTCGCGCCTTAATGCAACTTTATCGAGCCATCTTAATTGAAACGCCGGAATTGGTTAGCCACGAGTCATGGTCAGGCCATGCACGGGGTTGGCTCAACCATCTCGAGCTAAGGGTTCGAAAAACCTTGCTCTCATGTGGTAAAGCTACTAACCATGCATGCGTGAACCATTATCGAGCCAAAGAGTTCAAAACTCATCCACGTCTCAAAACTTTAGCAAAATAGGCGACGATGGCCGAGCCATGCACGGCTACTAGGGTTCGAAACCCTAGCCGTCATGAGCTAGCCGTCACGTCCAATGGGTTCTAAACCCTAATCAATTTTCGACACTTACATGCACAATTATTAGCCACAACGACTAAGCCATCTCGAGCCAAGGGTTCGAAAACCCTAGCCCTCATGTGGCTAGCCGTGGTGTCATTTGTGATGGTGATGGCCGAAAACTTGCTCAATAAATATGATTATTCGCCAATTATATCAAATACAATTCTACGATGATTTTCACAAACTAAATATTAACATATCATATATGTTCATACAGTTTTAAATAGCATGCAATATTAATTCTAATATGATTAAACTATTTAACCACATAAATCTGATATGAGCCTTGTACACGGCTCTGATACCACTGTAAGTAATCCAAGAGCATACAACGCAGCGGAATAAAATTTATATGGATTACTAACCAGCAGACCTATACATAGGATATCATATCGGATATAGGAACATAAGAGTCTCACCCTTGTAGCGTGTTTGAAGCAGAATCCTCGTTGTAACACCACGAGTCACAAACGAAAGTATGCACCTTCGTCTCTACGTTATCCACACGATCAAATCGAAAGGGATGTTCAAGAACAAGTTGCTAGACTTATTCTTGAACCAAAACTGAACTCTCGGTTCAAAACCGATCAACGACGGACAATCAAGATGAACACCACACGGCGGCACGGCGGCGGTGATGTTCGGCTCTTGAGAGGCGGCCGAGAGGAGAGTATGTAGTCTAGGGTTTTGATATCAAGTTATGATATGAAAAGTATGATTAACCATTAATCAAAACATTGTATTTATATTATAAGGCTTTTAATTAAGGTTCAAGACTTTCTTAAAGTCTTATGGGCCCAAACCCATGATTTAATTAAAACATTTTAATCACTTAATTAAGACTCTTCTTAATTAATTAATTCATCCAATGAATTTAATTTCCCTTCTCGATTTAATCTTTTGTGCGACCCGATAGGATCTTGTAATGTTGGCAGTGACATAAAATCTCATTTTATGTCGCAAGCATTGAGCGGTATCTAGCAACACATCAATGCTACCCAAATTACAAGAATGTCAATGACTCGACATAACCTTTAGAACTTGTGATAATATTAACCATGTAGCTTAATCCCTTTGTCCTTTGTGTTTAGATTGAACACGAGTCATGGAATAGTCATACTCGTATATCCACTCTTTATTTCTTGATCCCCAAGTAGAACTAGAATAAACGAATAAGCTCGATATCTCATATCGACTCATTCGAGCATGCCCATGCATTTTAGTTCTCACTTGATCAAGGGCCAAACACATCTCCTGTTATATAGGAGGGACAAATCCTATCTCGATCAGTCAACATCCCTCTACATAATTCGTAGTGTATCCAATAGTCGCCTTTATAGTTTACCCTGTTACGGGTAACGTTTGACGATATCAAAATACATAACTCCTTATGTTGGGATCTCTGATGATCACAAGTCGTAAGGATTACATACATTATTATCACAATGAGAATTGCATATGACGATCATATAACTATCCATGTTGCATTCTCATGGTGGGTCTGTCCAGTACATCGTTCTCTAACATGTACCCATATGTTGATTTGATATCTCATATCAATGAACAATTCATCGATCAACACATACTAGTCTCTACGTATTATCATTATCCCTTTCATGATAATACTTGACTAGGGACATCTTTAAGAATAATACAATATTATTCTAAGGACATTAACATATATATTAATTCACATTGCACAGTTAAAAGAATAATATATAATAATGAATTGCCATTTATAAAATCATATTACATTGTATGTCATAAACAATCATCTAATGATATGTCTTAGGGCATATCCCAACACTTACAACATCATCATCATATAAGCATCATTATCTTATTACTATCATCATCTTATAACATCATCATCATATAAGCATCATCATTTTATAAGCATCATCATTTTATAGCATCATCATCTTATAGCATCATCATCTTATAACTATCATCATCTTATAGCATCATCATCTTATAGCATCATAACAAAATATAACAGTAAATGTACGAAATCTTAGTTAAGAAAACATGCTGGTTATTCATTAACTTCTTTTTGTTGTCCCTGATTCATATTCATGCATATGGGGCATCTTACCCCGTGGCATCTTACCACATAATAACACCGTATGGCCTTTTACCATATGGGCATCTTACCCCATGGCATCTTACCACATAACAACATCGTATGGCCTCTTACCATATGAGCATCTTACCCCGTGGCATCTTACCACATAATAACATCGTATGGCCTCTTACCATATGTGCATCTTACCCCGTGGCATCTTACCACATAATAACATCGTATGGCTTCTTACCATATGGGCCTCTTACCCCGTGGCATCTTACCACATAATAACCTCGTATGGCCTCTTACCATATGGGCATCTTACCCCGTGGCATCTTACCACATAATAAAATTGTATGGCCTCTTACAATATGGCATCTTACCCCGTGGCATCTTACCACATAATAACATCGTATCACATCATTACATAAACATCGTATAAACATCATCATATAAACATCGTATAAACATCCTCATTTCATCGTGAATATTCATGCGATAAATGCATAGTCATAGTGTAGAGATGTGTTTTACAGTCCGATGCCCGTACGTCTCTTACGTACCTTTTTAAAAGGAGGAGTCAACAGACTTTATCTCCTTGATGGTGCCAGTACCTGGGATGGTTCTACTAGACCACACAATACCATATTAGATGCCTCAATACCATCTCACATCATAAACTTAACAAAATAAAACATCATCTTATTTTTCAACTTTCTGTCTCTCTCGATCGATCGGCCCCAAGGTCTCGATCGATCGAGAAACTGTGCACAAATAGTGCCCAAACATTCTGCCTCGATCGATCGATCGAAACATTTTACCGATCGATCGAGGAGCTTCACCGATCGATCGAGAAATCCTTCGATCGATTGGCACCTGAAATTCAAACCATGCCTTAAACTTTCTGCCTCGCTCGATCGATCGGGACCAAAATCTCGATCGATCGAGAGCTCTGAAAAATCGGGACTTCCCCAGATTTTTGAGCACCTCATTTCATACCATCAAACCACTTCATAACACACATAAAATGCCTGAACAAGCATATCAATAGCTTCTTCATACTTCCATGCATGTATTAAAATTAAAGGTTCACTCATAACTTAAATCGACATGCATTACAACTACCCCTTTTTATCTGTACTCGATCAACTTTTTCTGAAAACAGGGTATAACTACACAGCCCAGAATTCTTGAACATACATCTTTATAGCAATGAAACTACCACTTAGCCCATAGTTCATGCTTAAACAAATATGCTGGCACTTTCACCAAACTTCCATGTATGTATTCACGTCAAAGTTTTACTCATAACCTAGGTTAGCATGCTTCAAATCTTCATAATAAAACCCCTACTCAACATACAAACAGGCACTTCCTTGCCCAGATTTTCGAGGAGCCCTTTTTACAACCAAAAATCTAACACATAAAGCATGTAAGTTACTTAACCTAACATGCTAGGGACTTCATAAAAATTACCTACAAGTGTTCATAACAAGGTTTCAACAAACCTAACACTAACATGCCAAAACTGCTATGAAGAACATACATGCATAAAACGAAAAAGCTGGTGAACCAGCGTGATTCCTCACCACTTTTGCTCCTCGATTTTCGTCCAGGAGGGATTAGTAAAATCGATCACTTTCCTCTTAGTAGAAATCCAAATTACAGACGAAAAGAAGGGAGGAAGAAGGAGGTTTTTTGAAGAGACCAAAGTGAAGATATCTTAGTGCCAACATGCCTATTTGGTCAATCAGTTTCCAGAAAATAGGGGAGGGGGGCGTGGGTTGCATGCAAGTGGGGGGGAGGGTGGTTTCATGTAGGGTGGTTTTGTGGTGTTTAATTGTGTCCCGGTATTTCATACGATGTATAAAAATATCTCCCCTTGATATTTTATAATTTTACTACATCAATACAACAATTAAAAACACCTAACATGCCCCCTAAACCATATCATCATAACATAATTATAACCCCCAATTAAAGTACCACAACCCTCTTAAACACATCGTAAATCATCATCGTAGCACATAATCATATAACATTTCGGGGGTATTACATCGGATCCAAGGGATGAGATTGTATTCTCATCATGGTGATAACCTTAAAATTTGGTCTTTGGTGGGATTTGGGGTCCGGGGTACTTTGTACTGGGGCTGGTAATGGAATTTGAGATTGGGTGTGACACCCCGAAATTAATTATATGCAATTGGGCATTAATGATGTTTATATGATTAATTATGATGATAATTGATTTATGTGTTGAAATTAATTATCTTGTTGAAATGCTTAGTCACATTGCATTTCAGGGTGCATGTTATGCATGTTGGGAAATGAGGTGTTAACATGATTTAATTGTATTGGTTGTTAATTATGAGGAAAATATAGATTTAGTGGAAGTTTGGTGCATTTTTGTAAATGCTTTTAAAATACCATGTTGAGGTATTTTATACATCATGTTAATTGATGGGGTACAATTTTTATTAACCTTTAAAACCCATACCCCACTATACCCTCACTTTATTCACTTTTAACCCTCATTTTTAAATCCCCAAATTCATCCCCAACCCTAACCCATCTCATATTTTCGAAATTTGGCAAGGAAGGAAGGAGAAATCTTCACAAAACTTTTGTTTGTGGGATTTTTGTTAAGATTTGGAGTCCTCAAGAGGTATGAAACCCTTCCTAAAGTTTTAATGATGTTTGGTTTAGAAATGGGTTAGCATTTTGAGTTTTTATGTGTGTTTGTTTTGGGTATGTGTTGAATGTGGTTGGAGTATGATTTTTGAAGTGTTTTATGTGGGTTTTAGTGAGTTATGATGATGTTTGAGTTGTTGGTATGTTTGGGTTTGAAGAGTATGAGGTAGAGCTTGAAAAATGCTCAAAATGGTGATTTTTCGATGTGCAGGGATCGGCGATCGATCGCCCGTTTCTGGCGATCGATCGCGAGCCAGCAGTAGGCTCCAGAACCATTTGGCGATCGATCGCCACTTTTGGGCGATCGATCGGTGAGGCTGGCGATCGATCGCCGAAGACACGAAAATTTGGCAATGGGCAGTGTGATCTCACAATCGATCGGGACATCTCGACGATCGATCGCGAGACACATAAATGTGTATTTTTGATTATTTTGTGGGATTTTTGGATATTGGACCATAATTGGCTTCTAATATCGATTTGTATGGTTGTGTAGAACCATCCCAGGTACCCACAACTTCAAGGAGATAAAGTTCTCCAACTTCTCCACTTTTGGAATTAAGGTACGTAAGAGACGTACGAGCATCGGACGGTAAAACACACTCCTATACTATGACTACTGTGATGTCCGGTGATTAATGGTGTTAATCCCGGTATGGTAATAATCCTTGATGGATTTTTAATCGTGGTGATAGGCTTAGATTTTGAGTGTTTTTAACTGTGATTTCTTCCCATTTTCTGTACTTTTTCCTGGATGATATTATGCTTTTTGGTGTTTATTCATTTGTTTCAGGAAATTAGATCAGAAGTGGAAGAAATGAGCCAATGAGAAGATAACGGGCGAAATAGAGGCATAAAAGATGATGAAAATGTAGAAGATGGTTTCTTCAGATCTCGATCGATCGAGAGTTATTCTCGATCGATCGAGCCAGCCAGTAGCAAGACTCAGAATTTTCGAAGGCTCGATCGATCGGTAGAAATATCGATCGATCGAGCGAGGCAGTAACTTCAGCAACAATTTTTGAGAAATCTCGATCGATCGGTGAAATTCCCGATCGATCGAGCGAGGCAGTAAGTTCCAAAAGCTGGCGTGAACAGTGCACCGATCGATCGGTGAAATTCTCGATCGATCGAGACGCGAGATCTGAAGATTTTATTTTCCTATTTTATCGAGATTTTGGAGGGCTTTTTAAGGGGACTCTCTTCCACAGAAAAAAGGACGAATTTTGATAGAATATATCAGACTTTTTAGGTCAAGAGCCGCCGCCCAACGCCGGAAGAAGGAGATCCAATCTCCGTTCTTCGTCCAAAGTCGAGCCTATCCGTTCCGGAGTGCAAGGAAGGAACAAGAGAAGAAATCACGGTGCAACGCACGGATTCATCCATCGTTTATCGTATTTCTGAACTTAATTTATTTGATTTTCAATTTTCATTTGGTGTTTTTAAGGTCGAGAGACAAGAAAACTCATCTGTTATTGATTTGAATTAAAATTGGTTTATATTATTGAAGTTTTAGTTCGTTGTGTTTGATATTATTGATTCATTGATATTTGCGCGCATTGATATTTATTGTTCCTAAATTAATTGCATGTGTAGATCAGAGTCTAGCTAGCTTTGATTGAATTTGAGGGTTACAGCCGAGATCGAGAGATAACGCTGTAACACGCTCCATTATTTATGATGTATGTTACGATTGAGATCGAGAGATGATATCGCATACGTGAGACCTTGAAATCGAAAGATTTAGAGTTAATAGGTTTTGATAATTTAAGCAACTTTGAATTAGTAAATAGGTGCACGAGAGTGACTTGTTCTAATTTATTGTTAGTTTCGTTACAGCTCGAGAGAGTGTATCGAATAATCATGAAAACCTTTCACCTTTAAAATCAATTGGTTAATAAAGTGAGAATTCCATTGAATCATTAGAGATAACATAATTGAACGACGAACTTGGTAATTTTCTCGAGTCACTTACCTTTGCATTTCCGGAACCATTCTTGTCATTATTTCTCGTTTAATTTTGTTCTTTAGTTTAATTTAGTGTTAGTTTATCAAACTCCTTTAATCGTAGGCTAAATATAATTTGATTGATCTTATTTGGTACTTATACGTTAGTCCCTGTGGATTCGACAACCTTTACTTAATTTTCACTATACTAAAACTTGACACCGTGCACTTGCGGTAGAATCGCTTCAACCCATACACTGAAAAATAATTGTTTAAAAATAAAAGCGGTCAAGTTTTTGGCGCCGTTGCCGGGGACTAATCTGTATAATATCATACGAGATTAGTTAATTGTAATTTAGCCAATTCTTTTATTATTGCATTTTTGTTTTCTTTGTTTTCTTTTGTTGATCTTTGTTAATATTTTCTTTGTGTATTTTTGTTGTCTCCTTTTGTCTATTTTGAACAGGAATCGGTTCTTTAGTGCAAGCATAGAAAAGAGGAACCCCTTCTCGAGCCGTTTGATCCAGAGATAGAGAGAACTCTACTAAGTAAATCAAGAGAAGCTCGAGAAATGGCTGACAATAACGAAGCACAGAACCCTAGATCAATGATGGACTTTGCGCAACCCGCACTTCATGAATCTTTATCCAGTATTACGAGGCCAACAATTCAAGCGAACAACTTTGAGATCAAGCCGGTGATTATACAAATGATTCAGCACTCGGTTATGTTTGGGGGAGCGGCCACGGAAGATCCAAACAATCACATCTCCAACTTTTTGGAGATTTGTGACACGTTCAAACATAATGGCGTCTCCGACGACGCCATCAGGTTAAGGCTCTTTCCTTTTTCATTACGAGATAAGGCTAAATCATGGTTAAATTCACTACCTGCAGGTTCAATAACAACATGGGAGGAGATGATGAAAGCATTTTTATCAAAGTACTTTCCCCCTTCCAAGACGGCGAAGATGCGAAACGATATCACGACTTTTGGGCAGTTGGACCCCGAGACATTATATGAAGCGTGGGATCGTTTTAAAGAATTGTTGAGGAGATGCCCACACCACGGTCTACCCATTTGGTTGCAGGTACAAACTTTTTATAACGGTTTATTTTCTTCTAACCGTTCGATGATAGATGCAGCATCTGGGGGATCAATAATGAGGAAGACGCCGGAAGAGGCATATAGCTTATTGGAAGAAATGGCGTGCAATAGATACATGTGGCAGTCAGAGAAGAGCACGCCACAGAAGCCAATAGGAGTCCATCAAGTGGACGAAATCACTGCTCTTTCGGCTCAATTAGAAGCTATGAACCGGAAGATAGATAGCATGGGAGCAGCAGCGATGCAAGCTCAAGCTATCTTCTGTGAGCTGTGTGGAGGCAGTCATCCGAGCATCGAATGCCAGGCAGGTAACCCATTCTTGCAAACTAATGAAGTGGTGAATTTTGTAAATAACAGGTCACCCACCAGTCCGTACTCAAATTTATACAACCCGGGGTGGAGGAATCATAACAATTTTAGGTGGCCCAACAAAGAGAAAGTGTTAAATCCACAGCTACAACCGGGAGGATCGAATAAACTGAGTATGGAAGAGCTAATAGCCAAGTTCATAGCATCAACTGAATCCAGGATGACAACCCAGGATGCAGCAATAAAGAACTTGGAAGTGCAAGTGGGTAAGCTCGCATCATTAATCACAGGACAATTGCAGGGCAACATCTCAAGTAGAACAGTGAAGAATCAAAACGAGCAAGCAAAGGCCATTGAGTTAAGAAGTGGAAAAGAGCTAAGACCGCAAGTTGAAGCTGAAGAGAGTCATGGAGAGACATCCGAAAGCAAGGATATGACTGAGAAAAAGGCAACAGAGAAAGGTAAGCATTCTAACACTACACCGAACACACACATTGATAGGATAGTAATTCCTCCCCCATTTCCCGCAGCATTGAAAAAAGCTAAGATGGACGCAGAATTTGGTAAATTTCTTGAAGTTTTTAAGAAACTACACATTAATATTCCATTTGCTGACGCTTTACTTCAAATGCCTAGTTATGCTAAGTTTTTGAAGGAAATCTTGTCGAGTAAACGAAAGCTGGGCGAATATGAGACGGTAAGTTTGACGGAGGAGTGCTCAGCAATTGTGCAAAATAAAATGCCTCCAAAGTTAAAAGACCCAGGGAGTTTTACTATACCATGCACTATAGGATCATTATCTTTTACAAATTCATTATGTGATTTGGGTGCTAGTATAAATTTAATGTCATTTTCTATTTTCAGGAGGGCTAGGAGAGCCAAAACCTACCAAGGTTTCACTGCAGTTAGCAGATCGATCCATCACATACCCTAGGGGTATCATTGAAGACGTTCTAGTCAAAGTGGATAAATTCATCTTTCCCGTTGACTTTCTGGTACTTGATATGGAAGCAGATTCAGAGACACCATTGATTTTGGGTCGACCATTTTTAGCAACGGGAAAAGCAATAATCGATGTGCAACAAGGGAAGTTGGTCCTCCGAGTAGGGGAGGATCAAGTTACTTTTAATGTTTTCAAAGCACTTAAACATCCACACGATGAGCACATGTGTTTCAGTATTGATATAATTGATATTCTGACAGATGATTTTTTGCAAGATACATTCAAGAGTAACATGGAAGCATGCCTATTGGAAGCTGATGAGCAACACTGCCAGGACGACATTGAGCATATAGCTTTTATGAACAACACCAGTCCCTACATGAAGCGAGCCACCGAGAATCTGGGAGAATTGGGAAAAAGGGATATTAAACCTCAAAAGCCATCAATTGAAGAGTCACCTAATCTTGAACTCAAACCTCTCCCATCACATCTCAAGTATATTTTCTTAGATACTGAAAGAGCTTTACCAATCATTATTTCTTCGTCTTTGACAGGTGATAATGAGGAAAAGCTTCTGAAAGTCCTTCAAGAGCACAAGAAAGCATTTGGATGGAAGATATCAGATATCAAAGGAATTAGCCCATCAGTCTGCATGCATAAAATTCTTATGGAAGACACATTCAAGGCCGTGGTTCAACCTCAACGTCGTCTCAATCCAAAAATGCAAGAGGTAGTCAAGGCTGAGGTGATTAAGCTTATGGACGCAGGTATTATCTACCCTATTTCTGACAGCTCATGGGTAAGTCCTATTCAATGTGTACCAAAAAAGGGAGGTATTACTGTTGTTCCTAATGAGAATAATGAGTTAATACCTACTAGAACAGTCACAGGGTGGAGAGTGTGTATTGATCATAGGAGGTTAAATGATTCCACTCGTAAAGACCATTTCCCCCTTCCCTTCATTGATCAGATGGTGGAAAGGTTAGCAGGGTATGATTTTTATTGTTTTCTAGATGGATATTCGGGATATAACCAAATTGCTATTACGCCTGAGGATCAAGAGAAGACTACCTTCACTTGTCCTTATGGCACATTTGCATTCCGACGAATGCCATTTGGATTATGTAATGCACCTGCTACCTTTCAACGATGTATGGTAGCCATATTTCATGACATGATAGAGAAGTTCCTAGAAGTATTCATGGATGATTTTTCTGTATTTGGTTCTTCTTTTGATATATGTTTAGCTAACTTGAATCTGGTGTTGGCTAGGTGTGAAGAGACAAATCTCGTACTAAATTGGGAGAAGTGTCATTTTATGGTCCAAGAAGGAATAGTCTTGGGACACAAGATATCTGAAAAGGGTACTGAAGTGGATCAGGCTAAAATTCAAGTGATACAACAATTACCACCGCCGACAACAGTGAAAGGGATTCGGAGTTTTTTAGGACATGCAGGATTTTATCGACGTTTCATTAAGGACTTTTCACAAATTTCTAAACCTCTATCTCATTTGTTAACTAAAGATGCATCTTATGAGTTCAATTCTGATTGTATGCAGGCGTTCGAGACACTCAAAGAGAAACTGGTAACAGCACCGGTATTGGTCGCACCTGATTGGGAGTTACCTTTTGAACTAATGTGTGACGCCAGTGACACTGCGGTAGGAGCAGTCCTAGGACAAAGGAGGAACAAGGTATTTCATACAATTTACTATGCTAGTCGCACTTTGAATGAAGCACAACTTAACTATGCCACCACTGAAAAAGAGCTTCTAGCCATAGTTTTTGCTTTTGATAAGTTTCACTCCTACCTATGTCTTGCTAAAGTTATTGTGTACACTGACCACGCTGCACTAAAGTACTTACTTGCGAAGAAAGATGCAAAACCACGCTTGATTAGGTGGATTTTATTATTGCAAGAATTTGACTTAGAGATAAGAGATAAGAAAGGTGTTGAAAATGTGGTTGCAGATCATTTATCGCGAATTGAGAACTTGCATGAGACAAATGACAATGAGGTAGTTGAGATTAATGAGAATTTCCCTGATGAGCAATTGTTTAGTGCTGAATTGTTGCCTTGGTATGCACAGTATGCAAACTATATTGTTAGTGGTATCCTCCCACAAAATCTGAATTTTTATCAAAAGAAAAAATTCTTTTCTGAGGTTAAACATCTTTTGTGGGAGGAACCATACTTGTTTAAAGTCTGTGCAGATAACATAATAAGGCGTTGTGTCCCAAAGGAGGAGATACAGGATATTATGCAGAAATGTCATGATGGGGATGCTGGTGGGCATTTTGGAGCTACTAAAACAGCAGCTAAGGTACTTGCTTCTGGATTTTATTGGCCAACGCTGTATAAGGATATATTCAGGTATGTCTCTTCATGTGATAGATGTCAGAGGGTCGGTAATATTTCTCGAAGGAATGAATTATCATTGATTAATATGCTTGAATGTGAAATTTTTGATGTGTGGGGAATAGATTTCATGGGACCTTTCCCAAGCTCTTGTTTAAATAAGTACATATTTGTCGCAGTAGATTACGTGTCAAAGTGGGTAGAGGCGGAAGCTTTGCGCACTAATGATGCTCGCGTGGTTGTGCAATTTCTGAAAAGAAAAATTTTTACTCGTTTTGGCACCCCTCGAGCAATCATTAGTGATGGTGGCACCCATTTTCGTAACAAACAATTTGAAAAACTTTTGAGTAAATATGGTGTCACCCACAAAGTGTCTTCGCCTTATCATCCACAAACCAGTGGGCAAGTAGAGGTTTCAAATCGAGAGTTGAAGAGGATTTTAGAAAAGACAGTGACTCTAAGCCGAAAGGATTGGTCCTTACGCTTAGATGATGCATTATGGGCTTATCGAACTGCTTTTAAGACACCCATTGGCACATCACCTTATAAGTTGGTATTTGGTAAGGCATGTCACCTCCCTATTGAACTTGAACATAAGGCATATTGGGCTATTAAATGGTTAAACTTTGACTGCCAGGCTGTAGGTGAGAAGCGTCTTCTACAATTGAATGAGATGGAAGAATTCCGCAATCAAGCATATGAGAATGCCAAGATTTACAAAGAGAAAACTAAGAAGTGGCATGATTCGCGTATACAACAAAGGGAATTCAAGGTAGGAGATGATGTACTCTTGTTCAACTCCAGATTGCGACTCTTCCCAGGCAAACTACGCTCTCGTTGGTCCGGACCTTCAACATTGCAAAGATCTATCCCTCTGGTGCAATTGAAGTTACTGATCCTAACAGGGGAACATTTACAGTGAATGGGCAACGCTTAAAGCATTACCACATGAGCAACGAAGTCCAAACGGTTGCGTCTGTAGTTTATCTTGACGACTGAGAGAGAGGAGATGACAGTCCAGCTTGGGACTATAAATCAAGAACTTTTCCTTATTCCCTGTGTTTCTCTTTCTTTTTCTGTAGTTTAATTTATTGCGTTAGTTATTTTTATTTTTGTTTTGTAGCATGGATCCGTGTGTGGCGAGGAGCACCACTACCCAGTCCCCCCTCCAGAGCATGATGAGGATGACGATCAGTGACGATCGTCATCATAGTATGTGTCTTTGCCTTGGCATTTATTTTTCTTGTTCATTGAGGGCAATTCACATGCTAAGTTTGGGGGGGTTTTGAGTATTTGTATATAATCTTGTTTTTGCACGTACTGCTACTTGTTTTATTCCCATACCTTGCATGACTGCATGATGTTGAGACTAATTTGTCCTTGAGCATTACCAACAAAATTTTTTTTTTTTTTTTTTTTTTGGATTGAGTTATTCTTGAGAATTGATGAATTGGACTTGCAATAGTAATACATGATGAAATTAATCCTCATCTAAATAGGAGCCATGAAAATGTTTAACTTGTTTGTATATATCCTTTGTTAACTATATGTCAAAACTGAGGAATAATTTGAGCACTTATTGAGTCATGATTGAGTGAAGTATGTATTGATTAAATTGAAAACTTGTGTTAACTATGATGAGTCTTGAGTATCTTAGAGAACTTTACAGTTTAGTTGAAAGCACTTTGAGGCGAAATTTATAATTAGGAACTAGACTTGGAGATGATTTAGGCGATCTTTGGACCGTTTGAGCCTTTCAAGCCTACCTGTTATATATTATTCCTTAGTGTCCCCTTTTGAGCCTTATTGAAAAAAGAATGGTATATGCATTGCATATGATTAGACCCCCATTCGACATTCTTGGCAACTCATTATACCCACCTTGGTTTGAGCCTAAAAGAAAATTTTTACCTACCCCTAGGAGAGTATAATGAATCTCATTCATTGCACAGAATTGTATATGCAAATGAGTTCAAAAGGAACAAAAGAATGAGCAAAGAAAAAGAAAAGATGTAGAGAAAAGCCTTGAAAAGAAAAATTCAAAATAAGACCCAAAGTGGCCAAGGCTAGAAAAAAGCTGAAGAGAAGCTCAAAAAATAGTTGAACTGATTTTGTTATACTCTCTTCTTTGAATTCATCCTACCTTTCCTTTGAAGCCGACACCAAAAGGCCTAACGTTATAAGCTTTTTGATCCAAGTCTAGGGAACAATTACATTAGTGGAGAAGTGCTGGATAGTAAACTTGTAGAGTAATTTAAAGTAATCTTGACTAGGAGTTAATATGGCACATGTTGATTTTAAAGATATATGTAACTCATGTTTGACAATAGCACACACGCACGTTCCGATGTTGCGATGCATTGTTTAACTTAGGAGAAAATGCTTCTGGTTAAATGTTGATTGAATCCTATTGATGTGTAAGTAGGATTTCTGAGCTGTTACATATGTTGCAAAGAAAATTCATGCTTAGTATCGAGTTTAACTTTCTTTTTTGAGTTTATTGCTTGCTCGAGGACGATCAAGTCTAAGTTTGGGGGAGTTGATAGGCTTAGATTTTGAGTGTTTTTAACTGTGATTTCTTCCCATTTTCTGTACTTTTTCCTGGATGATATTATGCTTTTTGGTGTTTATTCATTTGTTTCAGGAAATTAGATCAGAAGTGGAAGAAATGAGCCAATGAGAAGATAACGGGTGAAATCGAGGCATAAAAGATGATGAAAATGTAGAAGATGGTTTCTTCAGATCTCGATCGATCGAGAGTTATTCTTGATCGATCGAGCCAGCCAGTAGCAAGACTCAGAATTTTCGAAGGCTCGATCGATCGGTAGAAATATCGATCGATCGAGCGAGGCAGTAACTTCAGCAACAATTTTTGAGAAATCTCGATCGATCGGTGAAATTCCCGATCGATCGAGCGAGGCAGTAAGTTCCAAAAGCTGGCGTGAACAGTGCACCGATCGATCGGTGAAATTCTCGATCGATCGAGACGCGAGATCTGAAGATTTTATTTTCCTATTTTATCGAGATTTTGGAGGGCTTTTTAAGGGGACTCTCTTCCACAGAAAAAAGGACGAATTTTGATAGAATATATCAGACTTTTTAGGTCAAGAGCCGCCGCCCAACGCCGGAAGAAGGAGATCCAATCTCCGTTCTTCGTCCAAAGTCGAGCCTATCCGTTCCGGAGTGCAAGGAAGGAACAAGAGAAGAAATCACAGTGCAACGCACGGATTCATCCATCGTTTATCGTATTTCTGAACTTAATTTATTTGATTTTCAATTTTCATTTGGTGTTTTTAAGGTCGAGAGACAAGAAAACTCATCTGTTATTGATTTGAATTAAAATTGGTTTATATTATTGAAGTTTTAGTTCGTTGTGTTTGATATTATTGATTCATTGATATTTGCGCGCATTGATATTTATTGTTCCTAAATTAATTGCATGTGTAGATCAGAGTCTAGCTAGCTTTGATTGAATTTGAGGGTTACAGCCGAGATCGAGAGATAACGCTGTAACACGCTCCATTAATTTATGATGTATGTTACGATTGAGATCGAGAGATGATATCGCATACGTGAGACCTTGAAATCGAAAGATTTAGAGTTAATAGGTTTTGATAATTTAAGCAACTTTGAATTAGTAAATAGGTGCACGAGAGTGACTTGTTCTAATTTATTGTTAGTTTCGTTACAGCTCGAGAGAGTGTATCGAATAATCATGAAAACCTTTCACCTTTAAAATCAATTGGTTAATAAAGTGAGAATTCCATTGAATCATTAGAGATAACATAATTGAACGACGAACTTGGTAATTTTCTCGAGTCACTTACCTTTGCATTTCCGGAACCATTCTTGTCATTATTTCTCGTTTAATTTTGTTCTTTAGTTTATTAGTGTTAGTTTATCAAACTCCTTTAATCGTAGGCTAAATATAATTTGATTGATCTTATTTGGTACTTATACGTTAGTCCCTGTGGATTCGACAACCTTTACTTAATTTTCACTATACTAAAACTTGACACTGTGCACTTGCGGTAGAATCGCTTCAACCCATACACTGAAAAATAATTGTTTAAAAATAAAAGCGGTCACGTGGCAATTAGGAATTAATTGCGGTTTTGGGTCTCCCGAGGTTGTATAATCGGGCATTTGAGATCGCTGGATCCAAAGGTTGAGATTGTGTTCTCATTTCGGTGGAAAACCTATGAGTTGGGTTTTCGGTGGGACTTAGAGTCCGGGGTGCTTTACGTTGGGGCCAGTGTGGGGATTTGATGTTGGAGAGAGAGTTTTTGAAAACAGATGATTTTTAATGAATCATGATGTATTTGTGGAGGTATTGGTATTTCGGAGCATTTTTGCTATATATACCAGTTGGACTCGGGATTCCGTCATTCGGAATCCATTTCTCTCCCCTCCCTCGCGCCACTCTCTCACCCCAAACCCTTCCCCTTTCCCTTTGATGGGCAAAATCGATGGAGGCTCGTCCTAGGAGCCGGATTTCTCGAAGATAAATTGGTAAGTTTCTTCCCCTTGTCATTGTCTTCAATTTGGTAGTAGTATTGTAACGTTTGGTTGAGGTTTGTTTGGTTATGGGTTTTGGGGATTTTTGCTTAAAATCCAATGTTGAGTTTTTGGAGTTTTTATTGACTTTAAATGGAGTTTTTGAGGAGTTGAAGGTATAGGGGGTGTTGGATTTGAGTTTGGGTGTGAAAAACACCATGGAAGCTCGAATTTTTCGGAATCGCCGAGGTAGGGCGATCGATCGCGACGAGCAGCTCGATTTTTGGTGACGATAAACAGTGCGGCGATCGATTGCGTGGCCTCGGCGATCGATCACGAGTGGGTTGGCGATCGATCGCAAGGATTGGCGATCGATCGCGAATGAGCACTGGTTTGGCCTCTAGATGGAGGCGATCGATCGCGATGTTATTGGCGATCGATCGCCGCTTGCTGATTTTTGCTTTTTTAAAATTTTTTGGAAAATGTCGGGATTTTGTAACCGAGGTTTAAATGGCCCGTTTCCGGGGCAATGTCTACATTCCAATGGGAATGCTATACTTTTAAAATGGATTGGTTGGAGCCAAAATTTAATAAAACGGAATTCCCGGTTGAATTCTTGGTTATCTCTTATACTTGTTAAACGGTATATTTTGGGTATTATGCATGCTTAGCCGGGGGGCTTTTATTTTGGTAATCGTCATGGATTGACGGTATGATTGGGGGTTTTGAACGTGCTTGGGCACGTGGTTGCATGATTGTGTTTAATTGTGAACTATTTATGTGTTAGCACATAATTCATCGGGTCGTGGGACTCAGGCAAGGTTGGACTCGAACTACGGAAAATTAAGGTACGTATAACGTACGAGCATAGCCTATTATAATATTGAAATTGTGAAATGCATGGTACGTGTTACTTGCAGTAAATGAATGTTGAACCGCATAGTGTATGGCACTTGCAATAAATGGTTAGTAAAATGCATGGTACATGGTAATTGTGATAAATGGACATATATCGGGAACTATATGGGGCCGCTCTTGAGCGAGCAATATTTGGGATGTTGTCGCCGTTGAGCGACCATCGATTATGACGCCGCTGTTGTCGAGCGTGCGCGGGGTTGAAATGCCACTATTGTAGAGTGAGCTATGAAATGGAATTATGGAATCTTTGGCTAGATATGTGTGATATCTATGGTACTTTATTTGATGATTTAAACATATTTGGTTGTGGAATTGGTATGGTAAGAGTGGTTTTAGTTGATCAATGAAACGATCAACTGGCTTTTGAGAATTAATGGTTTGGTTATTTTGAGAACATGGACAATACAGGGTATCCCGGATGAGGATGATACCATCCTGGGAGTATCATTTAAATTCATGGCATTTACATTTTGTAAATTATGAACTGCAATATTATGATTATTGGATTGGTGGTATTGGTATGCTCACCCCGTGTGGGGGCTGTCTCTGTTGGGGCAGGTGATACAGGTGTAGCAGCAGCTTGGGAGTTGAGCTCGGGCTGTTGATTGGAGGTACTCCCAGGATCGAGGTACCAGAACTGGTTGAATAAGTACATGGATCCAGAGTTGAGATCGAGTTGTACATGGGAGGTGCTTCCAGGATTGAAGTACCAGCGATGGTATCTGGTAGAGTATTTTATACATTAGATACACGCTCGTTCATTGGGTACTCTTATGTGAGTACGTATTTACGTGTATATGGAATGTATAAATGAACATGGCTTTCTCTTTTCATTTATGGTTGCATGCAATTAAATATGGAATTGCTAAATGAACTGAGAGCATGTTAGTGTATTATAAGGGTGCATGCTATGTAAATGACTCTGTTTGGGGAATTTGAATATTATGTGGACCAAATGCAAGCAAATTTGTAAATGGCATATGGCTTTTCCCCATGTTAATATTATTGTATGCACTAATGGCATGTTAACGGGTTAAGGGCACGGGGGTCCTTATATTAGTGGTATCAGAGCAGTGGTTAGCTCTTTGGGGCGGTAGAGGGCCTAGGAAAATGATAATGGGAATGAGAAGCACATACTTATGCATGATGGTAGTTAGTATTGCGTGGCACAACTATATTGCTTATGTGTGTTTATGATATGTGTTCATAAATGGAATATGTTATTGCTAACCATGGTGGTTGCAGGGTCTTACGAGACATGGACTATGCATTACGGTTGCATAGATATACATCGGAGTGATGATTTTAGTGCTTTGCCGCTAAATGTTGGAGCGAGGTGCATTAAAATACACTCATGGCGATGTTTATGGGAATACGGGTTATGCATTACGGTTGCATGCACGTCGAAGCGATGATGCCGCTGTCATGCCGAAGCGATGGTAAATGCCACTGTCACGTTGAAGCGATGATGCCGCTGTCGTGCCGAAACAATTATTGGGACACGGGATATGCATTACGGTTGCATGCGTGGCGTAGCGATGTGAATACTTGCCGCTTTATGGCGTAGCAATGTGAATACTTGCTGCTGTCATACCGTAGCGATGAGAGAATATTTGCCGCTAATATGAAGCGAAGAACACGGCCGCTGTCATATTAATAGCGAGGGATATTATTTTCCGCTGGTATTGTCGAAGCGAGGGGTATTTCCGCTGTCATGTAAAGCGAGGGGTATTTCCGCTGTCATGCCGGAACGATGGTACCACCGTCATGTCGAAGCGATGATGCCGCTGTCGTGTCGAAGCAATGATACATGCCGTTGTCACGTCGAAGCGATGATGCCGCTGTCATGACGTAGCGATGCGATCGGGAACAAAGTACTAAATGAGTGTGAGTACCTCTTGAGTCCGCGATTATTCCACTATTCTATTGGCGATGGTTCATGCCGTCGGGTATTCTATTGGCGATGGTTCCGCCGGGTATTCTATTGGCAATGGTTCATGCCCCCGGGTATTCTATTGGCGATGGTTCATGCCGGCGGGTATTCTATTGGCGATGGTTCATGCCGCTGGGTATTCTATTGGCGATGGTTCCGCCGGGTATTCTATTGGCGATGGTTCATGCCGCCAGGTATCATAGCGATGGCTTATTCTGCTATTCTATTGGCGATGGTTCATACCGCTGGGTATTCTATGGCAATGGTTTATGCCGCCAGGTATCATATAGCGATTGTACATTACGCTACATCTATGGCGATGCTTCATACCGCCGGATATTCCTTGGCGATGTTTTATGCCACTGATTCTATAGCGATGGATTATACCGCTATGTGTGTAGCACTGGATTATGCTGCCTACGAGCGATGGATGCTGCTTATGTACCGCTGGTGGACGATGGATACAGGTATTCCGCTATTTTGGTAGCGATGAGGTATGGCATATTACTTTTGATATCATTATTGTGAATTCCATGTGTTGTTTTATACCGTCATGTGTTTGACGATGAGATTATGGATGTCGTATATCGACATGTGCCGTCATGTGTTTGACGATGAGATTATGGATGTCGTATATCGACATGAGCCGTCATGTGTTTGACGATGTTATTTGGGATGTCTATGTGGACGTGCGGCGTCGTTTTGGTGAATAATGCATTCACGTTTATGTTTTTGGTTGTATGGTTTGAGTGCCGATGGTGGGCACATGGTAGAGTCTGGGTCACTAGTTGACGAGACCTTTTCCGAGCAGGTTTGCTCGATGGAGCATTGGATGCATTGTACCGGTGAGTGTAGCGCATCATGATATAGAGGTAAATATTTGTCGAGCAATGATACCCTTGGGTATGCTCGTTGGGATGGCTAAGGCCAAGTGATTGGTGGTAAGAGTAGTCATTGAGGAAACTACTCGCTTGTTATTGTGATGAGGAGTGGGCATGGTACACCCACCCTCAAGGTGTGGAATAAGTCCTAATGGATTAGGATTGCATGGTAATTAAGCATGGATGCCGAGTTGTCCATTGTACTTTGGTGTTTTAGAGATATGTTGGGCGATGACCCACAACTCTAACGGTTTGTACGGTATGGTATACCGGGTTGAGACGTGTGTCACGTTGGTAGTTGATATAAGCCTATGGGGCCAGCGAATCGCTAGCCAGGTAATGTTGCAGTACTTTGGTGTGCTTGGGTTAGCCTGATGCCGCTCGTTGGATTCGAGCTGGGTGAATCGTATGGTAATACGATGAGGATTTTGGTAGATTCTTGTAGTCTCCTTGTGACATGGTGATTGAGGTAGGGAATACCTCACGGGGACGTTATACGCCATTGTTTTTTTGGGGACTTGTACTGGGACAGCTCAATTTTGTTGGTATTACCAACGTGAGTGTCAACAAGTCGTTGTTAGCTCTAGTTGAGAATCCTTGCATATGGCATGCAATGGGAGTCACAATGGTTTGTGAGATATAGTTAGTGGGGTGACACTACTATATTGATTTTGTCTCTTGGAGAGATTTGGATTGTACTGTCTTGGAGACAGCTTGCATCGGTCGTGGATTGATTGTAAATCAGCCATGGTAAGCATTACTGGTGTTGGACCGAGTAATGGATTTCTTACCTCGGTGAGACGTTAGAGGAGACGTCTCCGGGGAGATGCTCGATTGTGGAGTACTATGGCATTAGTACAGAGCATCATTGGGATGTGTATACATGGCGTATACAGATTTTGGATCTGGTAATGGTGGTATTGATGCACTACTCTAACCAGTTGTGTATTTCTGGGTTCCGGGATATGTTTTAGTATAAATATATCCAGGCCTTCCGAACGGTGGTTCGAGGATTGGAGGACCATGGATTCATGACTTTTCCTTGAGAGGAAGGCGGTATTATGATACCTACCGGTTGAATCTTTTGGGGAGATTTGTTATTTTGGTTCGTGTAGGTGATGTTGAAATCACACCCTTTTGTTTCGGTTTGTCAACCATCATTCTCCGTGGGGTGAGAATAATCGAGGTTTGACAGTTGGTTTTGGGATTTGGGTATGATTGGAGATACCCGAGTCTATTGCATTGTGTACGCATGTTGTGTTGGTGTTTGGGCATGTATGCCGTGTGTGTATACGTATGCCCACTTTATTTTGTTCCTTGTTGAACGTCGAGTTTGTATGCTTGGTTTGGTAAATCTCCGGTGTGAGATTGTGGAACCTCGAGATCGGTAATCTCGATGGCACGATGTATTCTGAGAAATGATCGTGAGGTACGGTTGACTCCCTCTGAGGAGGGATTGTCGTGTTTTGAGACCATGGTAATTCTTGTTGGATAATTCGATAGCCTTCCTGTTTTAGGATTGTTGGATCCAAGGATAAATGAGGGATGGCCAGGATTCGGATTTGTTTTTTGTCGTGGTTGACACGTGTGGCAGGAATGCAACTGTCTGTTTTGCATGACCTCTGTGGAACTTGAGACTTTGTGGAGTCTTGATGGTGTGTCGGGACCAAGATATGATTCTTGGAACACACCGGTGTAAACATCCTCGGTGATGTGTTTTGGGTGGATCAGTGACCGTGGGTAACCCGGTCCGGGTTGCAAGTGGTGCAACTACTCCTTTGGAAGAGATGGGCTGAGAAGGGAAACCGGATTTTCTGTGGGTATACTGTTGTATACTAGTGGTCCCCATCATGACGATGCGTGTCAAGCATCATGGGCAGGTGGTGAATATCACGGGATGATATCTATGTCAGAACCAATGGAGATTTGGTTGGTTTGCAGTCGTGGTGTGACTTCTGGGACGTTTCACGCCGAGGTATGTTGTTATCTTTCGGGTTTGTATTGGTTTTAGCGTTTGCTCTATTTTAGAGCTTGGTGCGAGACGAGTGTTCTCGCGGTTGTTAATTCGATTCTAATATGGTCCAGAATCGGGGTTGTGACTTTGTTTTGTTGGTGTAGTCCTGGTGTTACGTGGAGTACACCGGTGCAATTTCGAGGACGAAATTTTATTAGTAAGGGATAATTGTGATGTCCGGTGATTAATGGTGTTAATCCCGGTATGGTAATAATCCTTGATGGATTTTTAATCGTGGCAATTAGGAATTAATTGCGGTTTTGGGTCTCCCGAGGTTGTATAATCGGGCATTTGAGATCGCTGGATCCAAAGGTTGAGATTGTGTTCTCATTTCGGTGGAAAACCTATGAGTTGGGTTTTCGGTGGGACTTAGAGTCCGGGGTGCTTTACGTTGGGGCCAGTGTGGGGATTTGATGTTGGAGAGAGAGTTTTTGAAAACAGATGATTTTTAATGAATCATGATGTATTTGTGGAGGTATTGGTATTTCGGAGCATTTTTGCTATATATACCAGTTGGACTCGGGATTCCGTCATTCGGAATCCATTTCTCTCCCCTCCCTCACGCCACTCTCTCACCCCAAACCCTTCCCCTTTCCCTTTGATGGGCAAAATCGATGGAGGCTCGTCCTATGAGCCGGATTTCTCGAAGATAAATTGGTAAGTTTCTTCCCCTTGTCATTGTCTTCAATTTGGTAGTAGTATTGTAACGTTTGGTTGAGGTTTTGTTTGGTTATGGGTTTTGGGGATTTTTGCTTAAAATCCAATGTTGAGTTTTTGGAGTTTTTATTGACTTTAAATGGAGTTTTTGAGGAGTTGAAGGTATAGGGGGTGTTGGATTTGAGTTTGGGTGTGAAAAACACCATGGAAGCTCGAATTTTTTGGAAAAATCGCAGGTGGCGATCGATCGCCGAGGTAGGGAGATCGATCGCGACGAGCAGCTCGATTTTTGGTGACGATAAACAGTGCGGCGATCGATCGCGTGGCCTCGGCGATCGATCGCGAGGATTGGCGATCGATCGCGAATGAGCACTGGTTTGGCCTCTGGACGGAGGCGATCTATCGCGATGTTATTGGCGATCGATCGCCGCTTGCTGATTTTTGCTTTTTTAAAATTTTTTGGAAAATGTCGGGATTTTGGAACCGAGGTTTAAATGGCCCATTTCCGGGGCAATGTCTACATTCCAATGGGAATGCTATACTTTTAAAATGGATTGGTTGGAGCCAAAATTTAATAAAACGGAATTCCCGGTTGAATTCTTGGTTATCTCTTATACTTGTTAAACGATATATTTTGGGTATTATGCATGCTTAGCCGGGGGGCTTTTATTTTGGTAATCGTCATGGATTGACGGTATGATTGGGGGTTTTGAACTTGCTTGGGCACATGGTTGCATGCTTGTGTTTAATTGTGAACTATTTATGTGTTAGCACATAATTCATCGGGTCGTGGGACTCAGGCAAGGTTGGACTCGAACTACAGAAAATTAAGGTACGTATAACGTACGAGCATAGCCTATTATAATATTGAAATTGTGAAATGCATGGTACGTGTTACTTGCAGTAAATGAATGTTGAACCGCATAGTGTATGGCACTTGCAATAAATGGTTAGTAAAATGCATGGTACATGGTAATTATGATAAATGGACATATATCGGGAACTATATGGGGCCGCTTTGAGCGAGCAATATTTGGGATGTTGTCGCCGTTGAGCGACCATCGATTATGACGCCGCTGTTGTCGAGCGTGCGCGGGGTTGAAATGCCACTATTGTAGAGTGAGCTATGAAATGGAATTATGGAATCTTTGGCTAGATATGTGTGATATCTATGGTACTTTATTTGATGATTTAAACATATTTGGTTGTGGAATTGGTATGGTAAGAGTGGTTTTAGTTGATCAATGAAACGATCAACTGGCTTTTGCGAATTTAATGGTTTGGTTATTTTGAGAACAGGGACAATACAGGGGATTCCGGATGAGGATGATACCATCCTGGGAGTATCATTTAAATTCATGTCATTTACATTTTGTAAATTATGAACTGCAATATTATGATTATTGGATTGGTGGTATTGGTATGCTCACCCCGTGTGGGGGCTGTCTCTGTTGGGGCAGGTGATACAGGTGTAGCAGCAGCTTGGGAGTTGAGCTCGGGCTGTTGATTGGAGGTACTCCCAGGATCGAGGTACCAGAGCTGGTTGAATAAGTACATGGATCCAGAGTTGAGATCGAGTTGTACATGGGAGGTGCTTCCAGGATTGAAGTACCAGCGATGGTATCTGGTAGAGTATTTTATACATTAGATACACGCTCGTTCATTGGGTACTCTTATGTGAGTACATATTTACGTGTATATGGAATGTATAAATGAGCATGGCTTTCTCTTTTCATTTATGGTTGCATGCAATTAAATATGGAATTGCTAAATGAACTGAGAGCATGTTGTGTATTATAAGGGTGCATGCTATGTAAATGACTCTGTTTGGGGAATTTGAATATTATGTGGACCAAATGCAAGCAAATTCGTAAATGGCATATGGCTTTTCCCCATGTTAATATTATTTTATGCACTAATGGCATGTTAATGGGTTAAGGGCACGAGGGTCCTTACAACTACGCAATGATTGCATAAGTATTTATGATGTTTATGATGAAGATTATGATAAGTAAAGATATGATGATGTCTATGATGAGTAAAGATGTTATGATGTTTATGATGATGATTATGATAAGGAAAGATATGATGATGTCTATGATGAGTAAAGATGCTATGATGCTTATGATGTATGTTTGTAAGGCCCCAACTCTTAAAGACGACTTTTAAGCATTTATGACGTCGTATGAGTATAAAATTTTTTTCCATTTTCTTTTCATTCTTTAAAAAGAATCATTACATGCTTCCCATAATCCCATGACATAAATAATGTTTAACATTATATGATCATCTCTACCAACAAATAGACTCAAAGATTTCGCCCATTACCATCCCCATTACACCACTTTTATATTGTGGACTTTTATAAAAATTTGGGCAGAGTCTCCCCATAAATTGAGCTATCACAAAATAAACACATTACCAAAATAACTCCCAACCAGGGAAAACACAATACTTAACAGAATACAGAAACACTAAGTAAATTCCCAGCCAGGGAAGACACCACACTAATAAGACAACAAAAGTGGGTTTCAACACCCTTATACAGTCCATATACAGATACAAGTGCTCACAGAAGAGCAACGAATAACGGATACTCATCCGGATGTATAATTAATATATATACCAACAGCTCAACCTCGTATATCGGCTCAATCTCATACTATGGTTCTGGAAGCATCATCCAACAAGGTTCGAGCCTAGCACTCCAAGGCAGCATCGTACCTGTCATACCTGTTTCAACAGAAACAGTCCCCACACAGGGTGAGCATACTCCAACTCAAAATTCAATCACAAATCGATATACAAAATCATAATGCAACAGTTTAGATTATTCAAAACTCATAAAATATACTCCCTGTACAATTCCGAATTTGTATAGCTTCCACACACTGTTCCTGTTTCAAACTCACGCACCTTCAAAATGTCAAGTTCAGTATTATCATTGAAAATATGATACCCAACAACACTATGATTCAATACAACAACAATGTATTATTTATTCTCAACATAAATAATTCAACATCAATGTAAACCTGGTTATCCCACTATCTCATTCTCGACACTTTCTCATATTGCTCATGCCCAAGGCATCAATACTCAACTAGTATAATCGGATCACGTACCACTACGTGTCCACCATACTTCGTATATTAACTCAATTATTAAAGTCAAACACTTAACCTGGAACATCAAAATCAAAATACAAGTGTATATGAATGTATAGATACTAGGTATACCTGCTCGTACGTCACTACGTACCTTATAGTAGACAACATGAACAAGCTATCATCAACGTCCGAAGTCTCCTGAAGAGTCTATATCGAATATCAATTCAATATTAGCTCATAATCCAAGCAATGAATATCCATCATTAGTTCTTACTTTCATTTCCATATCACAAATCAATAACTCAATATTATGAATTAAATCATAATCAATACTTTGATGCACACATCTTCACATGAATCATGATATTTCATTGGTGATGCAAAACCCCATTTTCTCCCATCATCCGCTACATCACACACATGATGCAGGATACACACACCCATACGTGCAAGATCACGCCCAACTCACATAGCAGTTCACTAGACACACCAGCCCAACAGAGGGAAAGGAAGTGCAAGGGTGTATGCATAATAACATCCAACTAGTGTCTAACTAAAACAATCCAATTAAGCCAATTAACATGTTCCAAACATACAAACCCACACCGAGGTGATTCAAACCAAGACATGAAAGGAAGAATCCATGTTTATAAGATATTCCATAATTTATATCAAATTCCCTTAATCATAACATAAGATCCTTTATTGCTTTAAATTCAACTCTAAACAAATTAAAGATGCATTTGGTTCCATAATTCTTGATTTAGAACTCACTACTAAGAGTAGTAATTCAATAAAGTAACATAAGTCAACAATACATGTCATGATACACATTCAAGCATATACATCACCATAAACTCTATTCCATGTTAACACATAGTAGCATGTATCTAACCCATTTATTTACACACTACACATACTTCCAAAGATAACCCATCTCGCACCATAGCCCAACTCCCACCAACACTATTACCATGGTTACAAGCCATAGAAGTTAATTCTTTTCACCACCTACAACATGGCTTAGACCCACACTTGAATCACATTTAAGCATATTAACAAACACCTTCCATGCATGATTTTAGTCTTCGTCTTTTAACCAACAATAATACTAAGCCAAGACATAATTTAACAATTTATTCTCAACAATCAACCATTCATTACAGTGAGTTATAATTAGACCCCTAACAATTCATAGCATATATATACTCCAATACATATAATTATAGGCATAGAACCTCCAAACATGTAATCATCACTTAGATACCAAACTACAAGTTGGAACCACATACCAACATGTAAGAATCAATGCATAAAGCCTTACAACACCCACTAACACATGTATAACACACACCCACACACCTAGCAGCACACGCACATGCACACACAGTACACAAACGCCCACACAGTACACGACCCACACCATACACAAATGCACCATTCCATTTAATTCACACAAAACCAACCAAGATATCACCTTCAAGTCCAAAAATCGAACCACATTAGCAAACCCTTCCAAAATGTTAGTAAAAAAAATAGAACCAAAGCTTCATCAAAATTTCGAGGGATTTCAGGGGAATAACGACTGAAGGGTGAGGAGGATTACCCACAAAAATATTGGAAGAAATTGCCCCAAAATCGGACGAATTCGGAAATTCGAACCGCTGCGCTTCCTTGCAAGATTCGAACGAAATCCGCGACGAAACTTCAGGTTCTTGGTATGGAAAGTTGCGCCTGGAAGAGACAAAGACGATGGTGGTTCGGACGCGCCGGAAGGAGGTCCGACGGCCGCCGGCGCAGGGCTTTTAGCGCCGAGGATCAGATGCGAACGGGAAGAGGAAAAAAGGGAAGAGTGTTCGGATCTGATGTGTGTGCGTTTACACACTTTCAATGTGTGAAAATAGGCTGAAAACATTTTAATATAAATGTATTTCCAATCCAGTTATGTACATCGGAGTGTCACCGGTGCACTGATATATTATTTATAGATAACGATTGTGATTTATACACACTCCAAAAACCCAAAACTTAAATTCTTCGTTTTAATTAACTTATCTCTAAAATATTATCGGAGTATATTTTACAATCTCAAAATATTTTATGATCCGATTAACTTGCCAGTTGACCTTCACTTGGTCAATTCCACTTCTAATTAATTAATTCTAAAATTAATTATCAATAAAATCCAAAACATATTTAGTCCAACAAATGATTATTAATAAATCTGGACATCACAATTCTCCCCAACATATAAAATTTTGTCCTCGAAATTTCAACGCATGCTTACCATAAAAACCAACTGTAAAATTTACGTACCCTATATAGCTCGATATAGTGACTTTACCATCTGTAGGATGACAGTCATCGGAATCATCGTGGCTCACACATGTGCCCCATTGCACCAACGATCGCAAGAAGTGTTTAACCGTCAAGCTTCTTTGTCATATCTCACTACCTCTGTACTTTCATCGACACAATTCCATTGCACAATCTTATTTCCCGTCATATACTTTCATCACAGTACCAATCATATAATCTCGTTAAATCATGCAATCCATGCTTTCATGTATATTCAAGAATATATGACAATACACCAACATTCATCTTAATTAACTTCATACCTGTGTCGTTGCAAATGTATGCAACTTATCCCCACATCATCACCATCATCCGTATGAAGTAACGGTACTCTTGAGCCTTTACGCATCAATCTTTCATATATCATCTCCTGGCTATTATCTGGTGCAAGGTAATGACTTGAAAACCCATTAGTCATTCTCACATACGTATATACACATTATGCACACCAACAGCCACAGACCATCAGTATCAAATCATGATGAATGACCTAACACCAATATTCCTACGTGTGATGTCCGGGGATTAATGGTGTTAATCCCGGTGCGGTATTAATCCTTGATGGATTTTAATTGTGGCAATTAGGAATTAATTGCGGTTATGGCATCTCCCGAGGTTGTTAAATCGGGCATTTGGGATCGTTGGATCCAAAGGTTGAGATTGTATTCTCATTTTGGTGGAAAACCTATGAGTTGGGTTTTTAGTGAGACTTGGTGTCCGGAAAGCCTTATGTTGGGGCCAGTCTGGGGATTTGATATTGGAGAGAGAATTTTTGAAAACAGATGATTTTTAATGAATCATGATGTATTTGTGAAGGTATTGGTATTTTGGGGCATTTTTGCTATATATACCAGTTGGACTCGGGGTTCCGTCATTCGGAATCCATTTCTCTCCTTCTCCCCCCCTTTACACGCCAACCCCTCTCCCCTAACTCTCACCCTTTCTCTTTGGAGAAAAATCGACGGAGGCTCGATTTAGGGGCCGGATCTCTTGAAGAAAAGCTGGTAATCTCTTCCTCATCTCTTGTAGCTTTGATTTGATAGTAGTTTTGTTGATTTTGGTTGAGTTTTGAGGTTGGTTAGGGTTGGGTGATTTTGATAAAAATCTTGAAAACTTTTGGGTTTGTTTTAATTCAAGTCTAACACCCTTGTTGGAGGTTCTTGGGTGTTGTTTTGTTGTGGTTTTGAGTTGGGAGGAGTTGGGGTATGATTTGTGGAGGTTTCAAGCTTTTAAAAATGGTGGTTTTCGAGTTGCAGGGCATGGCGATCGATCGCCCGTAGCAGGCGACCGATCGCATGCAGGCAGTGGGCTTTTCAGCATTGTGGCGATCGATCGCCACTTTTGGAGCGATCGATCGCCTCGCGCCAGAGTGGTCTGGCGATCGATCGCCATATCGAGCGATCGATCGCCAAGGGGCTAGCGATCAATCGCCCGGTATAGCGATCGATCGCCAGCAGGTAATTTTTGGAATTCTTGGCTTTTTCGTGGGATTTTGGATTTGCGACTTAAATGGTCGGCTTCCGGGGCAATGTTCTCATTCCAATGGGAATGCTAGACTTTTAAAATGGTTTGGTTGGAGCCAAATAAATTAAATGGAATTCTCGGATGAATTCTTGGCTATCTTTTTTTAAACTTGTTGAATGGTATATTTTGAGTATTATGCATGCTTATCCGGGTGGCTTTTATGTTGGTAATCGTCATGGTTAGACGATAAGTTTAGAAGTTTGAACGTGCTTGGGCACGTGGTAGCATGCTTGTTGTTGATTGTGAGTTTTTGTGTGTTAGCACATAATTCATCGGATCGTGGGACTCGGGCGAAGTCGGACTCGAACTACGGAAAGTATAAGGTACGTATAACGTACGAGCATAGCCCTTTATTTTTAAATGCAATTGTTGAGTGCATGACACGCTGTATTGCAATCACTGTATATGTAAATGCCTGATACATGGTTTTAGCAATAAACGGATATTGAAATATATGGCTAATGGTAATTACTACAAATGGATGTATATGCATTGGGAATTGCATGGTGCCGCTTTTGAGCGAGCAATGATTGGATGTGGTCGCCTTTGAGCGAACATCGGTTGTAAATTATGAACTGCAATATTATATTATTGGATTGGTGGCATTGGTATGCTCACCCGTGTGGGGGCTGTCTCTGTTGGGGCAGGTGTTACAGGTGTAGCAGCAGCTTTGGAGTCGAGCTCGGGCTATTGATTGAGGTACTTCCAGGATCGAGATACCAGAGCTGGTTGAACAAGTGCATAGATCCAGAGTTGAGATCGAGATGTGCTTGGGAGGTACTTCCAGGATTGAAGTGCCAGTAACGATATCCGGTAGAGTCTTTTATACATTAGATACACGTGTGTTCATTGGGTGCTCTTATGTGAGTACATTTTACGTGTATATGGAATGTATAAATGGGCTACAGCTCTTCTCTATTCATTTATGGTTTGCATGCAATTAAATATGGAATTACTAAATGAACTAAGAGCATGTTAGTGTATTATGAGGGTGCATGTTATATAAATAATCTTGGTTGGGGAATTCGAATATTATGTGGATTAAATGCAAGAAATTTTCTGGATAGCATATGGTGTCGCACTTGCATATGATTTTCCCCATAATAGTATGATTATATGCACTAATGGTATGGCTTAATACACTAATAACGAGTTAAGGGCACGGGGGTCCTTACATTAGTGGTATCAGAGCAGTGGTTAGCTCTTTGGGGCTATTGAAGGCCTGGAACATGCTGATAGGGATGGGTAGCACATATTTATGCATGATAGTAGCTAGTGTTGTGTGACACAACTATTTTGCTTATGTGCATTTGTGACATGTGATCATAGTGAAACGATTATATGTCATGACATCTATAGAATCTGTTGGGATATGCCCTAAGACAAGTCATTAGATGATTGTTTAAGACATACAATGTTTATGGATTTATGAATGGCAATTCATTATTATATATTATTCTTTTAACTGTGTATTGTGAATTAATATATATGTTAATGTCCTTAGAATAATATTGTATTATTCTTAAAGATGTCCCTAGTCAAGTATTATCATGAATAGGGATAATGATAATACGTAGAGACTAGTATATGTTGATCGATGAATTGTTCATTGATATGAGATATCAAATCAACATATGGGTACATGTTAGAGAACGATGTACTGGACAGACCCACCATGAGAATGCAACATGGATAGTTATATGATCGTCATATGCAATTCTCATAGTGATAATAATGTATGAAATCCTTACGACTTGTGATCATCAGAGATCCCAACATAAGGAGTTATGTATCTTGATATCGTCAAACGTTACCCGTAACAGGGTAATCTATAAAGGCGACTATTGGATACACTACGAATTATGTAGAGGGATGTTGACTGATCGAGATAGGATTTGTCCCTCCTATATAACAGGAGATGTGTTTGTCCCTTGATCAAGTGAGAACTAAAATGCATGGCCATGCTCGAACGAGTCGATATGAGATATCGAGCTTATTCGTTTATTCTAGTTCTACTTGGGGATCAAGAAATAAAGATTGGATATACGAGTATGACTATTCCATGACTCGTGTTCAATCTAAACACAAAGGACAAAGGGATTAAGTTACATGATTAATATTATCACAAGTTCTAAAGGTTATGTCGAGTCATTGACATTCTTGTAATTTGGGTAGCATTGATGTGTTGCTAGATACCGCTCAATGCTTGCGACATAAAATGAGATTTTATGTCACTGCCAACATTGCAAGATCCTATCGGGTCGCACAAAAGATTAAATCGAGAAGGGAAATTAAATTCATTGGATGAATTAATTAATTAAGAAGAGTCTTAATTAAGTGATTAAAAGGTTTTAATTAAATCATGGGTTTGGGCCCATAAGACTTTAAGAAAGTCTTGAACCTTAATTAAAAGCCTTTTAATATAAATACAAGGTTTTGATTAATTGTTAATTAATTCTTTCATATCATTCCTTGATATCAAAAGAACAAAACCTAGCCACCCAAGGTGAAGCACACGGCCACCAATAATCTTGAGCTCTCGGCTTCCTATAGCCGTGTAGTTCTTGGTGTGATTTGGGGCCATCTTTTGATTAAGAACCAAGTGTGTTTCGTGTATTGGTTTAAGAACTTGTCTAGCAACTTGTTCTTAAACCATCCCTTCACCCGATTTGATCGTGTGGATACCGTTGAGGCAAAACTCATCGAGTTTTGCTATTGACTCGGAGAAGGCGTAGGACGTGGTGCTGCTCCGTGGATTCTGCTTCAAACACGCTACAAGGGTGAGACACTTGTTATTCTCTAATCCGATATGAATCCCTATGTATAGATCCGGTGTTAGTAATCCCAAAATTTTATTCCGCTGCGTTGTATGCTCATGGGGTTACTTACAGTGGTATCAGAGCCAGGTTCAAGGCTCATATCGGATTTATGTGATTAAATAGTGTTAATCATATTATAAATAATATTGCATGCTTATTAAAACTGTTTAAATTCATATATGATATGAAATTAATTTTAGTTTATGAAAATCATCGTATAATTGTATTTGATATAATTGGCGCATAATTGTATACGATACACGAAAGCGTAAAATCGAAGGGTTAGCCCATGCATGGCTCACGGCAGCCACCAAAGGATGGCTAGGGTTTCGAACCCTAGTCACCTTGGCTCACGGCCGCCGCATGAACTAGGGTTTCGAACCCATAAGCTCGTGCATGGCCATGTAGCCGCCGAATAAGGGCTAGGGTTCGGACCCTGGCTCGTGCATGGGTCAAGCCGTCACACTATCTAGGGTTTTGAACTCTATTGGCTCGATAAAGTATTGAGAAGTTGCAAGATGGTTCGATCATGGTCCACGGAATTATGAGGGTCGACGGCTACACCACATGAGGGCTAGGTTTTTTCGAACCCTTGGCTCGAGATGGTTAAGCCGTCACCGTCATGAACCGTCCATGGTTGGATCGTAGCTTGTGGCTCATAAATTTCGTTGTTTCAAGCAAGTTGGCTCGATAAAAATTAAAGATGGTGCGAGGCGGCTAGGGTTTGGAACCCTAGCGCCGCCGCCGCTCGAGCTTGGCTCGGCCATGGGCTAGGGTTTCGAACCCTAGGCCCATCAATGGTCCAGCCGAGTGGTTGTGGTTCGAACCATGGTGGTTCGAGCCTTAGTCGCTTTAGTTCGTGGCATGTGATGTCCCGAGCGTACGATAATTTTTCAAAAATTATTTTACAGTTTTAATTAGAATTAAATTTAAAATGTTTAGAATTTAATTAATTAAATGTTAATGCATGCTTTATGTGTTGTTTGAGCATGGTGCGTGGTTATAGCCCTTTGACCTATTAGATAGGATTTGTGGATGTTTGTAATTTATAATACGACCTGCGTGTCGTGCCTTTCTCTATTTCATTCTAAATGTAATCCCTCCCCTATGTTCCCCTCGAATGTGAATCGAGGAATTCTATATCTTGTAAATAGTGTAGTTTATTTTGTTGATGGTGATCAATGAAGATGGAGCATCGTGCCGGGATGAGGAGGCCATTCACAAATTGGAGCCAAGGAAGGTGCTTGTGTAGTTACCTTAGGTTGTCTCATAGGATTTTCTCATTGGCTTGAGAAAATCAATAGTAGGGGCTATAACCATGTCACGTTTTAATTATGTATGTTGATGCATGATTTATCTTATGTTTTAGTTTGATAATAGTATTACACATATATGTAGATATGTATACAACTATATGTAGTGGACATATTTTAAATTATCAAATTAATCATGAGATCAATAAATCCCTCTAAAATATTAAGTTTTAGATGCCTTCCAAAATAAAAGTACTCGTCAATAACTTCGATTGTACATGTGTGGGTTTGCCAAAGCAAAGCACCGTTGCAATCTTAGTAAGGCGCGAAAGGATAAAAGTGATATCCGTTATACTTTAATTGGGTACGACTTAACTAGGTTATCTCAATAGGATTGGGAACCTAGAGGCATGGGTTGGATTATAATTCATTTGATGAATTGAACAAAGTGTTGTTCGTCCAACTATCCAAGAATTATATGTGATATAATTGACAAAGTGTTGTCTACCTAAATAACCGAGTCTTGGGCGATTAGCCAAAGCTAACTCAAGATTAGGCGAAATATGGATCTTGGCCCACTAAAGGTTTCGAGGGTTGATATTTTTCAAACAAAATAGTGGGAGTATCATTTAATATAAGACCATGTTAAATGATTTAAATCATAAACTTATTTTGCATATTTATATTGTAGATATCCATGGCAACTAACAACGTTACTAGCACTTTATCACTGCGATCGGTCCTTGAGAAGGACAAATTACATGGGACAAATTTCCTAGACTGGCATAGGAACTTGAGGATAGTCCTCAAACAAGGAAAGAAACAATATGTCCTAGAGGAACCCTTGCCCGCTGAGGAACCTCCCCTAACAGCTACAAGAGCTGAAAGAGATGCTTACAAGAAGCATCAGAGTGACGCACTTGATGTTGGGTGCCTCATGCTTGCCACCATGAACTCTGAGCTTCAGAAGCAACATGAGGAAATGGAGGCGTTCGATATGATTGAACACTTAAAGCAGTTGTACCAACAGCAAGCAAGACAAGAGAGGTATGACGTCTCTAAGGCGTTATTTCAGTGCAGGATGGTAGAAGGTAGCTTAGTTGGAACTCATGTGCTCAAGATGATTGGGTACATTGAGAATCTGGACAAGCTAGGTTTTCCATTGGACCAAGAGTTGGCCACCGATGTAATCTTGCAATCGTTGCCTGAGGGCTTCAGTCAATTTGTAGTAAATTACAATATGACTGACATGGAAAAGACTCTACCCCAGTTGCTTGGTATGTTGAGAACATATGAAGCAAATACTAAGAAGACTAAGGCCACAAATGTCCTTATTGTGAATATGGGCAAAGGAAGGGCCAAAGCTAAAGGCAACAAGAAAGCAAAGAAGGTCTTTGCTAAATCTAAGCCAAAGTCTTCTGCACTAAAGCCAAAGGGAGGGATAGCAAAGGAAGGGAACTGTTTCCATTGCGGTGAGACCGGCCATTGGAAAAGAAACTGCAAAGTATATCTGGAGGATCTAAAGAAAGGAAGTGTGACTTCCGCTTCAGGTATTTTTGTTATAGAAGTCAATTTATCTACTTCTTCATCATGGGTATTAGATACTGGATGTGGATCTCACATTTGTGTAAATGTGCAGGATCTCAAAAGGAGTAGGACATTGGTGAAAGGTGAAGTTGATCTCCGAGTTGGAAATGGAGCAAGAGTTGCTGCATTAGCTATAGGAGATTATCATTTAGCTTTACCTTCTGGTTTATCATTGATTTTAAAAGACTGTTATTTTGTGCCTTCAATTACTAAAAACATTATTTCTATTTCTTGTTTAGACAAGTATGGTTTTTCATTTATAATAAAGGACAATTGTTGTTCTATTTATTTAAATGATATGTTTTATGCTAGTGTACAAATGGTGAATGGTCTTTATGTATTGAATCTTGATATGCCTATCTATAACATAAATACTAAAAGGATTAAAAATAATGATTGTAATCCGACTTATCTCTGGCACTGTCGCTTGGGCCACATAAACGAGAACCGCATATCTAAACTCCATAAGGATGGAATATTAGATTCATTTGATTTTGAATCATATGATACATGCGAATCTTGTTTAATGGGCAAGATGACTAAAGCCCCTTTCAAGGGATATGTTGAAAGGGCAAATGTTTTATTGGGACTAATACATAGTGATGTATGTGGACCAATAAGTACACAAGCTAGAGGTGGTTTTCAATACTTCGTTACATTTACTGATGACCTCAGTAGATATGGGTATGTGTACCTAATGAAACATAAACATGAAACCTTTGAAAAGTTTAAAGATTTCAAGAATGAAGTACAAAACCAACTTGGCAAAAGTATCAAATCCTTCGATCAGATCGAGGAGGAGAATACTTAAGCCAAGAGTTTCATGACTATCTAAAGGAGTGTGGGATAGTCCCACAACTCACTCCTCCGTATACTCCACAATGGAATGGTGTATCCGAGAGGAGAAATCGAACCTTGTTAGACATGGTTAGATCAATGATGAGTCATGCAGATCTTCCGATATCGTTTTGGGGACACGCTCTAGAAACAACGATTTTCTTACTGAACCGTGTTCCATCTAAATCAGTGGAAAAGACACCATATGAGATATGGACTGGGAAGCGTCCTAGTATGTCTTTTATGAAGATTTGGGGTTGTGAGGCTTTCGTTAGACGTCACGCCACTAACAAACTTGGACCCAAATCTGATAAGTGTTTATTTGTGGGGTATCCTAAGGAAACGAAATGGTACTATTTCTATTATCCCACCGAGAACAAAGTAGTTGTTGCTCGGACTGGTGTATTTCTTGAAAGAGAATTTATTTCTAGAAAAACCAGTGGGAGAAAAATAGAACTTAGTGAAGTTCAACCACAAGAAAACACTGAACCTGAGATTGAGATGGAAACAGAGCAGGCACCACAAGCTGTTGTGGAAGAAGTACCTGCTCAAGAGACACAAGCCCAGCGTAGGTCTGTAAGAGAACACCGGGAGCCACAGAGATATGGATTTCTTGTGACTCAACAAGGTGACTTACTACTTATTGATGAGGATGAGCCGTCATCTTATCAACAAGCTATAATGGGCAATGATTCTGAGAAATGGCAAGAGGCCATGAAATCTGAGATGGAATCCATGTATGCAAACCAAGTATGGACTTTGGTTGATCCACCTGAAGGGGTACGACCCATAGGGTGCAAATGGATTTTCAAGAAAAAGACCGATATGGATGGTAACGTACAAACCTATAAAGGTCGGCTGGTTTGCAAAAGGATTCAAACAAATTCATGGTATTGACTATGATGAAACCTTTTCACAAGTGGCCATGGTTAAATCCATAAGGATCTTACTTGCAATAGCTGCATTTCATGATTATGAATTCTGGCAGATGGATGTCAAAACAGCTTTCCTTAATGGAAATCTGCTCGAGGATGTGTACATGACACAGCCCGAGGGTTTTGTCGATCCAAAGGATGCTGGAAAGATCTGCAAGCTACAACGATCCATTTATGGATTGAAGCAAGCTTCTCGGAGTTGGAATCTTCGTTTTGATGATGCAATCAAAGAGTTTGATTTTATCAAAAATGAAGATGAACCTTGTGTCTACAAGAAGGTCAGTGGGAGCGTAATCATTTTCCTAGTGTTGTATGTAGATGACATACTTCTTATTGGAAATGATATCCCTGCCTTGCAATCTGTAAAGATTTGGCTAGGGAACTGCTTTTCGATGAAAGACTTAGGAGAAGCCACCTATGTATTAGGAATAAAGATCTATAGAGATAGATCGAGAAGGCTTCTTGGTCTAAGTCAAAGTTACATACATAGACAAAGTGCTTAAAAGGTTTAGCATGCAAGAATCCAAGAAAGGATTCGTGCCTATGACACATGGTATTTATCTCTCGAAGGAACAGTGTCCTTCAACACCAGATGAAAGACAACGCATGAGTAAGATTCCATACGCGTCAGCTATTGGATCTATCATGTATGCCATGATATGTACTCGTCCCGATGTATCGTATGCTTTGAGCATGACGAGCAGATATCAAGTTGATCCAGGTGAAGGTCACTGGATTGCTGTCAAGAACATCCTGAAGTACTTGAGAAGGACTAAGGATACATTCTTGATTTATGGAGGTGAGGAAGAGCTCAATGTAATGGGTTACACTGATGCAAGCTTCCAAACCGACAAAGATGATTTTCGATCGCAATCTGGATATGTGTATTGCCTAAATGGAGGTGCTGTGAGCTGGAAGAGTTCAAAGCAAGAAACAATAGCCGATTCTACAACGGAAGCTGAGTATATTGCTGCCTCGGTTGCAGCAAAGGAAGCTGTTTGGATGAGGAAGTTCATTCTGAACTTGGAGTGGTGCCTAGCATTAAAGATCCGATAGAACTCTATTGTGACAACAATGGAGCGATCGCATTGGCTAAGGAACCAAGATCTCACCAAAGATCCAAGCACATACTTAGGCGTTTCCATTTCATTCGAGAAATCGTTGAAAGGGGAGATGTTAAAATATGCCAAGTACCAACAGATCATAATGTATCTGACCCATTGACGAAGCCGCTGTCACAGCAGAAGCATGATCGTCATACTAGATCTCTAGGCATTAGGTATATGTCTGAGTGGTCTTAGTGCAAGTGGGAGATTTGTTGGGATATGCCCTAAGACAAGTCATTAGATGATTGTTTAAGACATACAATGTTTATGGATTTATGAATGGCAATTCATTATTATATATTATTCTTTAACTGTGCATTGTGAATTAATATATATGTTAATGTCCTTAGAATAATATTGTATTATTCTTAAAGATGTCCCTAGTCAAGTATTATCATGAATAGGGATAATGATAATACGTAGAGACTAGTATATGTTGATCGATGAATTGTTCATTGATATGAGATATCAAATCAACATATGGGTACATGTTAGAGAACGATGTACTGGACAGACCCACCATGAGAATGCAACATGGATAGTTATATGATCGTCATATGCAATTCTCATAGTGATAATAATGTATGAAATCCTTACGACTTGTGATCATCAGAGATCCCAACATAAGGAGTTATGTATCTTGATATCGTCAAACGTTACCCGTAACAGGGTAATCTATAAAGGCGACTATTGGATACACTACGAATTATGTAGAGGGATGTTGACTGATCGAGATAGGATTTGTCCTTCCTATATAACAGGAGATGTGTTTGGCCCTTGATCAAGTGAGAACTAAAATGCATGGCCATGCTCGAATGAGTCGATATGAGATATCGAGCTTATTCGTTTATTCTAGTTCTACTTGGGGATCAAGAAATAAAGATTGGATATACGAGTATGACTATTCCATGACTCGTGTTCAATCTAAACACAAAGGACAAAGGGATTAAGTTACATGATTAATATTATCACAAGTTTTGAAAGGTTATGTCGAGTCATTGACATTCTTGTAATTTGGGTAGCATTGATGTGTTGCTAGATACCGCTCAATGCTTGCGACATAAAATGAGATTTTATGTCACTGCCAACATTGCAAGATCCTATCGGGTCGCACAAAAGATTAAATCGAGAAGGGAAATTAAATTCATTGGATGAATTAATTAATTAGAAGAGTCTTAATTAAGTGATTAAAAGGTTTTAATTAAATCATGGGTTTGGGCCCATAAGACTTTAAGAAAGTCTTGAACCTTAATTAAAAGCCTTTTAATATAAATACAAGGTTTTGATTAATTGTTAATTAATTCTTTCATATCATTCCTTGATATCAAAAGAACAAAACCTAGCCACCCAAGGTGAAGCACACGGCCGCCAATAATCTTGAGCTCTCGGCTTCCTATAGCCGTGTAGTTCTTGGTGTGATTTGGGGCCATCTTTTGATTAAGAACCAAGTGTGTTTCGTGTATTGGGTTTAAGAACTTGTCTAGCAACTTGTTCTTAAACCATCCCTTCACCCGATTTGATCGTGTGGATACCGTGAGGCAAAACTCAATCGAGTTTTGCTATTGACTCGGAGAAGGCGTAGGACGTGGTGCTGCTCCGTGGATTCTGCTTCAAACACGCTACAAGGGTGAGACACTTGTTATTCTCTAATCCGATATGAATCCCTATGTATAGATCCGTGTTAGTAATCCCAAATTTTATTCCGCTGCGTTGTATGCTCATGGGGTTACTTACAGAATCATAATATAATCTGTTGATTATGATTGTGAGTTGTGACACAGGGAACACCAAATGGAGCATTTTGAAATACATTGGGATGCAGGAAGTACTATTGTACTCATAGTTTATGCATTTACTCATTATAATCATATTGTGGGGAAAATGGATTATCGTATGCTCATGGTTTGGGGTTGTTCCGTGAGGGACACTATGACACGAAAGGCTAAGGCCAGGGTTGAAATACACGAAACGGTAACCTGCGTTTTATATACATCATGGAATTATGCATTGTGGTTGCATGTGTACAATGGAGTGATGAGTTTATGCTCTGCCGCCAATGTTTGAAGCGATGGGTGGGAGTACCGCATGTCGCATTTGAGCGAGGTGCATTAAAATACACTCATGATGATGTATGTTGGAATATGGAATATACTTGTGTTGCAGGTATAGACGAAATACTTGGTGAATATCCCATGAGTCATTGTTATGGATGAGTGATGATTTTAAATTGCTTGCCGCTATTTATTATTTTGTGCCGCTATATGTGAAGCCAGGGGTGGGAGCGCCGCATGTCAAAATTTGAAGCGTGGTTATCATATGAGGCGAGGAAAGAATATTTTGCCCGCTAAAATATGAAGCGAGGGGTGGGAGCGCCGCATGTCCATTTAAGCGAGGTTATTCTATGCCGCCTTTATGTGAAGCGATGGGTGGGAGTACCACATGTTTTATTTGAGCAAGGGGCATTAAAATACACTCCGTAACAATGACTAGGGGACCCAGCTATTCTATTGGCGATGGTTTAAATGCCGCCAGGTATATTGATAGCGACGTTCATTCCGCTATATTGATTGGCGATGGTTCATTCTGCCAGATGTATTGATTGGCGATGTTCTTGCCGCCAGGTATATTGATAGCGACGGATCTAGTTCCGCTATATTGATTGGTGATGGTTCATTCCGCCAGATGTATTGATTGCGATGGTTCTTGCGCCAGGTATATGATAGCGACGGTTCATTACGCTATATGGATTGGCGATGGTTCATTCCGCCAGATGTATTGATTGGCGATGGTTCTTGCCGCCAGGTATATTGATAGCGACGGTTCATTCCGCTATATTGATTGGCGATGGTTCATTCCACCAGATATATTGATTGGCGATGGTTCATTCCGCCAGATGTATTGACGGGCGATGGTTCTTGCCGCCAGGTATATTGATAGCGATGGTTCATTCCGCTATATTGATTGGCGATGGTTCATTCCGCCAGATGTATTGATTGGCGATGGTTCTTGCCGCCAGGTATATTGATAGCGATGGTTCATTCCGCTATATTGATTGGCAATGGTTCATTCCGCCAGATATATTGATTGGCGATGGTTCTTGCCGCCGGATATATTGATAGCGATGTCTCATTCCGCTATTCTATTGGCGATGATTTGTGCCGCCGGGTATTACATAGCGACGGGTCATTCCGCTACACCTATGGCGATGGTTCATACCGCCGGATATCTATAGCGATGTTTTATGCCGCTGACTCTATGACGAGGGATCATGCCGCTGATTCTATAGCGATGGGTTATACCGCTATGTGCGTAGCGCTGGATTATGTCGCCTACGAGCGATGGGTGCTGCTTGTGTACCCCTGGTGGACGATGGATACAGGTATTCCGCTATCTTGATAGCGATGAGGTTTGTCATATTACTTTTGTTAGCATTATTGTGGATACTATGTGTTGTTATATACGTCACGTGTTTGACAATGAGATTATGGATGTCGTGTATTGACATGTACCGTCATATGTTTGACGATGTTAATTGGATGTCATATGTTGACATATGCCATCACCGGATGACGATGACATAGCGGGTGTTCTATGTAGACGTGTAGAGTCGTTTTGATGATTAATACATTTATGTTTATGTATTTGGTTGTATGGTTCGAGTGCCTTTGGTGAGCACATGGTAGTGTCTGGGTCACTAGTTGACGAGACCATTATGCCGAGCAGGTTGCTCGAAGAATTATTGGGTGCACCGTACAGGAATTGTACCGCAGCACATATTCGAAGTATATATTGTTCGAGTAATGATATCCTTTGGGTATACTCGCTGGTTTGACTTAGGCCAAGTGATTGGTGGTAAGAGTAGTCATTGAGGAAACTACTCGCTTGTTGTTGTGATATGCGGTAGGCGTGGTCACACCCACCCTGAGGGTGTGGGATAAGCCCTTATGGGTTAGGATTGCTTCGTGGTTGAGGAAGGACACCGGGATGTCCATTATGCTTTGGTGTGTTAAGAGATATGTGGGTGATGACCCAGAACTCTATTGGTAGTACGGTATGGTATACCGGAATGGGACGTGTGTCACGTTGATAGGTAGGTATGAGCCTGAGGGACCAGAGAGTTGTTAGCCAGGTATTGTTTCAGTGTTATAGTGTGCTTATGATAGCCATTATACTGCTCGTGTGATTCGAGTTCAGTGAATCGTATGATGATACGATGAGGATTTTTGGTAGACTCTTGTAGTCTCTTTGTGGCATGATAATTGAGGAAGAGAATACCTCACGGAGACGCTTATACGTCAAATGTTTTAAGAGACTTGTTTTGGGACAACTCAATTTTTTTGTTGGAAATACCAACGTGAGCGTCGACAAGTCATTTTTAGCTCTGGTTGAGCATCTTTGCATATGGCATGCGACGGACGTCACAATTGGAATTGTGTGGTATAGTCAGTGGGGTGACACTACTATATTGACTTTATCTCTTGAAGAGATTTGGATTGTACTGTCATGGAGACAGCTAGTTTTTGTTGAGGGTTGATTGTGAATCAACCATGGTAAGCCCTACTAGTGTTGGACTAGGCGATGGCTTCGTACTTCCAGTGAGACGTTCGAGGAGACGTCTCCGGGGTGATGCTCGAGTTGTGTAGTACTATGGCAATAGTACAGGGCATCGTTGGTTGAGTATACTTGGCGTATACGAGTTTCGATTTGATAATAGTGACTTCGATGCACTATTCTGAACCAGTTGCATATTTTGGTTCCGAGATATATGTTGGTATGTATTACCCAGTTTTCCGGACGGTGGTTCGAGGTCGGAGGGTCATGGATACATGACACTATCCTCGTGGGAAAGGCGGTATTGATATACCTGCCGGTTGAATCTTTTGAGAGATTCGTTGCGTTGGTTGTGTGGTGTTGATGTTGAAATCACACCCTTTGGCTTGGGTCTGTCGACCACTATTCTCCGTGGAGTGAGAATAATCGAGGTCTGGCCGTAGGTTTTGGGACTTTGGGTATGTTTGGAGATACTCGAGTCTATTGCTTGAGTGTGCCTGTTGTGTTGGTGCTTAGACAAGTATACCCGTGTGTGTATACGAATGCCAACTCTATTTCGTTCCTTGTTGAACGTCAGGTTAGTGTGTTTGGTTTGATAAATCTCCGGTGTGAGATTGTGGAACCTCGAGATCGGCAATCTCGATGGCACGATGCATTCTGATGAATGATCGTGAAGGTCGTTTGACTTCCCCTGAGGAGGGGGTCGTGTTTTGGAACCATGGTATTTCTTGTTGGATAATTCGATAGCCTTCCTGTTTTAGGATTGTTGAATCCCAGGATAAATGATGGATGGCCAGGATTCGGATTTGTTTAGTGTCACGGTCGACACGTGTTTGGAAATGCAATTGTTTGTCTTGCATGTCCCCTGTGGAACTTGAGACCTTGTAGAGTCTCGATAGTGTGTTTTGGACCAAAATGGGACTTCTTGGAACACATGGTTGTAGTCATCTGTAGTGATGTGTTTTGTGTGGATTAGTGACCGTGGTTTACCCGATCCGGATTGCAAGGGGTACAACTACCCCTTTGGAGGAGATGAACGGGAAAGCGCAACCGGATTTCCGGGAGTATAATGACTGCGTACTAGTGATTCCCATCATAACGATGTGTGTTAAGCATCGTGGGCGAGTGGTGGATATCATGGAGAGATATCTATGAACCAATGGGGTTTTGATTGATTTGCAGTCAGGGTGGACTGACTTCCGGGACAATTCACATCGAGGTATGTTGTTATCTTTCGGATTTATATTGATTTTGGCGTTTGCTTTATTGTAGAGCTTGGTGCGAGATTGGTGTTCTCGCAGTTGATGATTCGATTCTAGTGTGGTCCAGAATCGGGGTTGTGGCTTTACTTGTTTGTGTAGTCCTGGTGTTACGTAGAGTACGTCGGTGCAAATTTCGAGGCCGGGGATAATTGTGATGTCCGGGGATTAATGGTGTTAATCCCGGTGCGGTATTAATCCTTGATGGATTTTAATTGTGGCAATTAGGAATTAATTGCGGTTATGGCATCTCCCGAGGTTGTTAAATCGGGCATTTGGGATCGTTGGATCCAAAGGTTGAGATTGTATTCTCATTTTGGTGGAAAACCTATGAGTTGGGTTTTTAGTGGGACTTGGTGTCCGGAAAGCCTTATGTTGGGGCCAGTCTGGGGATTGATATTGGAGAGAGAATTTTTGAAAACAGATGATTTTTAATGAATCATGATGTATTTGTGAAGGTATTGGTATTTTGGGGCATTTTTGCTATATATACTAGTTGGACTCGGGGTTCCGTCATTCGGAATCCATTTCTCTCCTTCTCCCACCTTTACACGCCAACCCCTCTCCCCTAACCCTCACCCTTTCTCTTTGGAGAAAAATCGACGGAGGCTCGATTTAGGGGCCGGATCTCTTGAAGAAAAGCTGGTAATCTCTTCCTCATCTCTTGTAGCTTTGATTTGATAGTAGTTTTGTTGATTTTGGTTGAGTTTTGTGGTTGGTTAGGGTTGGGTGATTTTGATAAAAATCTTGAAAACTTTTGGGTTTGTTTTAATTCAAGTCTAACACCCTTGTTGGAGGTTCTTGGGTGTTGTTTTGTTGTGGTTTTGAGTTGGGAGGAGTTGGGGTATGATTTGTGGAGGTTTCAAGCTTTTAAAAATGGTGGTTTTCGAGTTGCAGGGCATGGCGATCGATCGCCCGTAGCAGGCGACCGATCGCATGCAAGCAGTGGGCTTTTCAGCATTGTGGCGATCGATCGCCACTTTTGGAGCGATCGATAGCCACTTTTGGAGCGATCGATCGCCTCGCGCCAGAGTGGTCTGGCGATCGATTGCCATATCGAGCGATCGATCGCCAAGGGGCTAGCGATCGATCGCCCGGTATAGCGATCGATCGCCAGCAGGTAATTTTTGGAATTCTTGGCTTTTTCGTGGGATTTTGGATTTGCGACTTAAATGGTCGGCTTCCGGGGCAATGTTCTCATTCCAATGGGAATGCTAGACTTTTAAAATGGTTTGGTTGGAGCCAAGTAAATTAAATGGAATTCTCGGATGAATTCTTGGCTATCTTTTTTTAAACTTGTTGAATGGTATATTTTGAGTATTATGCATGCTTAGCCGGGTGGCTTTTATGTTGGTAATCGTCATGGTTAGACGATAAGTTTAGAAGTTTGAACGTGCTTGGGCACGTGATAGCATGCTTGTTGTTGATTGTGAGTTTTTGTGTGTTAACACATAATTCATCGGATCGTGGGACTCGGGCGAAGTCGGACTCGAACTACGGAAAGTATAAGGTATGTATAACGTACGAGCATATCCCTTTATTTTTAAATGCAATTGTTGAGTGCATGACACGCTGTATTGCAATCACTGTATATAGAAATGCCTGATACATGGTTTTAGCAATAAACGGATATTGAAATATATGGCTAATGGTAATTACTACAAATGGATGTATATGCATTGGGAATTGCATGGTGCCGCTTTTGAGCGAGCAATGATTGGATGTGGTCGCCTTTGAACGAACATCGGTTGTGACGCCACTACTGAGCATGCGTGAGATTGAAATGCCGCTATTGTAGAGCGAGCAATGAAATAGAACTGTGGAACCATAAAGAGATATATGGAATATTTGTGATCATTATTTAATGATTTGATATTATTTATATAATGTCGGTATGTAGCAAGTGAATTCGTTAATCAATGTAATGATTACCTGGCATTTGGGAATTTGATGGTTTCAGTTATTTTGAGAACAGGGACAGTACAGGGGATCCCGGATGAGGATGATGTCATCCATGGAGTATCTCTTATATTTCATAGCATTACATGTTGTAAATTATGAACTGCAATATTATATTATTGGATTGGTGGCATTGGTATGCTCACCCCGTGTGGGGGCTGTCTCTGTTGGGGTAGGTGTTACAGGTGTAGCAGCAGCTTTGGAGTCGAGCTCGGGCTGTTGATTGAGGTACTTCCAGGATCGAGATACCAGAGCTGGTTGAACAAGTGCATAGATCCAGAGTTGAGATCGAGCTGTGCTTGGGAGGTACTTCCAGGATTGAAGTGCCAGTAACGGTATCCGGTAGAGTCTTTTATACATTAGATACACGCGTGTTCATTGGGTGCTCTTATGTGAGTACATTTTACGTGTATATGGAATGTATAAATGGGCTACAGCTCTTCTCTATTCATTTATGGTTTGCATGCAATTAAATATGGAATTGCTAAATGAACTAAGAGCATGGTGTATTATGAGGGTGCATGTTATATAAATAATCTTGGTTGGGGAATTCGAATATTATGTGGATTAAATGCAAGAAATTTTCTGGATAGCATATGGTGTAGCACTTGCATATGATTTTCCCCATAATAGTAGGATTATATGCACTAATGGTATGGCTTAATACACTAATAACGGGTTAAGGGCACGGGGGTCCTTACACTACGTCACAATCATACTCCATCTAACACAACATCAATATGGAATAATTCGCGTCATACCTTTGTAGATGGAATCATCTACAATATACAATTGCATCATAATATCATGTTCATCGCAACACTCACATACTCTTAAGTGTCAGCATTTCCACATTACATTACCCAACTATTATCTGTCATAGGGCAAGTACAAAATAAACTCGTTAGTATTTCTCAAATACTCATAAGATAACACGTACCTTGTCATTTACGCTTTTTGATATTCATAATGTTTCTGTCATCAAACATTAATTCCCTGCATCATCACGCAATTCTATACACAACATGTTACATCACACTATCTCATAGGGTGATTGAAATTTAACATAAGAATTAATTGCATGCCTCAATGACACAATTTATATCAATCTTTAATTCATCCTCGAAACATAATAATTCATTAATCATGAATATTCACAATGAACACATGTACACACACGACATTCGTAGTAATCACGCGTCATCCCGTGACATACTCATGCCATCCTGTGACACACTCATTAAACTCATGTCCATCTGATTGTATTCCATTCATCATAATAGGTGATTACTCAATTATTAATCCTACCACATACAAAACTAGCATGCTTTCACAACAATAATCATCATCACAAAATGATTAACATCTATTTTCAATATCTCATCACTACACACCATAGATATGAGAGTGTTATCACAGAGGTTACAACCCCTTCTTGCCTCATTACCGCAACAAAATATGAATATGACACATCTAGGTTCCACTTCAATTCCATTATCAACCTTTCTACATGTACATGATTTCAAATCAATATAAATCAACAAAATAACTCGAATCAACATATATCAATATGTTCAACCAACTGAAACGGTTTACCTCGATACTTCGTCCTCCTGGATCGATCCAATATTCTCTTGGGCCTAAATCACATATACCCAATGAGCAATAACATAACTGTACATAGTACAACTTCTATTGCCATCTGCAATCAAAGCATCATCAATACTCATTGCTAACACAATTGCAATGCATCAATCTTCATCGCCCTACGGTGGTACATAATACTCATCGCCAACGCTGGCATACATAATATCCATAATCACAATGAATATACATTCTTAAAACAATAAGATGTAATAACACTTACTGTACAACAGTTGATCCACACTTGATCCTTTAAATTGTCCCTACTCTCAACATAAATATTCCACAAAATATGATTTCATATCAATACACAAATTGATATACTCATCATCAACAGAATAGCGGAAAGAGGCGTCGCTATATATATATAATCGGCGGCAAGAACCATCGCCATGGAATCAGCGGAATGCACCATCGCTAAACACATGTCTGGCGGCATGATCCATCACCAATAACATAGCGGAAAGAGGCATCGCTATACACGTACCTGGCGGAATAACCATCGCCTATAATATAGCAGCATGAACCATCGCTCGATATACCTGGCGGCATGAATCATCGCCCATAATATAGCGGAATGAGACATCGCTATCAATATACCTGGCGGCATGAACCATCGCCAACCAATATAGCGGAATGAGACATCGCTATCAATATACCTGGCGGCATGAACCATCGCCAACCAATATAGCGGAATGAGACATCGCTATCAATATCGATAATGTGGGTTTTCCGGTCTTGTTATAGCAGCGGAATTTTAGGACCCCTCGCTTCGACATATAACGGCATCATATGATATCCCTCGCTTCGACAATGACAGCGGCATGTACATCGCTTCGACATGACAGCGGCAAATATCATATTACCATCGCTTCATATGACAGCGACAAGTACCTCCCTCGCTCGAATATAACAACCACCGGAATTTCCACTAGCTCCATGTACCTGCATCCAGGTTAATACAACAGTTCACAAATCCTACTACGTCATATCGGTGGCTCAATAATATCTATCGCTTTGACAATGACAGCGGCATGTACCTCGCTTTGACATGACAGTGGCAAATATTATGATCCATCGCTGATGATATACCCGTAATAGGACGTTAAAAATAACACATTGTATATTCAATAACACTTGAAATCACACCACAATATTCCAGTGTCTGTTGTCAACCATCCCTGTCCTTAGACAGCATGTCACATTTCCCATTTCCTGATTTTCCTACAAAATCAGATCCCTTAGCACATAACATATGGAGTGTCAGACATTACCGTTAATGCCATCACATCGCACTCTACACGATTCCTGCAACCACAATGATTAGTAATACCATTTTCCATATCGTAAAAGCACATAAGTAATTAGTTGTGTCACACAACATTAATATCATCATGTATAAATATGTGCTACCAATTCCTATCAACAAGTGCCTAGGCCCTTAACAGTCCCAATGAGCAACCAGTGCTCTGATACCACTAATGTAAGGCCCCAACTCTTAAAGACGACTTTTAAGCATTTATGACGTCTTATGAGTATAAAAAAATTCATTCTTTAAAAGAATTATTACATGCTTCACATAATCTCCATGACATAAATAATGTTCAACATTATATGATCATCTCTACCAACAAATAGACTCAAAGATTTCGCCCATTACCATCTCCATTACACCACTTTTATATTGTGGACTTTTATAAAAATTTGGGCAGAGTCTCCCCATAAATTGAGCTATCACAAAATAAACACTTTACCAAAATAACTCCCACCCAGGGAAAACACAATACTTAACATAATACAGAAACACTAAGTAAATTCCCAGCCATGGAAGACACCACACTAATAAGACAACAAAAGTGGGTTTCAACACCCTTATACAGTCCATATACAGATACAAGTGCTCACAGAAGAGCAACGAATAACGGATACTCATCCGGATGTATAATTAATATATATACCAACAACTCAACCTCGTATATCGGCTCAATCTCATACTATGCTTCTGGAAGCATCATCCAACAAGGTTCGAGCCCAGCACTCCAAGGCAGCATCGTACCTGTCATACCTGTTTCAACAGAAACAGTCCCCACACAGGGTGAGCATAATCCAACTCAAAATTCAATCACAAATCGATATATAAAATCATAATGCAAACAGTTAAGATTATTCAAAACTCATAAAATATACTCCCTGTACAATTCCGAATTTGTATAGCTTCCACACACTGTTCCTGTTTCACAACTCACGCACCTTCAAAATGTCAAGTTCAGTATTATCATTGAAAATATGATACCCAACAACACTATGCATTCAATACAACAACAATGTATTATTTATGCTCAACATAATAATTCAACATCAATGTAAACCTGGTTATCCCACTATCTCATTCTCGACACTTTCTCATATTGCTAATGCCCAAGCCATCAATAGTCAACTAGTATAATCGGATCACGTACCACTACGTGTCCACCATACTTCGTATATTAACTCAATTATTAAAGTCAAACACTTAACCTGGAACATCAAAATCAAAATACAAGTGTATATGAATGTATAGATACTAGGTATACCTGCTCGTACGTCACCACGTACCTTATAGTAGACAACATGAACAAGCTATCATCAACGTCCGAAATCTCCTGAAGAGTCTATATCGAATATCAATTCAATATTAGCTCATAATCCAAGCAATGAATATCCATCATTAGTTCTTACTTTCATTTCCATATCACAAATCATTAACTCAATATTATGAATCAAATCATAATCAATACTTTGATGCACACATCTTCACATGAATCATGATATTTCATTGGTGATGCAAAACCCCATTTTCTCCCATCATCCGCTACATCACACACATGATGCAGGATACACACACCCATACGTGCAAGATCACGCCCAACTCACATAGCAGTTCACTAGACACACCAGTCCAACAGAGGGAAAGGAAGTGCAAGGGTGTATGCATAATAACATTCAACTAGTGTCTAACTAAAACAATCCAATTAAGACAATTAACATGTTCCAAACATTCAAACCCACACCGAGGTGATTCAAACCAAGACATGAAAGGAAGAATCCATGTTTATAAGATATTCCATAATTTATATCAAATTCCCTTAATCATAACATAAGATCCTTTATTGCTTTAAATTCAACTCTAAACAAATTAAAGATGCATTTGGTTCCATAATTCTTGATTTAGAACTCACTACTAACAGTAGTAATTCAATAAAGTAACATAAGTCAACAATACATGTCATGATACACATTCAAGCATATACATCACAATAAACTCTATTCCATGTTAACACATCTCTAACCCATTTATTTACACACTACACATACTTCCAAAGATAACACATCTCGCACCATAGCCCAACTCCCACCAACACAATTACCATGGTTACAAGCCATAGAAGTTAATTCTTTTCACCACCTACAACATGGCTTAGACCCACACTTGAATCACATTTAAGCATATTAACAAACACCTTCCATGCATGATTTTAGTCTTCATCTTTTAACCAACAATAATACTTGTAAGTAATCCATCAATCATCGTACGCAGCGGAATATATAAAAAGTATGGATTACAAGACACCGGATCTATACATAGGTTGTCATATCGGATTAGGGATTACAAAAGTCTCACCCTTGTAGCGTGTTTGAGCAGATTCCACGGAGCACCACGTCCAACGATCCCGAGTCACGAGCAACACCTCCAAGGTCTTGCCTCAACGGTATCCACACGATTAAACGAACAAGGGACGTTCAAGAACAAGTTGCTAGACTTATTCTTGAACCAAAACCAAACTCTCGGTTCAAAACCGATCAACGACTACCTATCTCTCCCCCAAAACCGACGGCGGCGTGAGCTAATGGAGAGGAAGAGGTGGCCGAGACTTATGAGAGGAGGCTAGGTTATTTTGATATGAAGTGTTGGATTAAAACAATTAATCACATTGAAATCAAATTATATATGATTTAATTAAAGGCTTTCTTAAAGCCTCATGGGCCCAAACCCATGATTTAATTAAATCCTTATAATCATTTAATTAAGACTCTTCTTAATTATTTAATTCAACCCATGAATTTAATTCCCTTTATCGATTTAATCTTTTGTGCGACCCGATAGGATCTTGTAATGTTGGCAGTGACATAAAATCTCATTTTACGTTACAAGCAATGAGCGGTATCTAGCAACACATCAAGGCTACCCAAATTACAAGAATGTCAATGACTCGACATAACCTTTAGAACTTGTGATAATATTAACTATGTAACTTAATCCCTTTGTCCTTTGTGTTTAGATTGAACACGAGTCATGGAATAGTCATACTCATATATTCAATCTTTATTTCTTGATCCCCAAGTAGAACTAGAATAAACAAATAAGCTCGATATCTCATATCGACTCATTCGAGCATGGCCATGCATTTTAGTTCTCACTTGATCAAGGGCCAAACACTTCTCCTGTTATATAGGAGGGACAAATCCTATCTCGATCAGTCAACATCCCTCTACATAATTCGTAGTGTATCCAATAGTCGCCTTTATAGTTTACCCTGTTACGGGTAACGTTTGACAATATCAAGATACATAACTCCTTATGTTGGGATCTCTGATGATCACAAGTCGTAAGGATTACATACATTATTATCACTATGAGAATTGCATATGACAATCATATAACTATCAATGTTGCATTCTCATGGTGGGTCTGTCCAGTACATCGTTCTCTAACATGTACCCATGTGTTGATTTGATATCTCATATCAATGAACAATTCATCAATCAATACATACTAGTCTCTATGTATTATCATTATCCTGATTCATGATAATACTTGACTAGGGACAATGTTTAAGAATAATACAATATTATTCTAAAGACATTAACATATATATTAATTCACATTGCACAGTTAAACGAATAATATATAATAATGAATTGCCATTCATAAAATCATAAACATTGTATGTCAAAACAATCATCCAATGACATGTCTTAAGGCATATCCCAACAATACTAAGCCAAGACATAATTTAACAATTTATTCTCAACAATCAACCATTCATTAAAGTGAGTTATAATTAGACCCCTAACAATTCATAGCATATATATACTCCAATACATATAATTATAGGCATAGAACCTCCAAACATGTAATCATCACTTAGATACCAAACTACAAGTTGGAACCACATACCAACATGTAAGAATCAATGCATAAAGCCTTACAACACCCACTAACACATGTATAACACACACCCACACACCTAGCAGCACACGCACACGCACATGCACACACAGTACACACACGCCCACACAGTACACGACCCACACCATACACAGATGCACCATTCCATTTAATTCACACAAAACCAACCAAGATATCACCTTCAAGTCCAAAAATCGAACAACATTAGCAAACTGTTCCAAAATGCTAGTAAAAAAATCGAACCAAAGCTTCATCAAAATTTTGAGGGATTTCAGGGGAATAACGACTGAAGGATGAGGAGGATTACCCACAAAAATATTGGAAGAAATCGCCCCAAAATCGGACGAATTTGGAAATTCGAACCGCTGCGCTTCCTTGCAAGATTCGAACAAAATCCGCGACGAAACTTCAGGTTCTTGGTATGGAAAGTTGCGCTTGGAAGAGACGAAGACGATGGTGGTTCGGACGCGCCGGAAGGAGGTCCGACGGCCGCCGGCGCAGGGCTTTTAGCGGCGAGGGTCAGATGCGAACGGGAAGAGGAAAAGAGGGAAGAGTGTTCGGATCTGATGTGTGTGCGTTTACACACTTTTAGTGTGTGAAAATAGGCTGAAAACATTTTAATATAAATGTATTTCCAATCCAGTTATGTACATCGGAGTGTCACCGATGCAATGATTTATTATTTATAGACAACGATTGGGATTTATACACACTCCAAAAACCCAAACTTAAATTCTTCATTTTAATTAACTTATCTCTAAAATATTATCGGAGTATATTTACAATCTCAAAATATTTTATGATCCGATTAACTTGCCAGTTGACCTTCACTTGGTCAATTCCACTTCTAATTAATTAATTCTAAAATTAATTATCAATAAAATCCAAAACATATTTAGTCCAACAAATGATTATTAATAAATCTGGACATCACACTAAGTATAGGTTTGGTCGAAACCTGGTGTGGGTACTTGCATGGAAGTATTTTGTAGCCCATAGCATGTTTGTTCAAGCATGTTACATATTTTATGTATTAGATTTCTAGTTATGAAAGTATGTGCTCGAAAATCTTGACAAGAGGTGCAGGCTCTGTTTTTCTGTAAAAATTGGATGAGATCTAAGTTTATGAGGATGTTATGATGCATGCTAGCTTAGGTTTTGTAAAACCTTTGATTTAAGTGCCTACATGGAAGTTTCACGAAGTTCCTAGCATGTTTGTTTGAGCAATTTGATGTGTTATGAAGTAGATTTCTTGCCTTGAAGATGAGTACTCAAAAATCTGGGGAAGTCCCGATTTTTCAGAGTGCTCGATCGATCGAGATTTTGATCCCGATCGATCGAGCGAGGCAGAAGATTTTATGTATGATTTGAATTTCAGGGGCCGATCGATCGAAGGAATTTCCGATCGATCGGTGAAGCTCCTCGATCGATCGGTAAGAAGATTTCGATCGATCGATCGAGGCAGAAGGTTGGGCACTATTTATTGTATTTTCTCGATCGATCGAGACTTGGGTGCCGATCGATCGAGAGAGGCAGAACCTTGGCAAATGATTTTAATTGTTTTATTTTGAAGAATTTTCATAATGATTCATGATTTGGTATCTAATATGGTATATTGTGGTTATGTCGAACCATCCCAGGTACCAGCACAATCAAGGAGATAAAGTCTATTGACTCCTCCACCTTTTGAAAAGGTACGTAAGAGACGTACGGGCATCGGACGGTAAAACACACCTCTATACTATGACTATGCATTTATCGCATGAGTATTTACGATGAAATGATGATGTTTATATGATGTTTATATAATGATATGATGTTATGATTGAGTAAGATGCCCATATGGTAAGATGCCATACGATGTTATGATTGGGTAAGATGCCCATATGGTAAGATGCCTTACGATGTTATGATTGGGTAAGATGCCCATATGGTAAGATGCCATACGATGTTTATGATTGGGTAAGATGCCCATATGGTAAGATGCCATACGATAGGGTAAGATGCCCATATGGTAAGATGCCATACGATGTTTATGATTGGGTAAGATGCCCTATGGTAAGATGCCATACGATAGGGTAAGATGCCCATATGGTAAGATGTCATACGATGTTTATGATATGGTAAGATGCCACACGATAGGGTAAGATGCCCATATGCATGAATGTGAATTAGGGACAACAAAAAAGGAAGTCAACAAATAACCAGCAAGTTTACTTATGTAAGGACCCCATATACTTAACCCTTGATTAGTGTATTATTCATTATGTGTGGCACATGCTTTCCATAAAATCATTCGGGAAACTCATATGATACTTTACCATTGAATGGCAATTACAAAGTTTTCTTTAACATACAGTGTTATAAGCTCATCATCCTAACAACAACAGACTCATAGGGTTCGCCCAATACACCACTTTTTACATTGTGGACTTTTATAAAAATTTGGGCAGAGTCTCCCATAAATAGAGCTATCCCGAAATAAAAACACAACGCATAACATAATTCCCGGCCAGGGAAGACATAAAACTCATCAGAAAACAGCAATATCAAGTAAATTCCCAGCCAGGGAAGACACCACACATATGACAACCAAAGTGGGTTTCAACCCCCACATAACACACTAATGACTCTCATATCATTAGCAATTCTACCACAATTGCATGCAACATATAATGAAAGAGAGGAAGGCTCATGCCTTTATATACAACGCATATACAAGTAATCTTGCTCACATGCGAGCATCATGAATATGTATATAACTCTCATGGGTATATAAGTACTCTATACGATACCGTGCTCCATCAAGCCCTGGTACCACGATCCTGTGAGTACATCCAATCAACAGCTCGAGCTCATCTCCAAAGCCATCGATGTACCTGTTCACCTGCCCCAACAGAGACAGCCCCCAACGGGGTGAGCATACCAATTCCACAATTTCATAATCATAATGACATAATACATAATTTACGAAAATGTAAATATTGTGGAACATATGTGATACTTCCTGGATGGTATCATCCTCATCATAGCGTACCCCTGTAATAACCCTGTTCTCAAAACAGATAAATCATCAAATCCTGAATATGCAGTTAATCATCACATTGGTTAACCCTAGTCAGTTTCAAATTAGCAACCTTTCATAACATCTTACTTTATCTAGCAATGATTAGCAACATTTCATAACATCATTTCATAACATCGTTTCATAACATCTTTTCATAACATCGTTTCATAATATCTTTTCATAACATCGTTTCGTAACATCTTTTCACAACATCTTACTTAATCTAGCAATTATCATAATTCTAGATATCATGTTGGTATTTCCTTAACTTCCGATACTGGTTAATCACTTCTCTGATTAACTACGTCTCTGTTCCTATTATTACCAATAGGGAATAAAATACAGATATCCTAGATATCTAATCAAATACCACATTTTCATTTCTTACTTCAAGGTAACGTCATACTATGGGTGTTTGCTCCGTAGCAACCACACCTCATCATTGGCTCGCTTCATAGCGGCACTGAGCATTCCACCATGTGAAACAACATATCGTAACCAAGTCCCGATACCATCATAGCAAAGCATTTCATGTATTTTAGATCATGCATCATACTTGTAAAACATCATTTAAACTATGCTCGTACGCTAAACGTACCTTCAATCCTCGAAGTCCGAGCCAAACCTTGCTCGAGTTCCATGCCCTGAGGAACGATGTGCTAACACGATAAATAATTCACAATTATTTACGAACATGCAACCCATGCTCAAGCACATCCATAACCCTCAAAATATTGTCGACACACGACAATTAAACATCTAAAAGACCCGGGGCAGGGTACATGCAGGGAGGGAAAACGAATGCGGCATATCGAAAAAATTGCCTAAGAACATCTTCAATAATTCGAACCCAACCAACACAAATCAAACCCGAATAATCACCATAATTCATCTAACACATGAATTAATCAATTAACAACAACAATAATCGCCCCACATGCCAAAACCCCCAAAATTCGAATTCAAGCCCTAACTTCAAATCCAATTCCTCAATTTCGAACACAATCAAGCATCATGATGCATTTAAACATGAATTAATCGAATAACAACAAGAATCATCATCCTCATGCCAAAAATCCAAATTTTCGAACCCTAACTCCCAAAATCGAGCTGAAAATTCGAACCAAACTTAACCAATAATTTCAAACCAAAAAGTCTGAAATAATCGACTCAAAACCAGCTTAAAAACGCCCCAAAAACATCAGGAAAATCGTGCCAAAAACATACCAAAATCGCGCCCCAAAAATCGGACAGAAATCCAAATCTGAACCCTACGCTTTCTGTAGAAATCCGAGCTCGATTCTCGACGAAACTTCGAATTGTTGGTATGTATAGAAGCGCCCGGAAGAGGCGATTCCAACGGCGGGTGGCACGCGCCCAACGGCGGCCGGACGGCGGCTGGCCGACGACTTTTACGCGCGGGGGTCAAAGGGGATCGGGAAAGGGGCGCGCGGATGGAGAGAGAAATGAGGTGCTGAAATGGTTCCGATAATTAAAATCTCGGGTTTAACTGGTATTTATAGCAAAAATACCCCGAAATACTAATATCCCCACAATTACATCATGATTCATTAAAAATCATCTGTTTTCAAAAACTCTCTCTCTAACTCAAAAACCCCCCTACCGGTGCCCACACCAAGCACCCGAGATTCTGAGTCACACTAAAACCCCAACTCACAGGTTTTCACCGAAATGAGAATACGATCTCAACCTCGGGATCCAACGATCCCAATTACTCAAATAGACGAGCCCGGAGGGCCCAACACCTCGATTAAACTCCATGTCGCCACGTAAAACAACTTTAGGGGTTATTAATACTCCGAGATTAACATCCCTAATCTCAGGTCATCACAATATCCCCCACTAAAAGAATTTCGTCCTCGAAATTAGCACCGGTGTATCACATAACACCCAGGCTACACAACAACATGAAGCCAGAACCTCGATTCTTGACCATAACAAAATCGTCTTAAAAACCTCGAGAATACTTACCTCACTTCAAACTCTGAAACAGAGCGACATAACAAAACCAACATATCACTCAAGAGGCAAAACGTACCTCGATGCGGGTCATCCCAAAAGTCAGTCTCTCATGACTGAAAAAAAACAACCTATACTTACGACTGTAGATCGGACAGTCATCCTTCGTTCTAATACAACCAGTAAGAACGCATCCTGAATGACACAACAACCGTGAGAACGTTGACCTCGTGTCAAACCCTGGAGTGGAACAGACTTCCAAATCCATCATAACGTCAAAGAGCGTCAGCACCACTCAACGCTAACAGTCCAAAAGCAGTTAGTCAACTGAAACTGCAAGGATTCGAATTGCTCCTGATTCCATCGTAGATTTCATTCCTTGACATCTCTTATCATGACTCACGATGTCCAACATACATCGTTACGAGGGAAACACTAGTATTCCACGGTGTACACATAACAAACCTGGTTTCCACTTTCAAACCTCCTCTATCGAAGGAGCAGTCGCATCATTGCAACTCAAATACATGGATTCTCAGATTGAATCAACGACGACTTGACGACTCTCTCGTTGGTGCTTCACGTCATGAGCTGTCCCAGACAAGTCTCCCCAAGATTTAAACATAAACATATATACGTTTCTGTGAGGCATACTCAACCTCAACTTCAAATGACGTGGTGACTACCAGAGTCCACTACAATCCACCTCGTATCACTTTACGATTTGCCAAACTTGGGTCCAACGAGCAGTATAACGGCTCTAGCAAGCCCGTCATGGTGCTGCACACACGCGGCAGACAAACTAGTCGCTGCCTCACTAGGTTCACCTCAAACCTATCAATCAGATGGACGTTTCCGCACGGCATACCATACCATGGGAAGAAAGTCAATAGAGTAGTGGGTCTTTACCCAACATTCCTCCAATGCTGATATACCCTGGACACTCCAATGTCCCCATGTACTTAACATAACCTGATCCTACTCCCTTAGGACCCATCTTACATCCTCATGGGTGGTGTGGCCATGTCTACCACACGTCATATCAATAGAAAGCGAGTAATTCCTCCACGATTACTCCTGTCGTCAAATTACATGGCCAAAAAGCCATTCCAACGGTATCACCACTCGTGATATGATCCCTCAAACAATTTCTGCGGTACAATCACTTGTACAGAGCGTCCATCCATTCCTCGAGCAACCCGCTCGGTATAAGGGCCACGTTAATCGGTGACGCACACACCACCTTGTACCCGACACTGGCACCCAAGGCATACAACTGAAAACGTATACTCAACGCATGTTCATCGTAACGATGATGCATGTCTAATAAGACATCTCCTAAACCATCGTCATCGCCATCCCGTGACGACACATGCCCACTCATGGCATCTAAGGTATCGTCAATTAGTGACGATACATGTCAACAATGACATCTAAACAACCCAGTCAACTCGTGACGGTCCATGTACATCAACATATGTCATCCATCATCATGCTAGTAAAATAGTCATAATAAAACATGTATAACAACGCATGCCAGCTATAATAAAGCTAATAGAATAGCAATATCTCATACCTCATCGCTAACAAGATAGTGGCATACCTGTCTCCGTCGCTCGACAATAGTGCAAAATCAGCACTCATCGCTCGAAGGCGGCATAATCCCGTGCTGAGTACATAGCTATAGAATCGACGGCATGATACCTCGTCATATAATAAGTGGCATGAAACCTCGCTATACACCTGAGCCTGAATCATGGTCTACATAACAGCGGAAAGAGGCATCGCTATCAACATATCTGGTGGCACTAATCATCGCCAATCCTCATAGAAGAATAAGTAATCGTAAATCCACATAATAGCGGAATGGGGCATCGCTATTAACATATCCGGCGGCATAAACCATCGCCAATCCTCATAGAAGAGTGAGTCATCGTAAAATAGCGGAATGAGGCATCGCTATCATCATATCCGGCGGCATCAATCATCGTCAATCCTCATAAAAGAATGAGTCATCGTAAAATAGCGGAATGAGGCATCCTATCATCATAAACATCATCATAATCATCATATCATCTTTACTCATCATAAACATCATCATACACATCATATTCACATATATACTCACAACAAACTATGTTAATTAGAAATGGGACTGTCCGGGTTCCATTATGACAGCGGCACAATTGGCCCCCTCGCTCGACATAACACATCGTATGATACCCATCGCTACGCCTTGATAGCGGATGTATCTCTTATTCAGCGGATGATACCCATCGCTACGCCTTGATAGCGGATGTACCCCATCGCTCAGCGGATGATACCCGTCGCTACACCTTGATAGCGGATGTACCCCATCGCTCATCAGCGGATGATACCCATCGCTACACCTTGATAGCGGATGTACCCCATCGCTCATCAGCTATGTGAGCGGCAAGACCTTCCTCGCTTGCCCATAATGACCACCGGACATTCAACCATTCTAAGTAACATAGTTAAACATACATTATCATCTTGTAGCATCATCATCATATAAACATCATCATCTTGTAGATATAACAGTAAATGTACGAAATCATAGTTGAGTAAGCTTGCTAGTTATTCATTAACTTCTTTTCTTTTTCCCCGGTTCATATTCATGCATATGGGTATCTTACCCTATGACATCTTACCACCTTATAAACATCATATCATTCTATAAACATCGTATTAACATCATCATTACTTATCATAATCGTCATCGTGAACGTCATATCATCTTCATTTATCATAACATCATCATAAGTATCTTGTCATCTTTATTCATTATAAAATCATCTTCATTGTGAACTTACTTATCATAAAATCATCTTAAACATCTTATCATTTTTTATTCATTATACACATCATCATGGCATCGTAAATTCTTATGCAATCATAGTATGATCATAATATAGGAGTATGGCCTCTTACCATATGGGCATCTTACCCCGTGGCATCTTACCACATCATAACATCGTATCACATCATCATAAACTTACTTGTCATAAACATCGTCATCATAACATATTCGTCATAAACTTACTTATCAAAATCATCATAATCATCATCATCATAAACATCATAAATACTTATGCATTCAATGCATAGTCAGAGTTAGGAGTGTGTTACCGTCCGATGCCCGTATGCGTCTTACGTACCTTCCTTGCTTGGGCATTACATGAACAAACGCATTAGTATATTCAATAATAATTGAGACCATACCGAAGTATTCTACTGTCGGTTGTCTACCCAGTCTGTCCTCAGACAATACATCATATCTTTCTTTTCCCTGATTTTCTTCCAAAATCAGATTCCTTGGCACGTAGCATATAGGGTGTTAGACATCGCTATTAATGCCATCCTATCGTGTTCCACACGATTCCTGCAACCACAATGGTTAGCAATACCACTTTTCATAACATAAAAGCACATAAAAAAATTAGTCATCGTATAACATTAATGCCATCATGCATAAATATGTGCTATCAATAACTTCCTAGGCCCTCAACAGCCCCAATGAGCAACCACTGCTCTGATACCACTAATGTAAGGACCCCATATACTTAACCCTTGATTAGTGTATTATTCATTATGTGTGGCACATGCTTTCCATAAAATCATTCGGGAAACTCATATGATACTTTACCATTGAATGGCAATTACAAAGTTTTCTTTAACATACAGTGTTATAAGCTCATCATCCTAACAACAACAGACTCATAGGGTTCGCCCAATACACCACTTTTTACATTGTGGACTTTTATAAAAATTTGGGCAGAGTCTCCCCATAAATAGAGCTATCCCGAAATAAAAACACAACGCATAACATAATTCCCGGCCAGGGAAGACATAAAACTCATCAGAAAACAGCAATATCAAGTAAATTCCCAGCCAGGGAAGACACCACACATATGACAACCAAAGTGGGTTTCAACCCCCACATAACACACTAATGACTCTCATATCATTAGCAATTCTACCACAATTGCATGCAACATATAATGAAAGAGAGGAAGGCTCATGCCTTTATATACAACGCATATACAAGTAATCTTGCTCACATGCGAGCATCATGAATATGTATATAACTCTCATGGGTATATAAGTACTCTATACGATACCGTGCTCCATCAAGCCCTGGTACCACGATCCTGTGAGTACATCCAATCAACAGCTCGAGCTCATCTCCAAAGCCATCGATGTACCTGTTCACCTGCCCCAACAGAGACAGCCCCCAACGGGGTGAGCATACCAATTCCACAATTTCATAATCATAATGACATAATACATAATTTACGAAAATGTAAATATTGTGGAACATATGTGATACTTCCTGGATGGTATCATCCTCATCATAGCGTACCCCTGTAATAACCCTGTTCTCAAAACAGATAAATCATCAAATCCTGAATATGCAGTTAATCATCACATTGGTTAACCCTAGTCAGTTTCAAATTAGCAACCTTTCATAACATCTTACTTTATCTAGCAATGATTAGCAACATTTCATAACATCATTTCATAACATCGTTTCATAACATCTTTTCATAACATCGTTTCATAATATCTTTTCATAACATCGTTTCGTAACATCTTTTCACAACATCTTACTTAATCTAGCAATTATCATAATTCTAGATATCATGTTGGTATTTCCTTAACTTCCGATACTGGTTAATCACTTCTCTGATTAACTACGTCTCTGTTCCTATTATTACCAATAGGGAATAAAATACAGATATCCTAGATATCTAATCAAATACCACATTTTCATTTCTTACTTCAAGGTAACGTCATACTATGGGTGTTTGCTCCGTAGCAACCACACCTCATCATTGGCTCGCTTCATAGCGGCACTGAGCATTCCACCATGTGAAACAACATATCGTAACCAAGTCCCGATACCATCATAGCAAAGCATTTCATGTATTTTAGATCATGCATCATACTTGTAAAACATCATTTAAACTATGCTCGTACGCTAAACGTACCTTCAATCCTCGAAGTCCGAGCCAAACCTTGCTCGAGTTCCATGCCCTGAGGAACGATGTGCTAACACGATAAATAATTCACAATTATTTACGAACATGCAACCCATGCTCAAGCACATCCATAACCCTCAAAATATTGTCGACACACGACAATTAAACATCTAAAAGACCCGGGGCAGGGTACATGCAGGGAGGGAAAACGAATGCGGCATATCGAAAAAATTGCCTAAGAACATCTTCAATAATTCGAACCCAACCAACACAAATCAAACCCGAATAATCACCATAATTCATCTAACACATGAATTAATCAATTAACAACAACAATAATCGCCCCACATGCCAAAACCCCCAAAATTCGAATTCAAGCCCTAACTTCAAATCCAATTCCTCAATTTCGAACACAATCAAGCATCATGATGCATTTAAACATGAATTAATCGAATAACAACAAGAATCATCATCCTCATGCCAAAAATCCAAATTTTCGAACCCTAACTCCCAAAATCGAGCTGAAAATTCGAACCAAACTTAACCAATAATTTCAAACCAAAAAGTCTGAAATAATCGACTCAAAACCAGCTTAAAAACGCCCCAAAAACATCAGGAAAATCGTGCCAAAAACATACCAAAATCGCGCCCCAAAAATCGGACAGAAATCCAAATCTGAACCCTACGCTTTCTGTAGAAATCCGAGCTCGATTCTCGACGAAACTTCGAATTGTTGGTATGTATAGAAGCGCCCGGAAGAGGCGATTCCAACGGCGGGTGGCACGCGCCCAACGGCGGCCGGACGGCGGCTGGCCGACGACTTTTACGCGCGGGGGTCAAAGGGGATCGGGAAAGGGGCGCGCGGATGGAGAGAGAAATGAGGTGCTGAAATGGTTCCGATAATTAAAATCTCGGGTTTAACTGGTATTTATAGCAAAAATACCCCGAAATACTAATATCCCCACAATTACATCATGATTCATTAAAAATCATCTGTTTTCAAAAACTCTCTCTCTAACTCAAAAACCCCCTACCGGTGCCCACACCAAGCACCCGAGATTCTGAGTCACACTAAAACCCCAACTCACAGGTTTTCACCGAAATGAGAATACGATCTCAACCTCGGGATCCAACGATCCCAATTACTCAAATAGACGAGCCCGGAGGGCCCAACACCTCGATTAAACTCCATGTCGCCACGTAAAACAACTTTAGGGGTTATTAATACTCCGAGATTAACATCCCTAATCTCAGGTCATCACAACTTAACTAAGATTTTATGCATTTACTGTTATGTTTTATGTATGATGTTAAGTAAGGATGTATATGGTCATGATGTGTTGTCCCTGTAGGTACGCTTTCGGACTGAAGGGCTAAGGGTCGGGTTGAGACAGTGAGCTAAAGAGCACAAGGAGGGATAGGACGGATGTTATGATTAGTATCTACTCTAGGAGTAGTGTAGAACTAAATGTTAGCATTCAGTTATGGGAATGTAACTGATAAGTTTTTGAAGTTTAATTTTTGGCCTGTAATCCTAATAGCTCACGTAACAACCGGAACTCTAAGTTGTCCTCAATGCATGTTTAGTACCCTTTTATGTTATTAAAACACTGTTAAGGTGGGAAGACCCTACACTCAGGGATCCGTCCTCAGCCACTCTGAACTTCGATGGCTGTCCAAGATGTACTAGTGATGACCATCTCTGAATCACATCATCTACCTTCTGAGCTCTCCGGATATTCTCATAAATATCTGGCTCCGCTAATAAGGTCGATACACGTACCGGCGATGTATCCACATCAAAATCATAGCCCAGATGGCAATAAAAAGTCATCATAGCCGATAAGCACATGGCGTCCTCAGCAGTACTCTTCACCTTCCGACTCAAGGCGTCTGCTGTCAAGTTTGCTTTTCCAGGATGATACTCTATCTCACAGTCATAGTCCTTGAGTAAATCCATCCATATTGTTTGCCGCATATTCAGCTTCGCCTGAGTAAACAAGAACTTCAGGCTCTTATTGTAAGGACCCTAGTTCCTTAAGTACGGATTGAAGGCATAATTAGAGCTAACATAAATTATCAGAGTAAAATGATCGTGTTGAGACAATGAGCTTTAAGAATTACATGCCAAAAATAAGGACTATCAATGGATTAATTACATTCCCAATCTAATGAATGTTATCAACTATAGCTTTACACTACGCCTAGAGTAGACACTATACAAAAGTAATCCTGTCCTTCACTTCTCAAAAGTGTTCTTCACAAGCTCACCGCCTCAACCCGCCTTAGCCCCTTTTTCATGCCAAGATGTACCTACAAGGACAACCCCCAAACATGAGCATATAATGATTCATATACAACACAATATGAATGTAAGGCGTAAATGCATAAACCGTAATAAACACTTCCTGTTTTTCCCATGCATTTTAAACGCTCCATTTTTGGTTGTCCCTGTACCATAACTCATGAGTATAATCAAATAGATTATTTAATGGCCACACATGTCATGACATAATACCATTTTCACTATCACCAATTACCAATCACCAATCCCTAGTCTGTTCATCACAATGTATTTTAATGCCCCTCGCTTTTCATATAGGCGGCATAGAATAACCTCGCTTCAATGGACATGCGGCGCTCCCACCCCTCGCTTCACATTGAGCGGCAAATATTCTTTCCTCGCCTCATATGACAACCACGCTTCAATGTGACATGCGGCGCTCCCACCCCTCGCTTCACATTGAGCGGCACCAAACAAATAGCGGTAAGCATTAAAATCATCAAAGGATGACTAAGACTCATGGGATATGCACCAATAACCATCATATGCATATACAATCATCATGCATAATTCAACATGTATTTGCATCCACAATACATAATTCCATATATACTCGCATCCACAATGCATAAACAATCAGTATATTAGATACATGTATCGTTGGGTGCCCGTACGTCTTCTACGTACCTTTCCAAAAGTAGGATGTGGTTGGACTTCACTTCCTTGGCTGAGTTGCCACCTGGGGTGGTTCTACACATTCACACAAATCAACATTAGAACCAAATAATAGTCCAATACCAAAAATCCTACAAAAATAACCAAAAACACCCATTTTGGTGTCTCGCGATCGATCGCCATATAGCCCCAATCGATCGCGAGATCACACTGCCTAATTCAAAAAAAATTTCAATTCGCGATCGATCGCCGAGTTTGCGCCGATCGATTGCGCCAAACTCGCGATCGAACGCCCCAAACTCGCGATCGATCGCGGAAGGCTACTGCCTTCTGCCCTGCAGCTCGCGATCGATCGGGAGAAAGTCCCGATCGATCGCCGAGTCCTGTATACCCGATTTTCGAGCACTATTCACCCATCTTCTTCCCCAAATCAAACAAACTCAAAAATTCATACATCAACAATACAAAACCACTAAAAATCTTCAATAAACATCTTCATACATCCATAAATTCAACACCCAACCAAAATAATACCAACCCCCAACAAACCCATTTCAAAAACTCAAATATCAAACTCAAATCAAAACAAATCTTTGCAAAAACAACAAGGAAAGTTATATACCCTTCCTAGACTCCAAATCTTACCAAGAATCACACCAAATGAGGTTTTGCAAAGGTTTCCTTTCCCCCTTGGAGCCAAAAACGAAAATGAGAGTGGGTTAGGGTTGGAAGGAGTGTTTGGGATTTAAGGAGTGAATGGTAAAGTGATGGGTGAGGGTGGGGTAATTGGGTTATAGGGGTTTAATTAAAAATTATACCCAACAACTAACATGATGAATAAAATACCCCGACTTGGTATTTCAAAAGCATTTTACCAACATGCACCAAAAACTCAATTAAATCCATGCTATCCAATTAATTGCCAACCATCACAATTAAATCATGCCAACACCCAATTCTCCCAATATGCACAATATACAATCCCGAAATGCATTCTCGGTCACGCCTACCATGTGACTAAGCATTTCAACATGATAATTAATTCAGGCACATATATTAATTATCACCATACAATCACATAAACATAATTAATGCCCAAATTGCATATAATTATTTCGAGGATATCACAATACTCCCCTACTTATAAGATTTCGACCTCGAAATCGCATGCACTTACCCAAACGAAACTAAACATAGATCACATACCAGAGAATAGTTCCGGGTAGTGCTGCACCATATGCCGCTCCGTATCCCACGTAGCCTCCTCGACACCCCTGCGATCCCACTGAATCTTGATCATAGGTATCACTTTGGTCCGAAGTCTTCGGTCTGCTCGATCCAGAATTCTAACAGGTCGTTCCACATAAGACACATCGGATTCTAACTGAACCTCAGAAGGCTGCAATACATGCGACGGATCCGGCTCATACTTTCCGCAGCATAGACACATGGAACACATCATGTATACCAGACAAGGAAGGTGGCAAAGCTAGTCGGTACGCTAAGGTGCCAATGCGCTGCAAAATCTTGTACGGTCCAACATACCTCGGAGATAGTTTCCCGCGCATCCCAAATCGCACAACGCCTCTGAAAGGCGAGATCTTCAAGAAGACCTTATCTCCCAACTGAAACTCCAACGGTCTCCGCCGTTTATTCGCATAAGCTGTCTGTCTGTCCTGGGCTGCTTTCATTTTCTGCCTTATCATCTTTATTTTCTCTTCCATTTCTTGAACCAGTTCCGGTCCTCCGACCGATTTACGATCTACGTCATCCCAACACAAGGGTGATCTACACCGGCTGCCATATAGGGCCTCAAAAGGAGCCATCTGAATGCTCGCTTGGTAGCTATTATTATAAGAGAACTCTACCAAGGCTACTGAATCCTGCCAAGAAGCATCGAACTCCAATACACAAGCCCTCAACATGTCCTCGAGCGTTTGGATAGTACGCTCGGTCTGGCCATCCGTCTGAGGATGATAAGCAGTGCTCAATCTGACTTCAGTTCCCAAGGCTGACTGAAGACCCTCCCAAAAATGAGATGTGAATCGTGGATCTCGATCCGACACTATGGAAATGGGGATCCCATGCAATCTCACCACATCTCGAATATACAACTGAGCCATCCTCAAAAAGGTGAAGGTCATGCTATAGGGAATGAAATGAGCTACCTTAGTCAATCGATCCACAATCACCCAAATAGCATCAAAACCCGAAGCACTCCTCGGCAAGTGAGTCATGAAGTCCATGGAAATGTGTTCCCACTTCCACTTCGGTATCTCCAAGCTTTTCAACTCGCCGCCAAGTCTCTGTCTCTCTGCCTTAACCTGCTGGCAGATCAAGCACCTCTTAACAAAAGCGATGACATCACACTTCATTCTTTTCCACCAACACTGATCACGTAGATCTTTATACATCTTCTTCCCGCCTGGGTGGATGCTAAGTCTGCTACTATGAGCTCGCTCCAAGATCCCTTTACGCAACTCCGGCGTACTCGGAACCACCCAACGGTTACCCAATCTCAAGGATTCATCATCGGCCACTCTGAATTTCGTTGGTTGACTAAGATGTACTAAAGATAACCATCATCTGAACCTCATCATCTGACTTCTGAGCTCTCCTGATGTTATCATAGATATCTGGCTCAGCTAACAAGGTCGATACATACACAGACGATGTATCTATGTCAAAATCATAGCCCATATGGCAATAGGAAGTCATCATGGTTGACAAATGGATGACGTCCTCAGCAGTATTCCTCACTTTCCGGCTCAAAGCGTCTGCTGTCAAGTTAGCTTTTCCGGGATGGTATTCAATCTCACAATCGTAGTTCTTAAGCAAGTCCATCCATCTTCTCTGCCGCATATTCAGCTCTGCCTGAGTGAATAAGAACTTCAGGCTCTTATGATCCGTGTATATGGTGAACGACGTACCATATAGATAATGCCTCCAAATCTTCAGGGCAAAGATAATAGTCGCCAATTCCAAGTCATGGACGGGGTATCTAGTCTCATGCGACTTCAACTGCCTCGATGCATAAGCTACCACATGCTTATCTTGCATCAGTACACACCCAAGGCCCTGAAGTGATGCATCGGTATACAAAACAAACCCGGAGTTTTCCGTAGGAATCACCAATACCGGTGCTGTCGTCAACCGGTGCTTCAACTCCTGGAAGCTCTCCTCACAAGCTTCTGACCAACAGAATGGTACTCCTTTCTGGGTCAACTGTGTCAACGGCTTGGCGATCTTTGAAAAACCCTCAACGAAACGTCGGTAATATCCTGCCAAACCAAGAAAGCTCCGTATCTCAGGTACAGAAGTGGGTGCAGCCCACTCCATCACAACTTCAATCTTCCTGGGATCCACAGATATCCCGCTGCTAGATATGACATGCCCCAGAAACACTACACTGCTCAACCAAAATTCACATTTGCTGAGCTTGGCACAACTGATGATCTCTGAGAATCTGGAGTACTGTCCTCAAGTGTTTCCCATGCTCTTCCTCACTCCGAGAGTAGATAAGTACGTCGTCAATAAATACAATGATGAACTGATCCAAATAGGGTTGGAACACCCGATTCATCAAGCTCATAAAGACAACCGGGGCGTTCGTCACACCGAACGGCATTACTAAGAACTCGTAGTGTCCATACCGAGTCCGAAATGCTGTCTTCTGTACATCCTCCTCCCTGACTCGAATCTGGTGATACATGGATCTCAAATCAATCTTACTATAAAGTCTGGTACCTTGCAACTGGTCAAACAGATCATCAATCATTGGGAGAGGATACTTGTTCTTCACTGTGGCTTTATTCAGTTGCCGGTAATCGATGCACAAACGCATCGAGCCATCCTTCTTTTTCACAAAGAGAACCGGTGCGCCCCATGGCGATACGCTAGGGCATAAATATCCCTTGTCAAGGAGATCCTGCAACTGCTCCTTCAATTCTCTCAACTCTGCCGGTGTCATCCTGTAAGGAGCACGAGAAATAGCGGACGTCCCCGGTAATAACTCAATTCCAAACTCGACTTCTCTAGCCGGTGGGAATCCGGGAATCTCTTCCGGAAATACATCAGCAAACTCTGCTACTACGGGTACATCCTCAACTCTCAGTTCTTTATTCTTCCTAGACGTGTCCACGGCATAGATGAGATAGCCCGTGTGACCACGTTCCAACAACTGAGTCATCTTGATTGCCGAAATCAACGGAATCTTCGCACGAGAACCGTTGCCATAAACAGTCCACTGTATTCCCAAATTAGATCTGTAAGGACCCTAATCCTTAAGTGCGGAATCAAGGCATAATTAGGGCTAATAATATGATCAGAGTAGAATAAACATGTTGAGTCTATGAGCTTAAGCCTTTACATGCCAAAATAAGGACTACCAAAAGGATTAATTACATCCCAATCAATGAATGTTCAACTATAGTTTTATACTACTCCTAGAGTAGATACTATCAAAATAATCATGTCCTTTCTGCCTCAAAAGAATGCTTCATAAGCTCACCACCTCAACCCGTTCAAGCCCATCTATCATGCCAAAAAGGTACCTACAAGGACAACCCCCAAACATGAGCAATAATAATCATTCATATTCAACACAATATGAAGATAAAGCGTAAATGCATAATCAATATGAAACACTTCCTGTTTCCCGTGCATTTCAAACGCTTCCCGTTTGGTTGTCCCTGTACCAGAACTCATGAGTATAATCAATAGATTATTTTTAATGGCCAAAACATGTCATGACATCATATACCATCTCAACTGTACCACATATTGGTCACCATTCCCTAGTCTGTCCATCACAGTGTATTTTAATGCCCCTCGCTTATATTCATATGGGCGGCATAGGATAACCTCGCTACAATGGACATGCGGCGCTCCCACCCCTCGCTTCACAGAGAGCGGCAAATACCCTTTCCTCGCCCCATATGACAACAACGCTCAAATGTGACATGCGGCGCTCCCACCCCTCGCTTCACATTTAGCGGAACCAATACAAAAAGCGGCAAGCATTAAAATCATCAAAGGATGACCACGACTCATGGGATGTGCATCCAATAATCATAATATGCATCTAACATCAATATGCATAAATTACCATGTATATGCATCCACAATGCAATACCTCATATGGCATAAATCAACATGTATATGCATCCACAATGCAATACCACATATATACTCGCATCCACAATGCATAAACAATGAGTATATAAAATACATGTTACCGTTGGGTGCCCGTACGTCCACTACGTACCTTTCCAAAATGTGGAATGTGGTTGGACCTCAATTCCTCGGCTGCGTTGCCACCTGGGTTGGTTCTACATATTCACAAATACCAATATTAGAACCCAATAATAGTCCAATACCAAAAATCCCACAAAAACACCCAAAAACACCATTTTTGGCATCTCGCGATCGATCGCCATCAAGCCCCGATCGATCGCGAGATCACACTGCCTCGCCCAACAAAATTGCACAATCCGCGATCGATCGCGGAGCTAGCGCCGATCGATCGCGGCCTCGCCGATCGATCGCGCGCATCTCGCGATCGATCGCTGAAGCGCACTGCCTCAGCGCTGCTGCTCGCGATCGATCGCGAGCGGACGCCGATCGATCGCCGAGCTGCGGGAAATCGAGATTCGGGCACTATTCACCCATCTCCTTCCCAAACACCAACAAACCCACCAATACCAACATAAATCAAACCCAACAACTCAAAACCACCCATAACATCATAACAAACTCAAATAAACAACATCCAACCAAAACACTACCAAAATCACAACACCCAACACAAACCCATTTTAAAACCCTTCAAACCAACCCAAACTTAAACAAAACCTTACAACATTAACAATGAGGTACCCATACCTCTTGGGGATCTCAAATCACCCAACAATCTCCTCAAAACAAGATTTTGCAAGAACTTCTCTTCACCTTTGGCCTCAAAAACGAAAATGTGAAGAGAAGAGAAGGGTTTGGGTGTTTGTTTTGGTAAAGTGAAAAGTGTTGGATGGGGTGGGGTTGGGTATTAAAGGTGAGGTAATTTAAAATGATACCAAAATAAATCCATGGTGTATAAAACACCCCAACATGATATTTTTCAAAGCATTTACTCAAAATGCACCATAATATCAATTAACACATGATTTCCAATTAATATTTACCCAACATGCACCACATGCACCCTAAAATGCAACCCCGGGTCATCCTATCCACATGACCATGCATTTCCACATAAGGTAAATAAATCCCAACACATAATCAATTACCACATAATTAATCATGTAAACATAATTTAAAGCCAAATAGCAATTAACCATTTCGGGGATGTCACAATACTCCCCTACTTATAAGATTTCGTCCTCGAAATCACATGCACTTACCCCAACAGAAACTAAACATAAACTCATACCAGAGAATAGTTCCGGGTAGTGCTGCACCATATGCTGCTCCGTCTCCCACGTGGCCTCCTCGACACCCCTGCTATCCCACTGAACTTTGATCATCGGTATCACTTTGTTCCGAAGTCTACGGTCTGCTCTGTCCAGAATTCTAACAGGCCGTTCCACATAAGATATATCTGACTCTAACTGAACTTCGGAAGGCTGTAACACGTGAGACGGATCCGGCTCATACTTCCGCAACATTGATACATGAAACACATCATGTATCCCAGATAAAGAAGGCGGCAAAGCCAGTCGGTAAGCCAATGTGCCAATGCGCTGCAAAATCTCGTACGGTCCCACAAACCTCGGAGACAGTTTCCCGCGCATCCCAAACCGCACAACGCCTCTGAAAGGCGAGATCTTCAAAAAGACCTTATCTCCCAACTGAAACTCTAACGGTCTCCGCCGTTTATTCGCATAAGCTGCCTGCCTGTCTTGGGCCGCTTTCATTTTCTGCCTTATAATCTTTATCTTCTCTTCCATTTCCCGGATCAACTCAGGTCCTCCAACTGATCTACTGGCCAAATCATCCCAACACAAGGGTGATCTACATCGTCTGCCATAAAGAGCTTCAAACGGAGCCATCTGAATACTTGCCTAGTAGCTATTGTTATACGAAAACTCTACCAAAGGCACTGAATCCTGCCAAGAGGCATCGAACTCCAATACACAAGCTCTTAACATGTCCTCGAGCGTCTGAATAGTGCGCTCGGTCTGGCCATCCGTCTGAGGATGATAAGCAGTACTCAATCTGACCTCAGTTCCCAAGGCTGACTGAAGGCCTTCCCAAAAATGAGATGTGAATCGCGGATCTCGATCTGACACAATAGAAACGGGGATCCCATGCAATCTCACCACATCTCTAACATACAACTGCGCCATCCTCAAAAACGTAAAGGTCATGCTATAGGGGATAAAGTGGGCTACCTTAGTCAATCTGTCCACAATCACCCAAATAGCATCGAAGCCTGAAGCACTCCTCGGCAAATGAGTCACGAAGTCCATGGAAATGTGCTCCCACTTCCACTTCGGTATCTCCAAGCTTCTCAATTCGCCGCCAGGTCTCTGCCTCTCTGCCTTAACCTGCTGGCAGATTAGACACCTCTTCACAAAAGCGACGACATCAGACTTCATTCTCTTCCACCAAAACTGACCACGCAGATCTCTGTACATCTTCTTCCCGCCTGGGTGGATGCAAAGTCTGCTACTGTGAGCTCGCTCCAAGATTCCCTTACGCAACTCCGGCGTACTCGGAACTACCCAGCGGTTACCCAATCTCAAAGATCCGTCGTCTGCCACTCTGAACTTCGTCGGCTGACCAAGATGCACTATAGACAACCATCTCTGAACCTCAGCATCTGATCTCTGAGCTCTCCTGATGTTCTCATAAATATCCGGCTCAGCTAATAAGGTAGAGACATACACTGGTGATGCATCTATATCAAAATCATAGCCGAGATGGCAGTAGGAGGTCATCATAGCCGACAAATGGATGACGTCCTCAGCAGAACTCCTCACTTTCCGGCTCAAGGCGTCTGCTGTCAAATTGGCCTTCCCCGGATGGTACTCTATCTCGCAATCATAGTCCTTGAGTAGGTCCATCCATCTCCTCTGCCTCATGTTCAGCTCTGCCTGAGTGAATAAAAATTTGAGGCTCTTGTGATCCGTGTATATGGTGAATGAAGTACCATATAAATAATGCCTCCAGATCTTCAGGGCGAAGATGATAGCCGCCAATTCCAAGTCATGAACTGGATATCTGGTCTCATGCGGCTTCAACTGCCTCGATGCATAAGCTACCACATGCTTATCTTGCATCAGAACACATCCAAGGCCCTGCAGTGATGCATCAGTATACAGAACAAATCTGGAGTTCTCCGTCGGGATCACTAACACTGGCGCCGTCGTCAACCGGTGCTTCAACTCCTGGAAGCTCTCCTCACAAGCTTCTGACCAAAAGAAAGGCACTCTCTTCTGAGTCAACTGAGTCAGCGGCTTGGCAATCTTCGAAAAGCCCGCGACGAAGCGCCGATAATACCCGGCCAAACCAAGGAAACTCCGGATCTCAGGCACAGAAGTGGGGGCGGCCCACTCCATCACAGCCTCAATCTTCTTGGGGTCCACTGATATCCCGCTGCTCGAAATGACATGCCCCAGAAATACTACACTGCTCAGCCAAAACTCGCATTTACTGAGCTTAGCATACAACTGATGCTCTCTGAGAATCTGAAGCACTGTCCTCAAGTGTTTCACATGATCTTCCTCACTCCGGGAGTAGATAAGAATGTCGTCAATAAACACGATGACGAACTGATCAAGATACGGCTGAAACACTCTGTTCATCAGACTCATAAAGACGGCCGGGGCGTTCGTCACACCGAACGGCATCACCAAGAACTCATAATGCCCGTATCGAGTCCGGAACGCTGTCTTCTGCACATCATCCCCTCTGACTCGAATCTGATGATACCCGGACCTCAAGTCAATCTTGCTATACACCCTGGTACCTTGCAACTGATCAAACAAGTCGTCAATCCTTGGGAGAGGATACTTGTTCTTCACTGTAACCTTATTCAGCTGCCGGTAATCGATGCACAGCCGCATCGAACCGTCCTTCTTCTTCACAAAAAGAACTGGTGCGCCCCATGGCGACACGCTCGGGCGTATATACCCCTTGTCCAGGAGATCCTGCAACTGCTCTTTCAACTCTCTCAACTCTGCCGGTGCCATCCTATAAGGTGCACGAGAGATAGCGGATGTCCCTGGCAACAACTCGATCCCAAATTCAACTTCCCTGGCCGGTGGAAATCCTGGGATCTCTTCTGGAAATACATCAGCAAATTCTGCCACAACTGGTACATCCTCAACTCTCAGTTCTTTACTCTTTCCAGACGTGTCCACGGCATAAATAAAATAGCCCGTGTGCCCACGTTCCAACAGCTGAGACATCTTGATCGCTGAAATCAACGGAATCTTCGCACGAGACCCGTTGCCAAAGAAAGTCCACTGACTGCCCAACTCAGGTCTGAACTTCACTGTCCTCTGTCGGCAATCTACCACTGCCTGATATCTGTTCAGAACATCAATACCCAAGATGCAGTCGAAGTCTGACATACCCAGCACAATCAAGTCTGATCTCAACTCGTTGCCCTCAAAATAAATGAGGCCATCTGCCAAAAACTGATCAGCAACGACGTTTCTTCCAGTGGGTGTCGAGACAAGGAGAGGCGTGGGTAAAGAAGACGTGCGCATATGGTGTCTTTCCACAAATCCCACAGACACAAAGGAATGGGAGGCACCTGTATCTATCAAAACAAAAGCAGGGTACGTAAATAAATGGCACGTACCGGCAATCACCTCCTCTGGAGCTGCCTGAGCCTGCTCCCTGGTCAGTGCATATACCTGTCCCTGGGGCGGTCCCACTGTCTGACCTCCCGACGGACGAGGCCCAAACTGCTGTCTCTGCTGCACTGTCCTGTCCTCAAACCTTGGCCTGCTGCCCTGATACTCTGACTGGCCTCCCCTGGTGGGACAATACCGAGCAATGTGGCCCATCTTGCCACAAACATAACATGCAGGACACTTGTTTGAAGAATGTGGCCCTTCACAATTGTTGCACCTCGGCTCTCCCGGCCTATCCCCCTGCGAAGATCCTCGACCGGCGGACCAATTCCCCTTCTTGCCATCCTGTTTCTGACCAAAGTATTTCTTTCCACCATACCGCGAAGATGAAGAGGCACCACGGGGTTTAAATGGCTCACCCCGAGGCCTCAAACTGTCACTAGTCTGCCTCTGTTGCGGTACCGGTGGTGGCATGGCATAAGCTCCCACTCCTAGCTCAGCAAGCTCCGCTCTCGTGAGAGCATCATCAAAAGAAGTTGGGTTATTGATGATAACCCGGTCATAGAGCTCCGGTCGCAGTCCTTTCATGAAATTTCTCATCTTGGCACGTCCATCAGAGGCAATATGGGGGACATACCTAAGTAGTGATGAGTACTGTGTGGCATAGTCTGCCACTGTCATGTTCCCCTGCCTCAGACTTGCAAATTCATCCTCTTTTGTCTGTCTTGCTGCCGCGGAGAAGTATCGGTTCAAGAACCTGGTCCTGAAGAGCGTCCAGTCAATCACAGCACCCAGTGCTCTCATTTCCATTACTGTGCTCCTCCACCACATCAGAGGTTTCTTGGCTAATTGAAACTCCGCTAGCCTCAGCCAAGCCGTCACAGCACAAGGAGCCGATACAAAGATCTGCTCAAGTCTTTCTAACCACTCTTCAGCCTCTTCTCCGGACTCTGTCCCCTCAAACCGGGGCGGATGATAAGACAGAAACTGAGTCAAGCTAATCTCACCCGGTAGCAATAACTGGACCACTGGTTCCATTCCTACAGCCGGTGGAGGTAGAGGATTAGCCTGTCCAATACTCGCATTTACACTCCCAACATCTCCGACTTCCTCATTAGCAGCCATGCTGTAATACAAATGTTAACAACAATCCAAAGCAATATATATATCATGTCGTTAGATAACAGGAGTGATATAAGCATGTTAGTATAACCAAATATACACCAATATGCACCACATGCATAAACATGCTTAAAATGTAAGCACCTAGCCAAACATGCTAAGGCTACCCTTCACTCGTTCCCGGGTTCTCTAACCACTGCTCTGATACCACTAATGTAAGGACCCTAATCCTTAAGTGCGGAATCAAGGCATAATTAGGGCTAATAATATGATCAGAGTAGAATAAACATGTTGAGTCTATGAGCTTAAGCCTTTACATGCCAAAATAAGGACTACCAAAAGGATTAATTACATCCCAATCAATGAATGTTCAACTATAGTTTTATACTACTCCTAGAGTAGATACTATCAAAATAATCATGTCCTTTCTGCCTCAAAAGAATGCTTCATAAGCTCACCACCTCAACCCGTTCAAGCCCATCTATCATGCCAAAAAGGTACCTACAAGGACAACCCCCAAACATGAGCAATAATAATCATTCATATTCAACACAATATGAAGATAAAGCGTAAATGCATAATCAATATGAAACACTTCCTGTTTCCCGTGCATTTCAAACGCTTCCCGTTTGGTTGTCCCTGTACCAGAACTCATGAGTATAATCAATAGATTATTTTTAATGGCCAAAACATGTCATGACATCATATACCATCTCAACTGTACCACATATTGGTCACCATTCCCTAGTCTGTCCATCACAGTGTATTTTAATGCCCCTCGCTTATATTCATATGGGCGGCATAGGATAACCTCGCTACAATGGACATGCGGCGCTCCCACCCCTCGCTTCACAGAGAGCGGCAAATACCCTTTCCTCGCCCCATATGACAACCACGCTCAAATGTGACATGCGGCGCTCCCACCCCTCGCTTCACATTTAGCGGAACCAATACAAAAAGCGGCAAGCATTAAAATCATCAAAGGATGACCACGACTCATGGGATGTGCATCCAATAATCATAATATGCATCTAACATCAATATGCATAAATTACCATGTATATGCATCCACAATGCAATACCTCATATGGCATAAATCAACATGTATATGCATCCACAATGCAATACCACATATATACTCGCATCCACAATGCATAAACAATGAGTATATAAAATACATGTTACCGTTGGGTGCCCGTACGTCCACTACGTACCTTTCCAAAATGTGGAATGTGGTTGGACCTCAATTCCTCGGCTGCGTTGCCACCTGGGTTGGTTCTACATATTCACAAATACCAATATTAGAACCCAATAATAGTCCAATACCAAAAATCCCACAAAAACACCCAAAAACACCATTTTTGGCATCTCGCGATCGATCGCCATCAAGCCCCGATCGATCGCGAGATCACACTGCCTCGCCCAACAAAATTGCACAATCCGCGATCGATCGCGGAGCTAGCGCCGATCGATCGCGGCCTCGCCGATCGATCGCGCGCATCTCGCGATCGATCGCTGAAGCGCACTGCCTCAGCGCTGCTGCTCGCGATCGATCGCGAGCGGACGCCGATCGATCGCCGAGCTGCGGGAAATCGAGATTCGGGCACTATTCACCCATCTCCTTCCCAAACACCAACAAACCCACCAATACCAACATAAATCAAACCCAACAACTCAAAACCACCCATAACATCATAACAAACTCAAATAAACAACATCCAACCAAAACACTACCAAAATCACAACACCCAACACAAACCCATTTTAAAACCCTTCAAACCAACCCAAACTTAAACAAAACCTTACAACATTAACAATGAGGTACCCATACCTCTTGGGGATCTCAAATCACCCAACAATCTCCTCAAAACAAGATTTTGCAAGAACTTCTCTTCACCTTTGGCCTCAAAAACGAAAATGTGAAGAGAAGAGAAGGGTTTGGGTGTTTGTTTTGGTAAAGTGAAAAGTGTTGGATGGGGTGGGGTTGGGTATTAAAGGTGAGGTAATTTAAAATGATACCAAAATAAATCCATGGTGTATAAAACACCCCAACATGATATTTTTCAAAGCATTTACTCAAAATGCACCATAATATCAATTAACACATGATTTCCAATTAATATTTACCCAACATGCACCACATGCACCCTAAAATGCAACCCCGGGTCATCCTATCCACATGACCATGCATTTCCACATAAGGTAAATAAATCCCAACACATAATCAATTACCACATAATTAATCATGTAAACATAATTTAAAGCCAAATAGCAATTAACCATTTCGGGGATGTCACAAGATCTGAACCTCACTGTTCTCTGTCGACAATATACCACTGCCTGGTATCTGTTCAGAATGTCAATACCCACAATGCAGTCGAAGTCTGACAAGCCCAATACAATCAAATCTGCCTTCAACTCGTTGTCCTCAAAATAAATGAGGCAATCTGCAAGAAACTGATCGGCAGCAACATTTCTTCCAGTGGGTGTGGAGACCATGAGAGGCGTGGGTAGAGAAGACGTGCGCATATGGTGTCTCTCCACAAAGCCCACAGATACAAAAGAGTGGGAGGCACCTGTATCTATCAATATAAAAGTAGGGTACGTAAATAAATGGCACGTACCGGCGATCACCTCCTCCGGGGCTGCCTGAGCCTGCTCTCTGGTCAGTGCATACACCTGTCCCTGGGGCGGTCCCACTGTCTTACCTCCCGATGGTCGAGGCACAAACTGCTGCCTCTGGTGCACTGTCCTGTCATCAAATCTCGGCCTGTTTCCTTGAAAATCTGACTGTCCTCCCCGAGTGGGGCAATACCGAGAAATGTGGCCCATCTTGCCACAACTATAACAAGCGGGGTAATTACTCGAAGAATGTGGCCCTCCACAATTGTCGCACCTTGACTCCCCCGATCTATTTCCTTGAACAGGCCGTCGGTTGGTGTGATATCCCCGAAATAATTAATTGCAATTTGGGCATTAATTATGTTTATGTGATCTTATGGTGATAATTAGATTATGTGTTGGGACTAATTACCTTGGTAAACTGCTTGTCACATGGTAGGCGTGACCCGGTAGAGCATTTCAGGGTGCATGTTATACATGTTGGGAAATTGGGTGTTATAATGGTTTAAATGTGTTGGTTTGTAATTTTGGTAAAGCATGATTTTAATGGTGATTTTGGTGCATTGTGGTAAAATGCTTTTAAAATATCATGTTGGGGTATTCTATATACCATGCTTTTGTTTAGATGAACATTTAAATCCCATAACATGGCAAGGGAGCCACTTGCATACCTTTATATCCCATCACCCCTCTCTATCAACTTTATATCCCTCAACCCCCCTCCATTATCCAAAAAGCTTCCATTTTCGTTTCTGCAACAAGAGAGGAGGAGAAAGCTTTGAAAAAGGGGTCTTTTTGGGAGTTCTTGCCAAAAACTTAAAGCTCAAGTGGTAAGCTTTCATTATGGTGAAGTCTTGTTGGGTTTTGGTTGAGTTTATAGCTTGTTTTTGGGGTTAAAAGGGTGGAACTTGGTCCATCATGTTGTTTATGTTTGGGGGATGTATTTTAAGGTTGTTTTGTGGTTAAATGTTGAGAATGGTGGTTCATCTTGGTTGTATGTGAGTTAAGGTGTTGTTGGAAGCTCATACTTGGAAGTTTCTCGCAGGAACAGGGCTGCTCGATCGATCAAAAAATGGGTCCGATCGATCGAGCAGGGCAGAGCCTGAACAAGGCTTGAAACGAGCTCACCGATCGATCGGGAAAAAGTTCCGATCGATCGAAGTGTGAAGTCTCGATCGATTGAAAATATGTTTCGATCGATTGGTGGAGGCAGTACTTGGATGCCTATTTTTCTTCACTTAGCGATCGATCGGGGCTTGGGGACCGATCGATCCCAAGGCTAAAAATGTGGATTTTGGGATTTTTTTCTAAATGATGATGTTTTTGGTAATGGTTCATTTATTGGCTTCTAATATGGATTCAAGTGATTGTGTAGAACCATCCCAGGTAGCCACACATCAAAGGAGATAAAGTCCCACGACATCTCCACTTTTTGAACTAAGGTACGTAGTGAGACGTACGAGCATCGGACGATAAAACGTATTTATTACGCTTTGATTGGTTATGCATTATGGTTGCATATATGGTCTTAATTATGCATTGTGGTTGCATACATGATTGGACATGCATTATGGTTGCATATATGGTTGGTTATGCATTATGGTTGCATACATGGTTGGATATGCATTACGGTTGCATATATATTGTGAGTCGAGATTATATTGCAGTGATGATAGAATACTCGCCGATGTCATGTCGAAGCGATGATAGAATACTTGCCGCTGTCATATTTAGCGATGAAGAATATTTGCCGCAAATATGTCAAAGCGAAGGATAATGCCGCTGTCATATTGATGCGAGGGATATTATGCCGCTAATATGTCGAAGCGAGGGGTATTAATGCCGCTGTCATATAAACGCGAAGGGTATTATGCCACTGATATAATAAGACTGGAAATTGGCCATTGATATACACGGAATGGATACATGTCATGACATGCATATTGGCATTATAATCCTTTGATTATTATTGTGGTACAGGGACAACCAAGGGAGCTTTTAAATGTGTTAAATACAGGAAGTGAATTGCATTTACGGTTTATGCATTGAATTATGATCATATTATTGTGGATATGATTTATATACATGCTCATGGTTTTGGGGTTGTTCCTGTAGGTACTTTAGGGCGGAAGGGGCTAAGGAGGGTTGATGCGGTGAGCTAGTGAGGAGTGCTCTTGGTAGCAGGCTTGATTCTTTTGTATAGTATCTACTCTAGGAGTAGTGTAAAGCTATATGATTAGCATTCATTGGTTGGGAATGTAACTGATCGCTTTTATTTTAAACAATTATTTCCAATCTAGCGATTTTAAACCGCAAGTGCACGGTGTCAAGTTTTTATAGATAGGAAGATACGGATTGTCGAACCCACACAGACTAACAAGTAAGTACCAAATAAGATGTCTTTTAACTATATTTAACCTACGATAATAAATTGATAATTAAACTAAACTAAATTAAACTACTCTAATCCAACCAAGTCAATAAAAGTAAACGAGAAAAATCCACAAGATAAGATTATCGAGACTTTGGCTCACCAATGTAATTCCCTACAATTCTCGATTGAATATTCAAATATTTCTAAGGTGACGAGTTCTCCCAATTTATCTAATACACTCTCTCGAGCTATATTAAACCTAACACCGAATTGCAGTAAGTAACTCTCGTTCACTTATTTAACAATTCAATGTTGCATAAGATCCATGAAAACTCCTAGCTTTCAATTACTAGAATCTATGGCTATCACGCATGTATTTGACGTCATCTCTCGATCTCGGTCTTAAATCCATGGTATGAGTTATTAATTCAGTATCATAAAATCATCTCTCGATCTCAATTACGATACTAACATCATTCAAAGGTGATCAATCCTCTAAAAGCATGAAGAACATAAAACATACGCAAAGAACTATAAGAATTCAACCATTAAATCATCAAATCGAAGGTTCATAACAAAGGTTCGCCTAGCCTCGATAAATAAAATTAGTTCCTCATAATAAATCAAAACACAACAAAACTAAGAATTTAAAGACAAAGAAAAACTCCCAGCGTCGACTCCGGTTGTAGATCCTCGCTCCTTCACTTGCTTCCTTCTCGATCGTCTCTTTTTATCGCCTTGTTGGGTTGTTCCAAATCCTAGGATGAATGGGTGAAGATGGATGAAGGTTGAATGGTAGAAGGATGGAGGCTGGACATGAAGTTAAGGAAAGTGAGGGGAGAAGAAGGTGGAGGCGTGAGATGGTGAGGGAAAGTGAGAGGGTGAGATGGAGAAAGGGGACGTGTGTAATTGTGGAATTCAAGGAAGGAGATGTGAGATGAGATGGTGAAGGAAAATGGGGGCTGAGATGGAGGCTATTTCCTAGGTTAAAAGTATATTTTGGGTTGAAATTATGGTGTATAATATATAGGGGAAAGAATTATGGACTTCCCTCTTGCATCCAAACTCTACAAGGAAGGTATTTTAATGAAAATTGCTCGTCCCGATCGATCCGAAAGAAGAGCCGATCGATCGAGCCTTCCAGTAAGATTTTCGTGGCTTTTTCTGCCCATCTCGATCGATCGGAAATTCTGCTCGATCGATCGGAAATCACAGTAAGTTTCTTCGCCTTTTTCAGCTTCTGGCGAGTTTCGTATTTTGGCCGTAACTTTCTCATACGAACTCCGAATTTGATGAATCAGCTGTCCACGCGAAGATAAGAGAAAGTTCTACAACTTTTATATGGACTACATTTCCAAAACATGGCTCGAACATATAGTAATTGGAGGAGAAAGGAGCAACATGTGTCTTGGATTCTGGTTTCTTCCTCTTTTCTTCAACTTTATTCATTTTTTCATCATTTTAGCTTGATTTCTTCCCCTTTTATGAATTTCAACATTGATTCCTGAAATATAGAAATATATACCATAAAACGTAAAATAACTCAAGAATCAACACGAAAACATATGCATATCAAAGCATAAAAACGCGTAATATTCAACCCTATAAACTCCCCCAAACTTATCACTTAATCGTCCTCGATTAAGCATTAAAATCACAAGGTAGAGTTCATTCTTGATATTTGAAACAATTATTTCATGACTTGCTTATTCTCAGAAATCTCATGCACATATATAAAAGTTGACAAGACATGTTTTCTCCTAATTCAAGCAACATATCTCAAAATCAGAATGTGTGTGTGTGCTAATTTCAATCTCAAGTTTCATGCACATATTCAAGATCAAATCATGCTAATCAACTCAAAGTCGAGATTATCATCAAGCACCCTATAAGCCTATTTTCAAACAACTTCTCCACTAATGATAGTTACTCCCTAGACTTGGATCAAAAGGACTTTTTAAGCTTGTAATGTAAGGCCTTTGGTGTTGGCTTAAAAGAAAAGATAGGATAAGCGCAAAGAAGAGAGTATAATCATTTACAGTTCAAATTTTTCGCACACATCGAGCTTTTCTTCTTTTTCTTTTATAGCCTTGGCCACTTTGGTCTTATTTAGTCAATCTTTTTCTCAAGGCTTTTTATCTATCTTTTTCTTTTCTCATTCATCATTTTTTTCAATAAGCTCATCAAGATATAACAATTCAAGTGCATCGAATGATATTCATTATACTCCCTTAGGGTAAGGATAACTTTTTTCATTTAGGCTCAAGGGTAAGTATAATGAGTTTGCCAAGAATGTCGAATGGGGTCTAATTATATGCAATGCATATACCATTCTTTTTTCAATAAAGCTCAAATAGGACACTAGGGATTGATATAGACTAGGTAAGCTTGAAAGGCTCAAACGTGTCAAAGATTGCCTAGATCATTTCCAAGTCAAGTTTGTAACTATAAAATTTCGCCTCAAAGTGTCATCATCAAATAAGTTCTATGATAGCTCTAAGATGCTCAAGACAAATCATCAAGTTCACAACAATTATCACTATTCAACATGCAATCCACAAGATCATGACTCATTGTGCTCAAAGTATTCCTCATTCTTGACATGCTAACTCAAATTAGGATATTCATGTACCAGTCCAATTACAAATCAAGTTCATATGCATAGTGAGATCAAAATTCTCATTGAATAGTCACTACTATAATTCATTCTTTTCTCAAGTTTGAACTCATAAAAAAAAAAATTTTAGCTCATAATAATCGGACGATTCAAGTGTCATTTAAGCACACAACATGTGGTTAAAACAAGTAAAACATGCAAGCTACTACTCCCCCAAACTTAAATCAAACATTGCCCTCAATGTTTAAAAGAATCAAAAGGGAAACAGTGAACTCCCCTGATCAAGACGCTTGCATGAGGGTTGAGGAAGATTCGCTTTTGAAAGCTCCACTGTTGTAGGGTTCATCGCTCCAACTGAGTACCTATCAAGAGAAGAATGCAAATAATAAAATAGTCGACTCGAGAGATAAACAAACTAAAAACAAAAACTGAAAATCAAATAACAAAACTAAATAACAAAAGGATACGCTTGGGTTGCCTCCCAAGAAGCGCTGATTTCTAGTCATCGGCTTGACCATCAGAAGCAACCATCAAAGAGCGGCTGCCGCCCATAGTAAGTATCGTATGATACCACTAATGGGTCTTCATTCAGTATGCCCTCAAGATTGGCAAGATTGTAACAGTGTAAGCTCGTCGCTCCAACAACTTTCTTGAATTGGTAGGCATGGGAGGATGATTCTTGACTCGGCTTTATCTCTTTCAGGATGTAGTGCGGTGAAGTTGGCATCGATGGAAAATACGGATCCACATATGGCATAGAACATGTCTCCATCGATGGACTTAAATCAGAATCTTCACAAGTCTCTTCCTTCTCCAACATCACACTCGATTCATCTTCACATGGGAACTCCTCGGATGACATCTCTGAAGTATGCTCAAACTCTTGAAGAGGCTCAAATTCCCTCGACTCTTCCACACTAATAGGATCACTCCCCAAAACTTGGTTGGTTGAGTGATCGTCATCATATAACCAAACTCGATTTGTCGCCTCTTGATTTGTAGCTCTTGTCTCTTCCTCCTGGCAGCTAGTTGAAATTGTTTCCAGAAGGACCGCCATTTGCTGCTCCAGGTGGCGCATAGAGTTGGTTTGGCACTCCAAACTGTTCTCAGTTGATGCCATGAATCTCACTAAGGTATCCTCTAACTGAGTTGTGACATCTGCAGAACTATCTCTCCTCTCTTCGCGATGTTCAACTGGTTGTGGCGTTTCAATAGGATAGTGAGGCTCTGGTGGGTATTGGTGACTCCAACCTTGTAGTGAAGGATCACAATGCCAGTGAAGATCGAAGTCCGCCATATCATTGAACAGGTGCACCACACTGTCCTCATCTCTATCAACCAGGGGACTCCCAGTCACCAGTGCTCCGCTCGATACCCATTCTCGTGTGTGTGCATCCAACCCGTTGAAGAAATATTGCAAGAGAGTATAGTTCGAAAAGTTGTGATACCGGAATGTGTTGGCCAATTCATTGAATCTCTCCCAAACAGCGTAGAACGGCTCGGAACGTTGTTGGGCAAAGCTTGTGAAGGCTTGTTGATGTAGCATCTCCAAGTACCTCACAAGACAAATAAACAAAATAAATTAAATTTTTTTTTTTCGAAATAAATATATACAAAGGGAAAAATGGTTAAATTACAGTCAAAGAACCTAGTATGATATTACTAAAGTTAGTCCCCGGCAACGGCGCCAAAAACTTGATCGCTTTTATTTTAAACAATTATTTCCAATCTAGCGATTTTAAACCGCAAGTGCACGGTGTCAAGTTTTAGTATAGATAGGAAGATACGGATTGTCGAACCCACACAGACTAACAAGTAAGTACCAAATAAGATGTCTTTTAACTATATTTAACCTACGATAATAAATTGATAATTAAACTAAACTAAATTAAACTACTCTAATCCAACCAAGTCAATAAAAGTAAACGAGAAAAATCCACAAGATAAGATTATCGAGACTTTGGCTCACCAATGTAATTCCCTACAATTCTCGATTGAATATTCAAATATTTCTAAGGTGACGAGTTCTCCCAATTTATCTAATACACTCTCTCGAGCTATATTAAACCTAACACCGAATTGCAGTAAGTAACTCTCGTTCACTTATTTAACAATTCAATGTTGCATAAGATCCATGAAAACTCCTAGCTTTCAATTACTAGAATCTATGGCTATCACGCATGTATTTGACGTCATCTCTCGATCTCGGTCTTAAATCCATGGTATGAGTTATTAATTCAGTATCATAAAATCATCTCTCGATCTCAATTACGATACTAACATCATTCAAAGGTGATCAATCCTCTAAAAGCATGAAGAACATAAAACATACGCAAAGAACTATAAGAATTCAACCATTAAATCATCAAATCGAAGGTTCATAACAAAGGTTCGCCTAGCCTCGATAAATAAAATTAGTTCCTCATAATAAATCAAAACACAACAAAACTAAGAATTTAAAGACAAAGAAAAACTCCCAGCGTCGACTCCGGTTGTAGATCCTCGCTCCTTCACTTGCTTCCTTCTCGATCGTCTCTTTTTATCGCCTTGTTGGGTTGTTCCAAATCCTAGGATGAATGGGTGAAGATGGATGAAGGTTGAATGGTAGAAGGATGGAGGCTGGACATGAAGTTAAGGAAAGTGAGGGGAGAAGAAGGTGGAGGCGTGAGATGGTGAGGGAAAGTGAGAGGGTGAGATGGAGAAAGGGGACGTGTGTAATTGTGGAATTCAAGGAAGGAGATGTGAGATGAGATGGTGAAGGAAAATGGGGGCTGAGATGGAGGCTATTTCCTAGGTTAAAAGTATATTTTGGGTTGAAATTATGGTGTATAATATATAGGGGAAAGAATTATGGACTTCCCTCTTGCATCCAAACTCTACAAGGAAGGTATTTTAATGAAAATTGCTCGTCCCGATCGATCCGAAAGAAGAGCCGATCGATCGAGCCTTCCAGTAAGATTTTTGTGGCTTTTTCTGCCCGTCTCGATCGATCGGAAATTCTGCTCGATCGATCGGAAATCACAGTAAGTTTCTTCACCTTTTTCAGCTTCTGGCGAGTTTCGTATTTTGGCCGTAACTTTCTCATACGAACTCCGAATTTGATGAATCAGCTGTCCACGCGAAGATAAGAGAAAGTTCTACAACTTTTATATGGACTACATTTCCAAAACATGGCTCGAACATATAGTAATTTGAGGAGAAAGGAGCAACATGTGTCTTGGATTCTGGTTTCTTCCTCTTTTCTTCAACTTTATTCATTTTTTCATCATTTTAGCTTGATTTCTTCCCCTTTTATGAATTTCAACATTGATTCCTGAAATATAGAAATATATACCATAAAACGTAAAATAACTCAAGAATCAACACGAAAACATATGCATATCAAAGCATAAAAACGCGTAATATTCAACCCTATCAGTAACTAATCCCTTTTGAACTTTATTTTGGCACTGTAATTTAATAGCTCAGGGCATCAACACTGTGAGACCCCGTTATTAAATCAATACATTAAGGTGCGATTAAGAGAACTAAACATTCATATGTATAAATCAGAGTAGTAAGTTGTGTTGATTAACCTGAGCTTAAGAGATTACAGTACCAAAAGTTCAAAAAGGAATTTCACATATTCCTACAAAAGGTACTGCATTAGTCTTACTCTACATCTTGTAGAAGCTATACAAAAAAATTCTCTAACATGCTAATCCTGTAGCACTCCTTACAGCTCAGCATATCAACCCCGACCCTGGTTCTCATCATCAAAAGCACCTACAAAGACAACCCCCAACACATGAGCATAACATAATTCATATTCAACATAATATGAATGTAAGACGTAAATGCATAATCATAAATACAAAGTACTTCCTGTATTTCCAAGCATTTACAATGCCCATTGGTTGTCCCTGTACCATAACTCATAACAAACACATTATATGAAATTATAAATCCTTTAATAATGTCATGACATATCACCTCTTACTTTTTACAGCTTCTGAGTCATATATCAACAGTTATTTTAATGCTTCTTGCTTTAACATCTCATAATGAGCGGTACCATCTTCCCCGCATCATTACTACACAATCTCATAATGAGCGGTACTATCCTCCCTGCTTCATTACTACATATCTCATAATGAGCAGTACCATCTTCCCCACTTCATTACTACATAATCTCATAATGAGCGGTACCATCTTCCCCGCTTCATTACTACATAATCTCATAATGAGCGGTACCATCTTCCCCGCTTCATTACTACATAACAAGCATAAGCATTAAAACCTACACTGTGATCTCTCTTGACTCGTGGAATACACCTCTTTATTCCACATTACCATATGCAACAACAATGCATAATATGCAACAACAATGCATAATAACAGGTATCATAATCTTAATGCATCACCTTGCATTCATCATGTGTCAAATAGACAAACATAAAGTACATGTTACAGTTGGGATGCCCGTACGTCGCTTACGTACCTTTCCAAAATGTAGTGTGTTGCAGGACTCTATCCCCTGCGCTGTGTAGCTGTCTGTGAAGGCTCTACACCAGTGTACAACACAATATTAGATGTCTCATTACAATCCAATATCAAAAAATAAACAAAATATAACAATTTATATTTTTCATCATTCTGGGTCTCTCGATCGATCGGCCCCTCTTTTCGATCGATCGAGAACACGCCTTCTTTCAAAGCCAAAGGTTCTGCCTCGCTCGATCGATCGAGATGAAATTTTGATCGATCGAGATGCTCTGTTCGAGAAATACCATCCCAGAATTCTTGAACACCTATTTTTACACCCTTCGATCTAGCATATAAGATACACCACATGTTTGAACAATTATGCTAGCAGTTACAATACACTACCCTTAGTGTATTCATATCAAATTTATACCGCAAATATAAATCCAGATGCATAAACGTCGTCCATTTACACAAGTACTCAACCAACTTTTCTGAAAAACAGGGCATTGTCTCCCTGCCCAGATTTTCGAGTACCCACTTTCAAGCAATTAAATCTACCACATAAGTCATGAAGTTTGCTCGAATAAAAACGTCATGGGCTTTACAAAATTACCATGCATGTACTCAAATCGAAGGTTCACAAAAAACCCATCTAACATGCTGTAGGGTCTTCCTACCTTAACAGTGATTAATAGACATAAGAAGGACTAATCATGCATTTATAACCTCTTAAGGGTTCCGGTTGTAGTTTGAGCTAGGGAGATTACAGGCCAAAAATAAAGTTTTCAAAGCTATTTAATTACATTCCCAACAAAGAATGTTAAAGCTATAGATTTACACTACTCCTAGAGTAGAGACTATCAAAAATCCTGCATCCTACGTTCATCATGCTCCCTTTAGTTCACTTCCTCAACCCGACCCTAGGCCCTTGGTCCAAAAGTGTACCTACAGGGATAACACATCATGAGCATTCATATATTTACTTAACATTATATAAAAGCATACATATGCATAACATCTTAGTTAAGTAAAAGTCGTTGGTCGTCCTCCGACCTCCTTAGTTATCCCTGACTCTTATTCATATATTGGGGCGTCTTACCCCATTGTATGGCATCTTACCATATCATAATCATTGCGTGGCATCTTACCACGTGGGCATCGTACCCAATCATATGGCGTCTTACCATATTATAAACATTGCTTGGCATCTTACCATGTGGGCATCTTACCCAATCATATGGCGTCTTACCATATCATAAACATTGCGTGGCATCTTACCACGAATAACATCGCATGGCCTCTTACCATGTGGGGCATCTTACCCCGTGACATCTTACCACAAATAATATCGCATGGCCTCTTACCATGTGGGGCGTCTTACCCCGTGGCATCTTACCACAAATAACATCGCATAAGCATCATCATCATAACATCATCATAAGCATCATCATTATAAATATCATCATAGATATCATCATCATAACATCATCTTAAACGTCATCATCGTAACCATCATCTTAAATATCATCATAATATGTAAGGGCATGGTTTACCGTCCGATGCTCGTACGTCTCTTACGTACCTTAATTCCCAAAAGTGGAGAATTTGGAGAGCTTTATCTCCTGGATGTTGTGGGCACCTGGGATGGTTCTACACAACCATACAAATTGATATTAGAAGCTAATCATAGTCCAATATCCAAAAATCCCACAAAAATATTCAAAATCCACTTTTCTTCAGCTCGCGATCGATCGCCACCCAGGCGCGATCGATCGCGAGATCGCACTGGACGAGGGGCCAAAATCTCCTTCTTGGCGATCGATCGCCACTTTTGGCGCGATCGATCGCCAGGCCCGCCGATCGATCGCCCAAAAGTGGCGATCGATCGCCAAATGCTTCTGGCTGGTACTGGACGCTCGCGATCGATCGCCAAGAACGGGCGATCGATCGCCGAGTGCTGTACATCGAATTTTCGCCATTAATGCTCATTTTTCAAGCTCCTTCACATACCACCCCAAACCAAACTTCCATAAAACATCAATAACATCATAACCCACCAAAACCAACATAAAACACTTCAAAAATCATACCCCAAACATATATAACACATACCCCAAAATAACCCACAAAATCTACTTCAAAATCAACCCATTTCAACACCAAACATCATAAAACTTATAGGAATGGTTCCATACCTCTTGTAGGCTCCAAATCCTAGCAAAGATCACACAAATAAGGATTTTGTGGGACTTTCCTCCTCCTCTTTTGGTGAGTTTCGAAAATGGGGGGTAGGGTTTGGGGTTGGGAAGTGATTTGGGGATTTTTAAAAGGTGAGAGTAAAGTGGGGGGTTTAAAGTGATGGGTATGGGATTAAAAAGGGGTTGTAATGACTTAATAAAAAGTGTACCCCAAACTTAACATGATGTATAAAATACCCTACTTGGTATTTCAAAAGCATTTTTCAACAATGCTCTAAACTTCATTTAAAATTCCATCTCCCTCATATTTGACAATTTAACACAATTAATCATGTTAACATCTTAATACCCAACACATAAATCTATCAATACATGATACATCATATAAACATAATTAATGTCCAAGTTACCATTAATTAATTTCGGGGCATCACATTACTCCCCTACTTACAAGATTTCGTCCTCGAAATCGCATGCACTTACCCAAAAGAAACTAAACATAAATCATACCAGAAAATAGTTCGGGGTAATGCTGCATCATATGCCGCTCCGTCTCCCACGTAGCCTCCTCGACACCCCGACGATCCCACTGAACTTTGACCATTGGTATAACTTTACTTCGTAGTCTGCGATCCTCACGATCCAGAATTCTGACCGGTCGTTCAACGTAGGATACATCTGAGTCTAACTGCACTTCAGTAGGCTGTAATACATGAGACGGATCTGGCTCATACTTTCTCAACATAGAAACATGGAAGACATCATGAATTCCAGATAAGGACGGCGGTAAAGCCAATCGGTAAGCCAAAGTGCCGATACGCTGTAATACCTCATACGGTCCAACATACCTCGGGGATAACTTTCCCCGCATCCCAAAACGAACCACACCCCTGAAGGGCGAGATCTTTAAGAAGACCCTGTCTCCTAACTGGAATTCCAGCGGTCGTCGCCGCTTATTTGCATAGGCTGCCTGCCTATCCTGGGCCGCTTTCATCTTTAAGCGTATCATCTTAATCTTTTCCTCCATGTCCTTAATCATATCCGGTCCTCCGACCGCTTTACTCGTCAAGTCCTCCCAATACAGCGGTGATCTACATCGTCGTCCGTACAGAGCTTCAAAAGGGGCCATTTGGATGCTCGCCTGATAGCTGTTATTGTAGGAGAACTCTACCAGAGGTATAGACTCTTGCCACGGAGTATCAAACTCCAAAACACATGCCCTCAATATATCTTCGAGCGTTTGTATAGTACGCTCCGTTTGGCCATCAGTCTGAGGGTGATAAGCTGTACTTAGTCTCACCTCGGTGCCCAAAGCTGTCTGGAGACCCTCCCAGAAATGAGAGGTAAACCTTGGGTCTCTGTCAGACACGATCGAGACTGGAATCCCATGCAACCTCACTACATCCCGTACATATAATTGGGCCATCTTTAAATACGTGAAAGTCATACTGTAAGGGATGAAATGAGCTACCTTCGTCAGCCTATCCACGATCACCCAGATCGCATCAAATCCAGAGGCCGACCTTGGCAAGTGGGTCACGAAGTCCATAGATATATGCTCCCACTTCCACTTAGGTACCTCCAAGCTCTTCAGCTCGCCACCAGGCCTCTGCCTTTCTGCCTTTACTTGTTGGCAGATCAAACATCTCTTAACGAAGCTGATCACATCACGCTTCATGCGTCTCCACCAGAATTGACCACTTAGGTCCTTATACATCTTTCTTCCACCGGGGTGGATACTGAACCGGCTACTATGAGCCCGTTCTAAAATTCCTTTACGCAATCCTGGCGCATCTGGGACCACCCATCGGTTGCCCAATCTTAAAGAGTCATCTTCAGCCACACTAAACTTTGTTGGCTGACCTCGAAGTACTATTGATGACCATCTCTGAACTTCATCATCCAACCTCTGGGCTTTCCTGATAGCCTCAAATACGTCTGGTTCGGCTAATAAGGTCGACACTCGCACCGGCGACGTGTCTACATCGAAATCATAGCCCAGATGGCAATAAGAAATCATCAAAGCTGATAAACACATAACATCCTCAGCGGTGCTCTTCACCTTCCGACTTAAGGCGTCTGCTATCAAATTTGCCTTACCAGGATGGTACTCAATTTCACAGTCATAATCCTTGAGTAAATCCATCCACCTCCTTTGCCTCATATTCAACTCTGCCTGAGTGAACAAGAACTTCAGGCTCTTATGGTCCGTAAAAATGGTAAACGTAGTACCATAAAGGTAATGACGCCAAATCTTCAAGGCGAAAATGATAGCTGCCAGTTCCAGATCATGGACTGGGTACCCGGTCTCATGAGGCTTCAACTGTCTCGAAGCATAGGCTACCACTTGTCTGTCTTGCATCAATACGCAGCCCAAGCCCTGCAGTGACGCATCCGTGTACAAGGCAAACCTCTTATCCTCAGACGGAATCACCAATACTGGCGCTGTCGTCAAACGACGCTTCAATTCTTGGAAGCTTTCCTCACAAGCTTCGGACCAAAAGAATGGGACTCCTTTCTGAGTCAGCTGTGTCAATGGCTTAGCGATCTTAGAAAATCCTTTGACAAAACGTCGGTAATAACCTGCTAAGCCCAGAAAACTCCGTATCTCGGGTACAGAAGTGGGTGCTGCCCACTCCATCACAGCTTCAATCTTCCTCGGATCCACAGATATCCCTTGGCTAGATATGACATGGCCTAGGAACACCACGCTGTCCAACCAGAATTCGCACTTGCTAAGCTTAGCATACAACTGATGATCCCTAAGGATCTGAAGTACTGTCCCCAAGTGCCGTACATGATCTTCTTCAGTACTAGAGTAGATGAGTATGTCGTCAATGAAAACTATGACGAATTGATCCAGATACGGCTGGAACACCTTGTTCATCAAACTCATGAAAACAGCCGGGGCATTTGTCACCCCAAAAGGCATGACTAGGAATTCATAATGCCCATACCTAGTCCTGAAGGCTGTCTTCTGGACATCCTCTTCTCTTACTCGAATCTGATGGTACCCCGACCTCAGATCGATCTTACTGTAGAGCCTCGTACCCTGCAACTGATCAAACAAATCATCGATCCTCGGGAGTGGGTACTTATTCTTCACCGTAGCTTTGTTCAGTTGTCTGTAATCGATGCACAAACGCATCGAACCATCTTTCTTCTTCACAAATAAAACTGGTGCTCCCCAGGGCGATACGCTAGGGCGTATATAGCCCTTATCAAGGAGCTCCTGCAACTGAATCTTTAGTTCCCTTAGCTCCGCTGGTGCCATCCTATAAGGGGCACGAGAAATGGCAGACGTCCCTGGTAATAACTCAATCCCAAACTCGACCTCTCTCGTCGGTGGGAATCCGGGAATCTCCTCCGGAAAGACATCAGGGAACTCCGCCACTACGGGCACATCCTCAACTTTCACTTCTCCTTTCTTTTCCGTAACATCGACGGCATAAATGAGATATCCTGAATGACCTCGTTCCAACAACTGCGCCATCTTGACAGCAGATATCAACGGAATCTTAGAGCGAGAACCATCCCCATAGAACGTCCATGGGACTCCCATATCGGATTTAAACCGTACAGTTCTCTGCCTGCAGTTCACAACTGCCTGATACCTGTTCAGAACATCAATGCCCAGAATGCAATCAAAATCTGACATTCCCAGAACAATCAAGTCTGACCTTAGTTCCTTATCCTCAAAATAAATGAGGCCATTGTAGACGATCCGATCAGTAATCATACTTCTTCCAGCGGGGGTCGAGACTATAAGAGGCGTGGGCGACGGAGAAGTGCATAAGTGGTGCCTTTCCACAAAACTTGTCGACACAAAAGAGTGTGACGCACCTGTGTCGATCAATATAAAAGCAGGGTGCGTAAATATAAGACACGTACCCGCTATAACCTCCTCCGGAGCCGCTGAAGCCTGCTCCCTTGTCAGTGCATAGACCTGTCCTTGAGGTGGCCCCATGGGCTGACCTCCATGCTGTCTCGGTACAAAGGGTGGTCTGTGTTGTGCTGTCCTATCTGCAGGCCTCCCCGCAGAACCCTGTTGGCTCCCCCTGTTGGGACACTGTCTAGCAAAGTGGCCCTTGTCGCCACAAACATAGCACCCTATACAGTCTTTTGCCAAATGTGGTTGCCCACAAAGAGTGCATTGGATCCTCCCGGATCTGTCTCCCTGAGACTGCCCCCTTCCAGATGGGGCATCACCTCTTCGGTTTCCTTTCCACCTGTTGTCGGACTTCTTACCACTAAACCTTGACGCTGAGGAGTTCCCCCTTGACTTGAACTGATCATTCCTCGGCTTCAAATTATCCGGAGTGGATTTCTGAGAGGGTGCCGACGGTGGTACAACATCAGGGTATGCACCCACTCCTAGTTCGGCTAGCTCAGCCCTTGAGAGTGCATCGTCAAAACAAGTAGGGCCATAAGTGATCACCCTATCGTATAGCTCCGGCCTCAGACCCTTCATGAAATTCCTCATCTTCGCTTGCGTGCTTGTGGCAATGTGAGGTACATATCGGAGCAAGGAGCAAAACTGAAGAGCATAATCCGATACCGACATATTACCTTGCTTGAGGTGAGTGAATTCATCTTCCTTAGCCTGTCGTGCTGCAGCCGAGAAATAACGGTTCAGGAAGCGAGTTCGAAACATTTTCCAGTTCACTTCATGACCTTGAGCCTCTTGCTCTACCACAGTGGTCTTCCACCACATTAACGCCTTCTTGGCCAATTGGAACTCCGCTAACCGTATCCACGCTGTCTTCGCACATGGGGCTGCCACAAAGATCTGCTCTATTCTTTCCAACCATTCCTCAGCTCGTTCCCCAGTTTCAGTTCCTTCAAAGGTTGGGGGTCGGTAAGCAAGAAACTGAGTTAAGCTTAGCTCCCCTGGCAATAACCGCTGTTCGGCCGGTTCATCATCAAAAGCTGGCGGGGGTAGGGGATTCGTACGCCCCGCGCTTGCATTGACGCTCACTGCGTCACCTACCTCCACATTTGCTGCCATACTGCAACACAAGGATTAACAACAAGATCCAAAAGCAGTTCGTATAATACTTCGTTAGATAAACAAAACATGTTAGCATAACATCATATACTTCATATGCAACTTATGCACAAAACATGTTCGAAAGTAAGCACCTAGCTAACTTATTGCTAAGGCTACCCTTCACTCATCCCGGGTTATCTAACCACTGCTCTGATACCACTAATGTAGGGTCTTCCTACCTTAACAGTGATTAATAGACATAAGAAGGACTAATCATGCATTTATAACCTCTTAAGGGTTCCGGTTGTAGTTTGAGCTAGGGAGATTACAGGCCAAAAATAAAGTTTTCAAAGCTATTTAATTACATTCCCAACAAAGAATGTTAAAGCTATAGATTTACACTACTCCTAGAGTAGAGACTATCAAAAATCCTGCATCCTACGTTCATCATGCTCCCTTTAGTTCACTTCCTCAACCCGACCCTAGGCCCTTGGTCCAAAAGTGTACCTACAGGGATAACACATCATGAGCATTCATAAATTTACTTAACATTATATAAAAGCATACATATGCATAACATCTTAGTTAAGTAAAAGTCGTTGGTCGTCCTCCGACCTCCTTAGTTATCCATGACTCTTATTCATATATTGGGGCGTCTTACCCCATTGTATGGCATCTTACCATATCATAATCATTGCGTGGCATCTTACCACGTGGGCATCGTACCCAATCATATGGCGTCTTACCATATTATAAACATTGCTTGGCATCTTACCATGTGGGCATCTTACCCAATCATATGGCGTCTTACCATATCATAAACATTGCGTGGCATCTTACCACGAATAACATCGCATGGCCTCTTACCATGTGGGGCATCTTACCCCGTGACATCTTACCACAAATAATATCGCATGGCCTCTTACCATGTGGGGCGTCTTACCCCGTGGCATCTTACCACAAATAACATCGCATAAGCATCATCATCATAACATCATCATAAGCATCATCATTATAAATATCATCATAGATATCATCATCATAACATCATCTTAAACGTCATCATCGTAAACATCATCTTAAATATCATCATAATATGTAAGGGCATGGTTTACCGTCCGATGCTCGTACGTCTCTTACGTACCTTAATTCCCAAAAGTGGAGAATTTGGAGAGCTTTATCTCTTGGATGTTGTGGGCACCTGGGATGGTTCTACACAACCATACAAATTGATATTAGAAGCTAATCATAGTCCAATATCCAAAAATCCCACAAAAATATTCAAAATCCACTTTTCTTCAGCTCGCGATCGATCGCCACCCAGGCGCGATCGATCGCGAGATCGCACTGGACGAGGGGCCAAAATCTCCTTCTTGGCGATCGATCGCCACTTTTGGCGCGATCGATCGCCAGGCCCGCCGATCGATCGCCCAAAAGTGGCGATCGATCGCCAAATGCTTCTGGCTGGTACTGGACGCTCGCGATCGATCGCCAAGAACGGGCGATCGATCGCCGAGTGCTGTACATCGAATTTTCGCCATTAATGCTCATTTTTCAAGCTCCTTCACATACCACCCCAAACCAAACTTCCATAAAACATCAATAACATCATAACCCACCAAAACCAACATAAAACACTTCAAAAATCATACCCCAAACATATATAACACATACCCCAAAATAACCCACAAAATCTACTTCAAAATCAACCCATTTCAACACCAAACATCATAAAACTTATAGGAATGGTTCCATACCTCTTGTAGGCTCCAAATCCTAGCAAAGATCACACAAATAAGGATTTTGTGGGACTTTCCTCCTCCTCTTTTGGTGAGTTTCGAAAATGGGGGGTAGGGTTTGGGGTTGGGAAGTGATTTGGGGATTTTTAAAAGGTGAGAGTAAAGTGGGGGGTTTAAAGTGATGGGTATGGGATTAAAAAGGGGTTGTAATGACTTAATAAAAAGTGTACCCCAAACTTAACATGATGTATAAAATACCCTACTTGGTATTTCAAAAGCATTTTTCAACAATGCTCTAAACTTCATTTAAAATTCCATCTCCCTCATATTTGACAATTTAACACAATTAATCATGTTAACATCTTAATACCCAACACATAAATCTATCAATACATGATACATCATATAAACATAATTAATGTCCAAGTTACCATTAATTAATTTCGGGGCATCACACATGCATGCTATCACCTCCTCAAAATCACTCCCAATCCATATTTTCCAGAAAAACAGGGCAATTATCTACCCAGATTTTCGAACACCCTATTTCACATGCTTAACTCCTTCACATAAAACATGTAACAGGCTCAAGGAAAAATACTGAGAGCTTCATAAAAACACCATGTAAGCATTTAAATCGAAGGTTTCAAGAAACCTAAGCTAACATGCCATTTTCACACTACTTAAAAGCATGAACTTAAACAAGTTCTAAACAAAAACAGAGCATGGTTTCTCACCCTACTTTGCTCCGATTTTTGAGAGGCTTCCAGGGAATGAAAAAGGCAAGGCTCCTCAAGATTATGCTTAGCAGATGCTGGAGTTTATTTGGGAGAGAAAGATCGAGATTTTGGAATGGAGGAGAAGGCTGAATGATTGTGCCAAGTGGGGTAATAAATCAGCCTTGTACAGTTGATTGGTATGGGTTGGGGGGGGGGGGGGGTGGTTGGATGTTGGGTGGTATGATGTGTTATGTTTTGGTCCCGGTATTTAGCACGATGTATATAAATATCCTCACATGATATTTATAGTATTTTCTCAATAAAATACTTCATTTTCCATTTAAACATGCTTCACCAAAACAAATAACACACACCCCAAATAAACATGCCATAACTCCAAAATCCCAACATAAAACACATACACCCTGAAATGAATCTCCTCAATAATATTAATTCAACCCCATGAATTAACACCAAAATCATCATAATTTAATTAAATGATTAAAATCACATAATCATTTCGGGGATATCACAATACTCCCCTACTTATAAGATTTCGCCCTCGAAATCAGCATGCACTTACCCAATATAAAATAAAACATAAATCACATACCAGAAAACAGTTCTGGATAGTGCTGCACCATGTGTCGCTCTGTCTCCCACGTGGCCTCCTCGACACCCCTACGATCCCACTGAACCTTAATCATAGGAATAACTTTGTTCCGAAGCATGCGGTCTGCTCTATCCAGAATCCTCATAGGCCGCTCCACATAGGAAACATCGGACTGAAACTGCACATCTGAAGGCTGCAACACATGCAAAGGATCTGGCTCGTACTTCCTCAGCATAGACACATGGAACACATCGTGTATACCAGACAGAGAGGGCGGTAAAGCTAAACGGTACGCCAGAGTACCCACACGCTGTAAGATCTCATACGGCCCCACATATCTCGGGGACAACTTCCCCCGCATACCAAATCGTACTACACCTCTGAAAGGTGAGATCTTCAGAAAGACTCTGTCGCCCAACTGAAACTCCAACGGCCTTCGCCGCTGATTGGCATACGCTGCATGTCTGTCCTGAGCTGCCTTCATCTTTCTCCTGATAACCTTTACCTTTTCTTCCATATCCTGGACCAACTCTGGTCCTCCGACCGATTTACGGTCCGCATCATCCCAACACAAAGGCGACCTGCAACGCCTGCCATATAGGGCTTCAAATGGAGCCATCTGTATGCTAGCCTGGTAACTGTTATTATATGAAAATTCCACCAAAGCTACTGAGTCCTGCCAAGAAGTGTCAAACTCCAGCACACAAGCCCTCAACATATCTTCGAGCGTCTGTATCGTACGCTAGGTCTGTCCATCCGTTTGGGGATGATAGGCTGTGCTCAACCTCAACTCTGTACCTAGAGCTGACTAGAGACCCTCCCAGAAGTGAGATGTAAACCGCGGATCTCGATCAGACACAACGAAACAGGGATCCCGTGCAGTCTCACTACATCTCTGACATATAACTGCGCCATCCTCAAGTACGTGAAGGTCATACAATAGGGAATGAAATGAGCACTCTTAGTCAATCTGTCGACGACTACCCATATAGCATCAAAACCCGAAACAGTCCTTGGTAAGTGGGTCACGAAATCCCTGGACACGTGCTGCCACTTCCACTCGGGTATCTCCAAACTCCTTAGTTCACCTCCAGGCCTCTGCCTCTCAGCCTTCACCTCCTGACAAATCAAACAGCGCTTAACAAATGAGGTGACATCCTGTTTCATACGCCTCCACCAGAACTGGCTGCGTAGATCCTTATACATCTTCTTTCCGCCCGGGTGGACACTCATCCTGCTGCAATGAGCTCGCTCTAATATACCCTGTCTCAACTCGGGCGTATCTGAACCACCCATCTGTCGCCAAGTCTCAGAGAACCGTCCTCAGCCACTCTGAATCTCGATGGCTGACCTAAATGAACCACTGACATCCATCTCTGAACCTCTGCGTCGGTCCCCTGAGCCTTCCGGATGTGATCATAAATAACAGGCTCAGCTAACAAGGTCAAAACCTGTACCGGTGAAGCAGACGCATCATAATCAAATCCCAAATGGCAGTAGGAGCCCAACATAGCTGATGTGATGCCCCGAAATCAATTATATGCAATTTGGGCATTAATGATGGTCATGTGATTATTTATGTTGGTAATTAATTTATATGATGGGTAACGAAGTCTTAGAATGATTTAATTATATTGATTACCAGTTATGAGGAAAGCATCAATTTAAGGGAAGTTTGTAGCATGTTGCAAGATGCTTTTAAAATACCATGTTGGAGTATTTTATACATCATGTTAAGTTTGGGGTACATTTTTAATTAAATTAAACAACCCATTTTTAACCCTTTACCCATCACTTTAACCCCACTTTACCAATCACTTTTTAAAATCCCCAAAATCACTTCCCAACTCAAAACCCTTCCCATTTTCGAAATCCACCAAGGAAGGAGAAGGAAAGCTTCACAAAAACTTTGTTTGTGTGATCTTTGTTAAGATTTGGAGCCTACAAGAGGTATGGAACCCTTCCTAAAGTTTTTATGATGTTTGGTGTTGAAATGGGTTAGTTTTTGATGATTTATGTGGGTTTGTTTTGGGTATTTATTGTTTATGGTTGGGGTATGATTTTTGAAGTGTTTTATGTGGGTTTTAGTGGGTTATGATGTTATTGATGTTGTAGGGAAGTTTGGATTTGTAAGGCATGAGAAAGGCTTGAAAAATGCTCATTAATGGCGATTTTTCGATGTACAGGGACTGGCGATCGATCGCCCATTTTTGGCGATCGATCGCGAGCCAGCAGTGAGCGCCAGTAGCATTTGGCGATCGATCGCCACCTTTGGGCGATCGATCGGCGAGGCTGGCGATCGATCGCGCCAAAGTGGCGATCGATCGCCAAGATGCAAAATTTTGAGCCCCGTCCGGTATGATCTCGTAATCGATCGGGCCTGGGCGGCGATCGATCGCGAGGTATAAAAATGTATATTTTTGATGTTTTTGTGGGATTTTTGGATATTGGACTATATTTAGATTCTAATATCGATTTGTATCGTTATGTAGAACCATCCCAGGTACCCACAACCTCAAGGAGATAAAGCTCTCCGATTTCTCCACTTTTGGGAATTAAGGTACGTAAGAAACGTACGGGCATCGGACGGTAAACTATACTCCTACATATGATGTTTATAATGATGATGTTTATAATGATGATGATTGTGATGATGATGATTATGATGATGATGTTTATGATGATGAGTATGATAAGTAAATTATGATAATGATGTTTATGATGAGTAATGAGTATGATAAGTAAGTTATGATGATGATGTTTATGATAAGTGAAGAGGATACGATGTCCATGAAGATGATTATGATAAGTAACGATGATGTTTATATGATGTTTATATCATGATACGATGTCATGATATGGTAAGATGCCATACGATGTTATGATTGGGTAAGACGCCCACACGGCAAGATGCCATACGATGTTTATGATATGGTTAGACGCCATATAACAGGGTAAGACGTCCATACGTATGAATGTAAATCAGGGTCAACAAGAAGAAGTTAACGAATAACTAGCAAGTTTACTAAACTAAGATTTCATGCATTTACTGTTATGATTCTTTTAGGATGATTAAGTAAAGATGTGCATGCTCACGATGTGTTGTCCCTGTAGGTACACTTTTGGACAGAAGGCTCAGGGTCGGGTTGAGACAGTGAGCTATGAGGAGCAGGAAAGAAATTAGGATACAGGATTTTTGGATAGTCTCTACTCTAGGAGTAGTATAATTCTATCGCTTCAACATTCATTTTGAGAATGTAATCAATTAAGTTTGAAATTTCATTTTTGGGCCTGTAATCTTATAGCTCAAACTACAACCTTAACCTTGAGATGTTATTAGTACATGTTTAGTCCATTATATGTGTTAAAGATGATGTTAAGGTAGGAGGACCCTACATTAGTGGTATCAGAGCAGTGGTTAGATAACCCGGGAATGAGTGAAGGGTAGCCTTAGCAATAAGTTAGCTAGGTGCTTACTTTTAAACATGTTTTGTGCATAAGTTGCATATGAAGTATATGATGTTGTGCTAACATGTTTTGTTTATCTAACGAGGTATTATATGAACTGCTTTTGGGTATTGTTGTTAACCCTTGTCTTGCAGTATGGCAGCAAACGTGGAAGTGGGTGACGCTGTGAGTGTCAATGCAAGTGCCGGACGCACGAATCCTCTACCCCCGCCAGCCTTTGGCGAAGAATCGTCTGAACAGCAATTGCTGCCTAGGGAACTGAGCTTGACTCAGTTTCTTGCATACCGACCCCCGACCTTTGAAGGAACGAAAACAGGGGAACAAGCTGAAGAGTGGTTAGAAAGAATAGAGCAAATTTTCGTGGCAGCTCCTTGTGCTAAGACGGCCTGGATAAGACTAGCAGAGTTCCAGTTGGCCAAGAAGGCGCTGATGTGGTGGAAGACCACAGTGGTAGAGCAAGAGGCTCAAGGTTATGAAGTAAATTGGAAGATGTTTCGAACTCGGTTTCTAAACCGCTATTTTTCGGCTGCTGCACGACAAGCCAAGGAAGACGAATTTACTCACCTCAAGCAAGGTAGCATGTCAGTATCAGATTATGCTCTTCAATACTGTTCCTTACTCAGATATGTGCCTCATATCACCACAAGTACGCAAGCAAAGATGAGGAACTTCATGAAGGGCTTGAGGCCGGAACTGTATGATAGGGTGATCACTTATGGCCCTACTTGCTTTGATGATGCACTGTCACGGGCTGAGTTAGCCGAGCTAGGAGTTGGTGCATACCCTGATGTCGTACCACCTCCAGCACCCCCTCAGAAATCCACTCCTGATAATTTGAAGCCAAGGGGTGATCAGTTCAAACCAAGAGGAAACACATCGGCGTCAAGATTCAGTGGTAAGAGGCCCGACAACCGTTGGAAAGGAAACCGTAGGGATGACGCCCAGTCAGGAAGAGGACAGCCTCAGGGAAGCAGATTTGGGAAGGTTCTGTGTTCTAATTGTGGGCAACCACATCTGACAAAAGACTGCGTGGGATGCTATGTTTGTGGCCGCAAGGGCCACTTTGCTCGGTAATGTCCCAACCGGGAAGGACCACCGAACTCTACAGGGAGGCCTGCAGAAAGAGCAGTACAGCACAGGCCACCGTTTGTACCGAGGCAGTATGGAGGTCAGCCCATGGGGCCACCTCAGGGGCAGGTTTATGCTTTGACGAGGGAGCAAGCTACATCAGCTCCGGAGGAGGTTATAGCGGGTACGTGTCTTTTATTTACGCACCCTGCTTTTATATTGATCGACCCAGGTGCATCACACTCTTTCGTGTCAACAAGTTTTGTGGAAAGGCACCACATATGCACTTCTCCGTCGCCCACGCCTCTTATAGTCTCGACCCCCGCTGGAAGAAGTATGACTACTGATCGTATTATCTATGATGGCCTCATTTATTTTGAGGATAATGAGCTAAGGTCAGATTTGATTGTTCTGGGGATGTCAAACTTTTACTGCATTGTAGGCATTGATGTTCTGAATAGGTATCAGGCAGTTGTGAACTGCAGGCAGAGGACTGTCCGATTCAGATCGGATGTGGGAGTCCAATGGACATTCTTTGGGGATGGTTCTCGTTCTAAGATTCCGTTGATATCTGCTGTCAAGATGGCGCAGTTGTTGGAACGAGGCCATACAGGATATCTCATATATGCCGTTGATGCTACGTAAAAGAAAGAAGAAGTAAAAGTTGAGGATGTGCCCGTAGTGGCGGAGTTCCCTGATGTCTTTCCGGAGGAGATTCCCGGATTCCCACCGACGAGAGAGATCGAGTTTGGGATTGAGTTACTACCGAGGACGTCTGCCATTTCTCGTGCCCCATATAGGATGGCACCAGCGGAGCTAAGGGAGTTAAAGATTCAGTTGCAAGAGCTCCTTGATAAGGGCTATATACGCCCTAGCGTATCACCCTGGGGTGCACCAGTCTTATTTGTGAAGAAGAAAGATGGTCCGATGCGTTTGTGCATCGATTACAGACAACTGAACAAAGCTACAGTAAAGAATAAGTATCCACTTTCGAGGATCGATGATTTGTTTGATCAGTTGCAGGGTACGAGGCTCTACAGTAAGATCGATCTGAGGTCGGGGTACCATCAGATTCGAGTAAGAGAGGATGATGTCCAGAAGACAGCTTTCAGGACTAGATATGGGCACTATGAATTCCTAGTCATGCCTTTTGGGGTGACGAATGCCCCAGCTGTTTTCATGAGTTTGATGAACAGAGTATTCCAGCCATATTTGGATCAATTCGTCATAGTTTTCATTGATGATATACTCATCTACTCCCGGACTGAAGAGGAACACGTGAGGCACTTGAGGACGGTACTCCAGCTCCTCAGGGATCATCAGTTATATGCAAAGCTCAGCAAGGGCGAGTTCTGGTTGAACAGTGTGGTATTCTTGGGCCATGTTATATCTAGCAGTGGAATATCTGTGGATCCCAGGAAGATTGAAGCTGTTATGGAGTGGGCTGCACCCACTTCTGTGCCCGAGATACGGAGCTTCCTTGGTTTAGCGGGTTATTACCGACGTTTCGTCGAGGGATTCTCTAAGATCGCTAAGCCATTGACGCAGCTGACTCAGAAAGGAGCCCCGTTCTATTGGTCCGAAGCTTGTGAGGAAAGCTTCCAAGAGTTGAAGCGTCGTTTGACGACAGCACCAGTATTGGTGATTCCTTCTGAGAATAAGAGATTTGCTTTGTACACGGATGTATCACTACAAGGTTTAGGTTGTGTGTTGATGCAAGATAAGCACGTGGTGGCTTATGCTTCGAGGCAGTTGAAGCCTCATGAGACCAGATACCAAGTCCATGATCTGGAACTGGCAGCCATCATTTTCGCCTTGAAGATTTGGCGTCATTATCTTTATGGTACTTCATTTACCATTTTTACGGATCATAAGAGCCTGAAGTTTCTATTCACCCAGGCTGAACTGAATATGCGTCAAAGAAGATGGATGGATCTACTCAAGGATTATGACTGTGAGATTGAGTACCATCCCGGTAAAGCAAATTTGATAGCAGACGCCTTAAGTCGGAAGGTGAAGAGTACTGCTGAGGACGCTATGTGTTTATCAGCTATGATGACTTCTTATTGCCATCTGGGCTATGATTTTGATGTGGACATGTTGCCGGTGCGAGTGTCGACCTTGTTGGCTGAGCCAGACATATTTGAGGCTATCAGGAAAGCCCAAATGTTGGATGATGAGATTCAGAGATGGTCATCGATAGTACTTCGAGGACAACCATCAAAGTTCAGAATGGCAGAAGATGATTCCTTGAGGCTGGGCAACCGATGGGTAGTCCCAGATACACCAGAGTTGCGTAGAGGAATTTTGGAGCGAGCCCACAGTAGTCGGTTCAGTATCCACCCAGGGGGAATGAAGATGTACAAGGACCTATGCTGTCCATTCTGGTGGAGACGCATGAAGCGTGATGTTATGACTTTCGTCAAAAGATGTTTGATCTGCCAACAAGTAAAGGCAGAAATACAGAGGCCTGGTGGTGAGCTGAAGAGCTTGGAAGTACCTAAGTGGAAGTGGGAACACATATCTATGGACTTCGTGACCCACCTACCAAGAACGACCTCTGGATTTGATGCGATCTGGGTGATCGTTGATAGGCTGACGAAGGTAGCTCATTTCATCCCTTACAACATGACTTTCACATACTTAAAGATGGCCCAATTATATGTACGGGATGTAGTGAGGTTGCATGGGGTTCCAGTCTCGATCGTGTCTGACAGAGACCCAAGGTTTACTTCTCATTTCTGGGAGGGTCTCCAGACAGCTTTGGGCACCGCGGTGAGACTGAGTACAGCTTATCACCCTCAGACAGACGGCCAAATGGAGCGTACTATACAGACGCTCGAAGATATGCTGAGGGCATGTGTTTTGGAGTTTGATACTCCGTGGCAAGATTCTATACCACTGGTAGAGTTCTCCTATAATAACAGCTATCAGGCGAGCATTCAAATGGCCCCTTTTGAAGCTCTTTATGGACGATGCTGTAGGTCACCGCTGTATTGGGAGAACTTGACTAGTAAAGCGGTCGGAGGACCGGATATGATTAAGAACATGGAAGAAAAGATTAAGATGATACGTTTAAAGATGAAAGCGGCCCAAGATAGGCAAGCAACCTATGCCAATAAGCGGCGACGGCCGCTAGAATTCCAAGTAGGGGACAAGGTTTTCTTGAAAATCTCACCCTTCAGGGGTGTGGTCCGTTTTGGTATGCGGGGAAAGTTATCTCCGAGATATGTCGGACCTTATGAAGTGTTGCAGCGTATTGGTACATTGGCTTACCGTTTGGCTCTACCGCCGTCTTTATCTGGGATTCATGATGTTTTCCACGTTTCTATGCTACGGAAGTATGAGCCAGATCCGTCTCATGTATTACAGCCTACTGAAGTGTAGTTGGATTCAGATGTATCCTAAGTTGAACGACCGGTCAGAATTCTGGATCGTGAGGATCGCAGATTACGAAGTAAAGTTATACCGATTGTCAAAGTTCAGTGGGATCGTCGGGGTGTCGAGGAGGCTACGTGAGAGACGGAACGGGATATGGTGCAGCATTACCCAGAACTATTTTCTGGTATGATTTATGTTTAGTTTCTTTATGGGTAAGTACATGCAATTTCGAGGACGAAATCTTATAAGTAGGGGAGTAATGTGATGCCCCGAAATCAATTATATGCAATTTGGGCATTAATGATGGTCATGTGATTATTTATGTTGGTAATTAATTTATATGATGGGTAATGAAGTGTTAGCATGATTTAATTATATTGATTACCAGTTATGAGGAAAGCATGAATTTAAGGGAAGTTTGTAGCATGTTGCAAGATGCTTTTAAAATACCATGTTGGAGTATTTTATACATCATGTTAAGTTTGGGGTACATTTTTAATTAAATTAAACAACCCCTTTTTAACCCTTTACCCATCACTTTAACCCCACTTTACCAATCACTTTTTAAAATCCCCAAAATCACTTCCCAACTCAAAACCCTTCCCATTTTCGAAATCCACCAAGGAAGGAGAAGGAAAGCTTCACAAAAACTTTGTTTGTGTGATCTTTGTTAAGATTTGGAGCCTACAAGAGGTATGGAACCCTTCCTAAATTTTTTTGATGTTTGGTGTTGAAATGGGTTAGTTTTTGATGATTTATGTGGGTTTGTTTTGGGTATATATTGTTTATGGTTGGGGTATGATTTTTGAAGTGTTTTATGTGGGTTTTAGTGGGTTATGATGTTATTGATGTTGTAGGGAATTTTGGATTTGTAAGGCATGAAGAAAGGCTTGTAAAATGCTCATTAATGGCGATTTTTCGATGTACAGGGACTGGCGATCGATCGCCCATTTTTGGCAATCGATCGCGAGCCAACAGTGGGCGCCTGTAGCATTTGGCGATCGATCGCCACCTTTGGGCGATCGATCGGCGAGGCTGGCGATCGATCGCGCCAAAAGTGGCGATCGATCGCCAAGATGTAACATTTTGAGCCCCGTCCAGTATGATCTCGCGATCGATCGACCCTGGGCGGCGATCGATCGCGAGGTATAAAAATGTATATTTTTGATGTTTTTGTGGGATTTTTGGATATTGGACTATATTTAGATTCTAATATCGATTTGTATGGTTATGTAGAACCATCCCAGGTACCCACAACCTCAAGGAGATAAAGCTCTCCGATTTCTCCACTTTTGGGAATTAAGGTACGTAAGAAACGTACGGGTATCGAACGGTAAACTATACTCCTACATATGATGTTTATAATGATGATGTTTATAATGATGATGATTGTGATGATGATGATTATGATGATGATGTTATGATGATGAGTATGATAAGTAAATTATGATAATGATGTTTATGATGAGTAATGAGTATGATAAGTAAGTTATGATGATGATGTTTATGATAAGTGAAGAGGATACGATGTCCATGAGGATGATTATGATACGTAACGATGATCTTTATATCATGATACGATGTCATGATATGGTAAGATGCCATAAGATGTTATGATTGGGTAAGACGCCCACAGGGCAAGATGCCATACGATGTTTATGATATGGTAAGACGCCATATAATAGGGTAAGACGTCCATACGTATGAATGTAAATCAGGGTCAACAAGAAGAAGTTAACGAATAACTAGCAGGTTTACTAAACTAAGATTTCATACATTTACTGTTATGATTCTTTTAGGATGATTAAGTAAAGATGTGCATGCTCACGATGTGTTGTCCCTGTAGGTACACTTTTGGACAGAAGGCTCAGGGTCGGGTTGAGACAGTGAGCTATGAGGAGCATGAAAGAAATTAGGATACAGGATTTTTGGATAGTCTCTACTCTAGGAGTAGTATAATTCTATCGCTTCAACATTCATTTTGAGAATGTAATCAATTAAGTTTGAAATTTTATTTTTGGGCCTATAATCTTATAGCTCAAACTACAACCTTAACCTTGAGATGTTATTGATGCATGTTTAGTCCATTATATGTGTTAAAGATGATGTTAAGGTAGGAGGACCCTACAACTGATAGACACATGGCATCCTCTGCTGTGCTCCTCACCTTCCGACACAAAGCGTCGGCTGTCAAGTTTGCTTTCCCCGGGTGGTATTCGATTTCACAGTCGTAATCCTTCAGCAGATCCATCCATCTCCTCTGCCTCATATTCAGCTCAGCCTGTGTAAACAAAAACTTCAGGCTCTTGTGATCAGTGAAGATGGTAAAAGAGGTACCATATAAGTAGTGTCGCCATATCTTCAAGGCAAACACTATAGCTGCTAACTCCAAATCATGGACTGGATACCTCGTCTCATGTGGCTTCAACTGTCTCGAAGCATAAGCCACTACATGTCTGTCCTGCATCAGTACGCATCCTAGGCCCTGTAGCGATGCGTCAGTATAAAGAACAAATCCTTTGTTCTCCCTGGGAATCACTAGAACTGGTGCAGTAGTAAGTCTGTGCTTTAATTCCCGGAAACTCTGCTCGCAAGCCTCTGACCAACAAAATGGGACTCCCTTCTGAGTCAGCTGTGTAAGTGGCTTGGCGATCTTTGAGAAACCCTGGACCTAACGTCGATAATAGCCGGCCAGGCCAAGAAAACTTCGAATCTCACTGACTGAAGTAGGGGCAGACCAATCCATAACTGCCTCTATCTTCCTCGGGTCTACTGATATCCCCTCTCGTGATATGATATGGCCCAAGAATGCTACACTGCTCAGCCATAACTCACACTTGCTGAGTTTGGCGTACAACTGATGATCTCTGAGGATCCGGAGTACTATCCTTAGATGATCGGCATGGTCCTCCTCTGTGATGACCTGAGATTAGGGATGTTAATCCCGGAGTGTTAATAACCCCTAAAGTGGTTTTACGTGGCAAATTGGAGTTTAATCGAGGTGTTGGGCCCTCCGGGCTCGTCTATTTGAGTAGTTGGGATCGTTGGATCCCGAGGTTGAGATCGTATTCTCATTTCGGTGAAAACCTGTGAGTTGGGTTTTTAGTGTGACTCAGAATCTCGGGTGCTTGGTGTGGGCACCGGTAGGGGGTTTTTGAGTTAGAGAGAGAATTTTTGAAAACAGATGATTTTTAATGAATCATGATGTATTTGTGGGGCTATTAGTATTTCGGGGTATTTTTGCTATAAATACCAGTTGAACCGAGATTTTTATTATTGGAAGCCATTCTCCCCACCTTGCCCGCCTCTCTCTCCTCGCGTCCCTGCACCATTCCCGTCAACCTCGACCCACGCAGCTTCAAGCGGTGCGCCCACCGCCGTCTGGCCGCCGTTCGGCGCGTGCGACCCGCCGCCGGCTTCGTCTCGTTGAGGCGCAGCTATCCCCTCCGGCAATTCGAAGTTTGGTCGCGTTTCTCGTTCGGATTTTGGCAGAATGCGTCGATCCCCAAAAGCTAGGGTTCATCGATTTCGAACATTTTCCTTCCGATTTTTGATTGGGTAACCTTCCTTACCCCTTTTTCGTCATTTTTGTGTATTTCCCTGCCATTTTTGTGTTCAATTTGTTCGAATTCTTGCTGTTGGCGTGAGTTGGTTCGAATTTATGCATTTTTCGTGGGTTAGGGTTCGAAAATTGGGGTTTTTGGCAGGTGTGTGGCGATTCTTGTTATGGGTCGTTTATTACATGTTTTAGATGTATTAGGATGTTTAATTGTGTTCGAATTTAGGGCTTTGAATTCGAATTTTGGGGGTTTTGGCATGTGGGGCGATTATTCATGTTGTTGATTGATTAATTCATATTTTAGATGAATTATGGTGTTTAATTGGGTTCGAATTGTGGAGTGAGGGTTCGAAAAATTTATGGGGAGCTCTTGAGCAATTTTCGTTGATGTCTCATTCGATTTTCCCTCCCTGCAAGTACTCTACCCCGAGTCCTTGAAATGGTTAATTGTCGTGTGTTGACAATATTTTTGAGGGTTATGGGTGTGCTTGAGCATGGGTTGCATGTTCGTAAATAATTGTGAATTATTTATCGTGTTAGCACATCGTTCCTCGGAGCATGGAACTCGAGCAAGGTTTGGCTCGGACTTTGGAGATTTAAGGTACGTGCGACGTACGAGCATTACTTTATATGAGAGCATTTGTGAAATGCATAATGTATTTTGATTTCATCGATGGTTGTGCGTATGGTTATATTTATGTGTTGATATATATGGGGTACTGGGTCTATATGACTATTGTACGGCATTTGAGATGCTTGAGAA